>JAGMWU010000032.1:1541000-1569032 GCA_018697195.1 Certhia americana
CCGAGCTTCCAAAATCCAAGAGGATTAAGAAAGTCCCTTTCCTAGAGCTCAGAACCGGAACAGTTGCCACATCTAAGAGATGTGGCGTGGCACTGAGCTTGAGTCCTTTTTGTGCCTACACCTAAACCTGAGCCCAAAATTGGGACAGAGGCAGCCTGGTATAGCTCAATTATGGGAAGATACTAGACGGGACCACCTTGTGCTGGAAGGTTCCAGACCCAAGAATTGCAGAAATCATGCTGTGGGAATAATCCACAGAATTCCGGGGATGAAGCTGGGTGATTTCACTATCAGAGATGCGTAAAATTGAGCAGATCTCCTGTATCCTCATTTGGCTTCTGTCTGGCTCACAGCTACAGAATGTTGTGTGAACTGAGAATCCCAGCACCCACTCCCTGGACTTGTTCCTTATGTGAGAGTCATTCATCCACCTGAGCTGGGACACCTGCCCGATCCACCCCACCATTTCGGCTCCATCAAAGCACGGTACAAGCTCTTGAGCCAGAATGCCCCCCAGCCTTATCCTAACAGCTGCTTCCTCCCAACACATTTTGCTTCCCCTGCTGAGAGTGGCTCCCAAAGCAGTGACACAACACATCGTGAATGTTCTCTCCTTCAAGTTATTGGGATGGCGACATCCAAGGAAGAGGGCAGGACCCACCAGAAGAAGGGATGGGGCACAGAACGCAGGAGGAAAAAGAGTTTTATAACACATTTTGCCATAAGAAACTGTACAACCCAGCAGGAAGGCAAGAGCGGCCCTCCTGCCAGGCAGCCCTCGCTGCCGGGACAGACCCACGGCAATCGCCCCAACCCCCGGCTGGGACCGGGAGCAGTATATCTTCGTGGGAGGGACACAGTTCATCCCATTGCAGGGAACTGGAGCTGGTCCTTGGGAGGCTGGGCCGCTGTCAGGAGGGGCGAGATGCTTCTTTTCCTTGAGCAGCCTTCGGGCTCAGAATCTCACTCCGAAGGTTTGACCGAGGTGTTGGTGACGCATCCCGCACGGAGGACGATCCCCCTCCATAGCGCACATCCTTTTTTTCGCTTCCAGAGGAGAAGCCCCCACGTCACATTCTCCCACCATGCCACAGCTGCCGCCCATGCTGCTCCTCTTCCTCCAAAGGCTGCTGCCCCTCCGCACATCCTGCCCTCCTCCCCCATTCCTCCTCCCATGCCGCTGCCGCCATCCAAACCCGCCCCTTCCCATTCGCGCTGCCGCCGATCCCATTTCCTCCCTCCCATGCCGCCGCCTCCCATTCCTCCTCCATGCCGCTGCCTCCGAATCCTCCTCCCATGCCCCGCTGCTTCCATAGACAGTCCGTCTGGCCCCCCACGCTTGGAAGAGAAACACAGTTACTCACCTGTTGCCCACAAGAACAAGATTCTACCACTTCTGAATGACCGCAGGCAGATACTTACGACGTTGACCTTGACATGCGGTCGTTGCACAGCCTATGAGGGGAATGAGACTATTTATTCTCTCTGGGAACTGCACGACTCTTCAGCTCAGAATTTCCCTTTTTTGTACAAAGTTTATTTCCAATATTCCTTAAACAATAGCTAACCTATTCATATTTTTCTTCAGAATTTTTTTCCATTATTCTTTAAATAAAATGTCAACCTTACCTTTACATTCCTTTTAAACTAAAACCACCCACTAAGTATGTTTACTAATATAATTATACATACTTGGGAATTCAAGTGTGAAGGACCCAAAATCAATCTTTAGTGTAGATTCAAGGGTTTTATACTATACCCACACTTCTTATACTCTGTTCAAACAGATCCATTTAAGTACCTGTTCCTCCCACCCCCGCAGTTTCCGTACTGCAATCTCAACATCCCGTTCAATTTGGGTTCAGCAGCTCCTGTACTCCTTCAGTCAGGCGAGCCACTCCTCCTTGTCCTTGTTCAGGTCACATTCCGCTCTTCCCGCTTCCTCCTAGGCATCCTTGATGCCATCTCCCTCCCCTCTCTCCTCAGCCTCAAAATCGAGTGGCTGACTGAAGCTGCTGTTCTGGAAAGAAAAACCAGTATTTGAGATCACTTCTCCCCCCCTCTACTGGACATCCTCATTGCACCAACTTGGAGGAGCACAAAACAAAAATATCCTCTCCTCCAAAGGACATGATTTTCATGGGGGACTGTTTTCCCTCTACCACCCCAGCCCCATCCCAGACCCGCATGAAGCTGTTACCCAATGAGGTGTGAAGGTCCCTTACCTCTTCTGTTCCATTCTCGCAAGCTCACCCGCGCCTCTGACATTCCTGACAACTCCTTGATCTTCCAGCTTTGGTGTTGCGGAGTCTGGTCCCATGTTTTCCAGCAGTGTTTCGGAGCTCTTCGGACTGGTGCTGCAGGGACAATATGTTCATCGGGACACTAACTGATCAACACTCAGGTGGTTCCAACAGGGGGACTGGTCCCACATGCCTTGACCCCTTCCCACTCACACCGTCTACTGTACCTAGGCCTCAGCCTCACCCGGCTGCTCTGAGGCAAGTTCTGCTCGTTACTGGAGCCGAGACCTCCTCGATGATGCTGTCCAGGTCCAGGTGCCGGGTGTTGTCCATGGACACCACCAACTGACATGTCCCGGCTGATTGTCTTCATCTGAGACCGCTTCTGCACCAATATATGAGTCAGAGGCACCATCTGATTCGGGTAGAGAAGAGCAGCAGCTCCAGGCACCTCTCTAGATCAAACCCACAATATTCCCAGCCACTCAAGTGTCTTTGTCCACGCACACCCTCATGAAAACTTTAACCAGGGGCCAGGTAAAGCTCCTACCCCTCCTCATAGATGCATCTCAGAAGAGTTTGATTTCGTTGTCGAGTCTCCCACCTTAGCTTCCAGCTCGACTTTAGTTCATGTAAGCACAGGTCCCATCCTAAAGGAAAGATTTAGAATTGTACCAAGGCTTTCTCTCACACACAAGAACTGTTGGCTCTTTCTGTTGGGATCTGCCCCATCTTGGCGCTGAGCCTTCCCATGTCCTTGCCTCCTCTCCCCCCCACCCTATCCCTGATGGATCTCATCCCACCTTCTTCAGCACACAAACTCGTTCTCAGCACCGTCGACGTTGGAAGCGCCTCCTCATACTGTGGGGGAGCAGCACAAGGTGAGACTCTGACCCCCCTGGTCTCCTCCACTTGGGGTCTCCACACCAGCTCTCTGCTCTCCCAGCTGCTCCCTCCCTGTCTGTTCCCCAACACTCACTGTTTTGACTCCTCCACGACTGCCGCAGGTTGCGCAGCTCTGACTCCAGCTGGCCCGCTGAGGCCATGATTGATTCCAGCTGCCTCGCAGGTTCGGGTTTAATTCCTCAAAGGATCACATCCAGGTTCTTTCCTTGGCCCCGATGGCACTTGCTGCTGGAGCAGCTCCCGCTGGTGGAGGAACCTTGTTCTGCTGCTCCAGAAGCGGACCTAACAGACAACAACTGGGTGTGTGAGACCTTCTCCAGAGAGACATCCCACTCCTGGGAGATTTGGAATCCCAGGGAAACATTCCCCATTTTATGTCCTCATGCAGGCATTCACCTCCTGAAGTGCATGAAAGCGTTATTTAATTTTTATCATTACATATAAGTTTTGAAGTCCATTCTGACTTCTCCCGCCCTTGGGGACAAGAGATGTTTGGCCAGTAGAAACATCATCCCTTTTCCATGTCATCAGGTTGGCTTTGCCATCATCTTTCTGGGCACTGAAGTGTCAGTGAATTTTTATATTTTCCCTAACGCCCATCCGTTCTCTTGAGAGGGATCAATCTATTTCGTTCAGCTTCTATTTGAATGAAAATACTCCAAAGTATTGGAAAAGGGCCTTTCCAATTTTTCCGATATTTAATGCTCTGACGGTTCTCTAGAATAATGCTTGAGCAGAAAGTCTCATCAAAAAGCAATCCCCAGCAATGAGAACTCTTAGGACAATGAAATGATACAATGATTACTTTTCCCTGAAATCAAACCCAAAATGAGGCGCCAGCAGTGCCTTGCAATACAATCCCCAATACCCTGCAATGTTCTCTTAATCTTCCTTTAGCACAAAACCTCCTCGATTGTTTTGGTGCTGCTTAATAAAACCTACTAATTTACAACTTGATGCTGAGGCATTTGGTCAACAACTCCAACAGCGGTTGGTAAGTGAAAAAAATTCCCATTCCAACACCTGAATGAATTTGTTTCACCATGGCAGCCTTCAAAAAAACTATTAAATCCACCTTGTCGCTGCAGGAATCACAACTTGTTGTTCCGTGTCTGATCTGCTCCTTCCCTTTTTTTTGACTTTGCTGGATCGGGGTCAATCTCAACTGGCTGGACGCAGAGGTTTTTTTTTTTGGGAAAAAAGTCAACTTGCACCGGTTGGAATGTCCTCCAGGGAACCTGGACCCCAAAGCCTGCCCATTCACCCATTCCCCCCATGCACATTCCACCCCAAAAGCCACGCCTTCCTCCCCCACCACCCATATCCACCACCCATTCCACACCCCATTCCCACCACACATTCCATCCAACACCAAGCCCCCCATCCCATTCCTCCTCCCCACCCATTCCACCACCACCCACCTCCACATCTCATCCTCCCACCAAAGCCACCCCTCCTGCCACCGTATCCACCCAACCACCGCCATAGCATCCACCCGATGCAACCTTCCTGGCTTCCCCCATGCTATGGATGATACCGGCTGCTGAAGCCCCCACAGTGTCCCTCCTCCACCTCCCACCCGGGCTTGAGAGTACGAGCTGTGCTGATCTTGCTCCGGCTGCCAACCAAAAAAAAAAGCCTCACAAAATCCAACCACCAACCGACAGCAAGCAGGAGCGAATCCCTTGCGTCTTTTCTTTTTCTTCTTCCCACTCCCAAAGCTCTGCGACAGACTTTCGAGACATGGCTGTCTTTTTTTCCAAGAGGAATCAAATCCAGAAGAGTACGACCAACGAGTTAGAGGTCAGAAGAAGTCGGCAGCGTCTCTCTGGCGCCACGCTCTGGGCAGTCCCTTTTCCACTGCTGGAGGTGGGCTGGGACAGCGTTGGGTGTGAAGTGGAAGCAAATTTAATATTTTCATCACACTGGCTTGTTGAAGCTTTCGCCCTGAGCTTTGGCCATTGTGGTGCTGCCCAGAAACCCACCCTTTAATCTAAGGTGAATAAAATATCATCGAGGCAGTTCTCCATGACTAAGTGAATCTCATATCTTATACATCTTGGAATCATTTTTTGTCCTTCTCCCCTTTTCCTGCAGCCCCTCATTGGATATCCACAACCCTCATTAGTGGTTCTCAATACTCCAATAGAGACCTCCCTATGACACCTCCATAGTAAGGGCGAAAGTTTTTGATGAAATCCCCGCCTATAATATGGCTTTCATTCCTTCCACACAATTCCTCACACACATTCCTTAATCCCTTTTTTATAGGTTAAAGTGCCTTTGCATTTCAGGGATGTTTCCCAATCCTGAATGGGAATTCACGACACCAAAGTTTGAGGATAACTCATCAATCTCCTGCTGAGGAAAAACATCTCCCTTGGAGCATGTGGTGTCACTGCATGGATTGTCTTCTGCCGTAGACTAAATTGCCTCGACTTTCACTCCACAATCTGGGACAAAACCAGCTGGGGCTTTGGAGTGATGCTGACGCGAGCATGAGAAGGTACAGGATCATCCTCACTCTCCTCAGTGTTCTGAGGTGTCAGGGAATGACACTTGAGGAAGATGCAAGGGACACATTGAGAACCTCTTTGGTGACAAGGTCAGGAGGCCGACAAACACGATGAAGAGTAGCGACAGATGACAAATTCGAGTGGTGATGGGTTCCTGCTGATCTGGTTGGACCTTCCCATGACCTCTGATTTTACCCTTTTTTTCCCAAAAATATATGACTGACATGGAAAACCTGCTGCGAAATGAGTCTGTTACACCCCCAAGGCACAGTATACCGTTTCTTCAATCCTTTATTGGTAAAGGAATGTGTTTTAGGGAATGTGTTGTTACGAATGTATTTTTAAGGATATCTCTGAAAAGGAACCTGGTTTTGTTGTGCATGTAACAAAATTTTAAATTGATTACAGAAAATCCACATTATATCAGTGGTGTTCCAAAAAAAATGTAGATTCTATTTTACAAGGAGCAGAGTCCTGTAAAACTATTTAAAAGGTAAAATAATTTCTAAAGGTTTTATCTTCCTGGATATTATCAAGTAAATACCTGAATAAATTTAATGAATTACATAGAAAATGATCACATTTCCCTAGAAAACAGCACAAGTACTGAAAAAATTGACAAAATTGCACATCCTCACCCTTGAAACTATAAATGTGATTAAACCATTCACAAACCTGTGGTATGACATAGACCTCTAGGAGCATTTGGCAGCAAGCCCCCCCCCCCCCCCCCCCCCCCCTTTTTTTTTTTTCCCATTAGATCTGGACAACTGTGGTTTGTGAGTATTAGAGCCTCAAAAACCAAATGTCCCTGACGCCCTGGATTGGGGTACTGAGCCCCCTGTCTGCAGTATGCAGGGGAGGGAGAACATGACCCTTGGCCCGTCACTGGTTGTCCCAGGGTTTCCCACTCTTGGGAGCTCAAGTTTGGCCAAGAGTTATCCCACTCCTGAGGAACTCGGTAAGAGTTGGCCAAGGGTTATTCCACACTTGTGGGCTCAGTCACACCTGTACAGAGTTACCCTCCTAACTCCCCTCCTGGTCAAGTAATGCCCTCCCATCAAGGGAGTCAGGTAAGTTGGCAAGGATTGTCCCACTGATGGTACTCAAAAACCCGTTATCCAATAGTTATCCCACTCAATGTCTTGGTGAGAGTTGACAATGGTTACCTTGAGGACAACGGTTATCCAGTTTTGAGGGGGACCCACAGTTGGCCAGTTATCCGTTGTTGTTTCCTGGCAGCTGGGAGAACAGACAGCACCCCAACAGCACCCAAACACCACTCCCTTCAACAGCCTGCAATCAGATGGGCTGGTTTTCTCCTGGTCCTCCAGATGAAGATGAAGCTCTCCCAGACCATCCTGTAGCCCAGAGCTCTCACTCATATGACAGCCCAAGGGAGCTGCTGATAGCTCAACATTTGGGGAAAAAACAGGTTTCCCTTCTCCTGTCCTCCTTCCCAGCTGCCAAACCTGTGGTATGAAGGCACCAGACTTCACTGGAACATCTCCAAGGAGGTTCCCACAACGAGGTGAAATCTGCAAAAGTCCGCCAGATGCCTGCTGCTGACACACCATCAGCTCCTCAGATAAGACGCCCAGATTGACTCACTCTGACGTCTTCAAGACAAGATGTGCATATTATTCGGTACCTGGAGTACCTGAGCCTCCTCCATGTGATACTCAACACCAGCTGATCCTCAGATCTCTTACACAAGGAGATGAACATTGTAATTCAACACCAAAGGAAAATGTTGAACCTCTGCAGCAACTGTGTGGATGGAGACCAAGCCACCCTCTGGCTTCGCATCTGAACCCAACAGAGAAACTCCATCATGGATCTTGAACAGAGGAGGTGTTTGCAACAACTCCTCATATGGCACTACAATGCTGTTTTCCCTGTAGCAAAGCTGAGAAGACACGTCTCTTAAATTACACGCCAAAACATGGACTCTTGCCCCAAACCTCACAGTGCTTCTGGCCCCAACACAGCTTCTCAAGCCTTCTCAGCATCTTCTGTTGGGCCAACCCAGCCACATTCCCCAACTCTGACACCCTCACTGCTGGCTTCACTAGTAGAATTCTGTCTTCCAAAAGCCCTGTATCTTCACTGGTTGCCTTTTCTGAACACTTCCTCAGTCTGCACTTCCCTGACCCACTCTGGGAACATCAGCAATTCCCGAGGGCTGTTGGGGACTCCTGAAACGCACCACGACAGTGTTTTCTGCTCTTTGATCTCTCCGGTGGTGGAGGAACCACATACAGCTCAGATCAATGCCTCCAGACTTCCTCCCAAACTCCCTCCTTGAGCCCTGCAAATCTCCTCCCTCCTGCCTTGGAGCAAGGATGAGCCACTGGGAATTAATTGGCTTCTCAGTGAGAAGGATGACTACCTGAGCCATGGATTGGGATAATCCACCTTACCAGCTCATCATGTTCCCACGGCTGGAATCATGGCTCATCCTGGGGCATGTGAGTTTGTGGCTGACTGCAGCCGTGTCAGGTGCTTAGTGAACATCCCTCATCCACATGCCACCTGCCCTCCCACCACTGCCCATGGCAACACTGGTGCCATCTCCTCGCCTATCACAGTCAAAGTCTCCTGCACCTGGAGATGATCCCAAAGGAACCTCATAAGCAGCACGTAAGTACATTGGTTGGTCCAAGTGGTGCGACACCTCCGTCTGGTGGAGGTGCCCCTGTTTTCTGGCAGGTGTTGGAAGGGGATGATCTTTAGGTAAACCCTTTCAAACCAACAAAACCCAAACATTCCATTTCATGATTCCGAGGTCTCTGACCTTGGCGTCTTATTTCTAATGTTCAGCGGGAGGATTGGACCCCGACCATTCCAGTACACACTTGTTCCTCCAGGTGAATCAAGAGCATCTCTGACTGGGCCCCTTCCCTGATCCATCCCCATGCTGAGCTGTTCCCTCAAAACATGGGGATGTACAGTGAGAATGACCCCCCCTCTCCCACCCTGTCCAGAGCATCTCCCAACGCAGCAACACAACAACATCATGAATCTTGCTCTGCACTTATTGGGAATGGCGCTCAAGGAAGGAGGGCAGCCCCAGAGGGTGTGGGGAGGTGGGGACAGTACTTGCCCTGTGTTTGTGGGAGCCAGGTGCGGTAGGACAATTTTGTTCCCTCAGGTATTAATCCAGGTGTGTGTGAGTTGTCCCAGGGTGTCACCAAGATCTGGACAAGTGGAATGAAGCTGGAGCTCAGGAATCTCCCTTCTGGCAGCAACCTTTGGCTCTCAATTGAGCAAAGCTGCCCAGAAACTCCACCTGGGCCCTCTCACCCTCTGGCCAACTGAGATGGCCTCCTCCCAAGGGCTGGAGTCCGCACTTGCCCCCGACTCACCCTGACCCCCAAGTACTGCAAAGAGAAACAGCAAGGATGGACACACCAGAAGCACCCCAGGGACACAGAACATGATGAAAGAAGGCGAAAGATGAGGAAGAGGAGTTTATCACATTTGCCTAAAATGACACACAGCAAGAAGGCATAGCGGCCCCTCCTGCCAGGCAGCTCCCGCTGCCGGGACACCCACGTCACTCGCCACCAAACCCACCCCTGCTGGGACCGGGAGCTGGGATAGCTGCGTGGGGGGACAACAGTTCCATCCCATTGCAGGACACTGGAGCTGGCTTTGGAGGCTGGGCGTGTCCGGAGGAGGGAGGAGTGCTTCTTTCTTATCAAGCCTTTCGGGCTCAGAATCTCACTCCCGAAGATTTGACCGAGGTGGTGGTGACGCATTCCGCACGGAGGAGAGCCCCCGCCCAGCCGCACATCCTTCCGCTTTCCAGAGGAAAGCCCCCAACGTACATTCCTCCCCAATGCCACAGCGCGCCATGCTGCCTCCTCCAAAGCTGCTGCCGCCAGTCCTCCGCACAATGCCGCCTCCTCCCATTCCTGCTCCTCCCATGCCGCTCCCGCCTCCAAACCCGCCTCCCCTTCCACAGCTGCCGCCTCCTTCCTCCTCCCTCCCATTCAGCGGCCTTCCGAATCTCCTCCCTGCCGCTGCCTTCCGAATCCTCCTCCCATGCCCCTCGCTTCCAGAGACAGTTCGCCTGCCACCAAGCTTGAAGAGAAAACACAGTGTTATGATCACATTGCCCAGTCTCGGCCTCTGTCTATGAAAAACATCTATGCTTTTCTGAGGACCGCAGGTGCAGATACTTACAGACGTTGACCATTGGCCATTCTCGTTTTGCGCACATTCTGTACAGGAAATTGGACATTTTTAAATTACCCAATAAATGATAGGTTTAAAAACTTTAAAACTGTGTTTTCCAACTAGCAACTATTTTTCCTGGTTCACCCTCCTAGCCCACCTTTGGAATAGTTTAAAGACTTTAGGATTGAAGGAGTTGTCAATTCCTCTTTTACAATGAGGTTTTTTCCAAGATCTGAGTTCATTAAAAACTCAGCATGGCAGAGATGGGGCAGAGCTCCTGCCCCACCTCTAGGGAGCCAGTTTTATGGTCCTGACCCCTATAAATCCCACCCAGCATCAATCACAGTACCCACTTGTTAGCCCAAAGATTGGTTTTGGATTAGTCCCTATTCCAGGTGCCCGTGTGGTCACCACACCCAGTGAGAGCTCAGTTGTTGTACCCTGTTTCCTCCCCCTCCACAGCTGCCTGGTACATGGCAATCTCAACGCCAGTGCAATCTTGTACATTCAGCACTCCGGGTACTCCTTCAGCAGAGAGCCAGCTCCTCCTTGTCCTTCGCAGAGCGGCTCCTCCCAGCTCCTCCAATTCAACCTGGCATCTTTGAAGCCATCGCTCCCCTCTCCTCAGCCTCAGCAATGGCTGCCTGCAGCTGCTGGTTCTTCTGGGGAGCACAACTGGAACTCAATTTGTCCTCAGTGTGTCATTCAGTCCTCAGACCCCCCAAGGGAGAATCAGGAGTAAAATAAACATCTTGCGATGAGTGCATTTGAGGTGATAGAAGGTTCTATTCTTGCCCCCTCGTCCTCATTACTCCAACCTGCTGCCATCTTCCCCTGAGATACACCCCCCCCTTCCTTTCTTCCATGTCCTCAACTTCATCCCCGCGACACCACCAATCCCTACCTTCCTTCACATTCCTCGTTCAGCCCGCAGCCTCTGGATGTTCCTGTTACTCCTGGATCCCCTCTTGGTGTTGCGGAGGTTTCCCATGCCGGCCAGCCGTGCTCTTGAGCTGCTCGTACTGATGGCACCAGCATGAGACCCACAGTGACACATCCTGGTGCCTTTAGGGGATTTTCCCCAGTTTCAAGGCTCAGCTAATGCTATGAGGACCCACTGCTGCTAACGACGGATGCCCAGCTCATTTCAAGTGGCGCTGGGACTTCAGTCATCGGGTTTGAGCTTTTATGGATTTTAGTGACACTATAATGCATCTCTCTCTTCTAAAAGCACTTGGGCTGTAATTTTCTCATTAAGGTGGCCTTTGGGGCCATTTTATCATCCAACTTTTTAGATTCCTTTAGTTTTTAAAACTTTCAATCATCCAGATTCTGTACTGCTTAGTATATAACTCTGAATTCACACAGAGTGTCACCAAGCTCTCCTCACACTCAGTCAGACAGAACAATCCATTTCTGTCCACCCCAGAACCAAGGACCTGCTGCAGCTTCAGCCCCAAACGTGCAAAAAGCAGCAATTGAGAGCAACCTGGGAAGGTGGTACTTTGTAACCTAAGCTGTAATTTGGAAAATTAACCCCCCATATGGAAATTGGCCAAAACTTTTAAAGTGTGAAAACATGTGACCTGTTGAACTCTTGTGAGTGTCACCGTTGGCCAGCTCTTGTATTGCCCAAGCTATCCTTTGAAGGCCTTTTAATTTATTCCTACTTTATTTCTTTAACACTGCCTAGCCTCTGTCCAGTCAGCCTCTCAAGGCCATCAGTTTGTGCCAAACCCCTGGGTAAGTTTGGGACTATTATTGAAGTTAGTCCAATCCTCAAAACACTCAATCCCTCTGGACCTTCCTTGCACCATGATCTCCAGCCCCGTTAGCTTTGCAAAGGTTTCTCAACCCGCCATAAATTTTGGAGATCATCCAGCACACCCAGGAGGCTCACTGCTCCCTGACTCACCTGGCTCTGGTAACCAGGCCCTCACCTCAGCCCGGCTGCTCTGAGCAATCTGCTCGTACTGGCGCCGGACCCCCGATGATGCTGTCCAGGTCCAGGTGCCGTTGTTTGTCCTGGACACCACCACGACCAGGTCCCCGGCTGATCGTCATCTGCACTCCTGAGACAGCTCTGTCAATCAAGATATGACAGAGGCACCATCTCAAGCTAATCGCACACAGGCCCCCCACCCACCTCTGTTTCCTTGGACTGTCACACAGCTAATGACAATTTTGCACCGCCCCCCCCCCCCCCCAGAGAAGAAGAGAGCTCCTTTACCATCACTCATAGATGCCTCGGAAGTTGATTTCATCTGTCAGAGCTCCACCTTGGCTTCCATCTCACTTTAGTCATGTTAGCACTTTGGTGGGGTTTCCCCCCCCCCCCCCCCACATCCTACAGTACAGAGCCCACAGAAATAGTTTGTTTCCTCTTGTATCTTCATGCTTGTGGACAGCGCCGTCCTGTTCTGGAGATTTGTATATATTCACTGGGACATCCGTTTGTTTTATACATAATCCTATAACCATAATTTCAAATAAATAATGGTTATGGGTCATCCATTATGCAAATTGATATAAGGGACCCGATATCAGCTGAAGATCTTAAAGAACTCCACATCCCATGTCAAGCACAGTTCAAGCCAATATTGAGGTTAATTTTTGGTGCCTGGGACCTCACCTCTTCAGCACACGAACTCGTTTCGCGGCTGTTCGTGCGCCGTGATCTCTTCCTCATCCTAGGGAAAGGAAAATTGAAATTGAGTTCCTGCGTTCCTGCTGCCCTAGGGCCATGAGAAACACGCTAAAAGGGAAAAAAACACACCCTTAAATTACAATAGTTAGGCTGAAAACTAATTTTCCCCGACTTTCCTTTTTATGGTGATAGTGGAATAAAGTGCGCAAAAAGCTGCTTAAGCTGCTCCCCACTCACGTGGTTTGGTAGTCTCCACGTACTCGCATGTTTCTAAGCTGCTGACGTCCAAACTGGCCTCGCTGGCCCAGGATTGATTCCAGCTGCCTCCGCAGGTTCTGGATGTATTCGCACAGATCCATCCAGGTTCTTACCTTGGTCCCCCGATGGCCCTTGTCTGCTGGAGCCCTCCCACTTGGTGAGAGCACCTTGTTCTCTGCTTCCAGGAATCGGACCTACAGCCAAGCCATGAGGACCACCATCACTGGGAAACTGCTCCCACCAAACACATCTCTTGCACAAACAGAAAGATTGTAGGTGAGAAAAACCAATTAACCAACTCGGGGTTTTTTAATTTCTGTTGGTGCCGTAACTGTAAAATCAGGAAAAGAAGGAATTTCTAACAATTTCCTACTCAAAGGAAGCTTTTAATACTTCCCCTTACTCCAGTCCATCCCATCCAGGCAGTGTGAATCAAATCCTGGAGAGTTGAAAACACGAAAAAATAATAAGTTAATATACGTAAATGGAGGCGTTGTTTTGGGCAGATACTTGTGGAGGATGGTAATCTGTGCCTGAAACCTGAGAGGTTGGAGGTGTTGAACCTGCTTGGCGAGAGTAACCTCAGATTAGAGCTTGGTGCAACAGGCATATGAAAGCCCGGGAGACATTGCTTTGATCTGGTTGGAGGAGAGATTCCCCTCTCTTCCCTTAATGAAATGCTCTGCTCAAGCTTCTCTGCCTGCTTGGGATTTTTGCGTTCAAAGGTTTTTCGCGCAGCTGGATGTTCCTCTAGTTTGGCCTTATCAGGCACAATCCCACCCTCTCACCTTGTCGATGGAATGAGGCAAACTGGTTTGTTTCAGGTTCTGATCTGCCCTTCTCCTGGTTTTTACTTGCTGGATCTGGGATCGATCTCGACAGGACCGTAGCATGAGGGTTTCGTGTCATCTGCACTGGCCTGGATCCCAGGGCCACCTCTCCCAGGGCCACCCTATGCCAAGCCTGGGCCACCAAAGCCACCCATTCCTCCACCACCATCCCCGCCACAAAGCACCCATTCCTCCACTGAATCCACCCTTCTCCTCCACCACCCGTCCACCTCCACCCATCTCCTTCCCAGCCAACACATTCCTCCTCCCCTCCACCCTTCCGCCCCAAACTGCCGAACCCCCATAGCTCCCCCAAAGCCCCCATCCTGCTGCCGTAACCCGCCGTCCGTCGCACCCCGCCCATGGACATCCTGGCGCTGCCCCCATGTTGTGGGCTCCGGCTGCCGAACCCACCGCACCGTCCTCCACCTCCAAATCCCCTGGACACTGAGTACGAGCTGTAGCTGCTCCTGCTCCGGTTGCCGCCTCCAAAGCCACCACCGATTGCAGAGCAGGAGCTAAAGCCCCTTCTGCTCCCCCCTCCGAAGCTCCTGCAGACAGACTGGCGAGACATGGCTGGTTATCCTCAAAAGAGCCAAGAATGTAGAAGCTGAGAAACTCGACAGGTTTGTGGGTGAGGAGGTGGGTGGAAGAAGGGAAGTCAGTCCCTCTGGCTGGAGGGCAGCAGATGCTCCCTTTTATGTGTTTTTGGAGGTGGGTTGGGTCTGCATGGGCGTGAAGGAGGAGACAGGTCCTGTCTTCATCAGCGTGGTGTGGCTAAAGATTTCCATCTCCAATTTGCCAAACATTGACCCTACCCAGAAACACACCCTCTAATGCAGGAGAAAAGGCAAAAAAGATCCAACTGGGGCTCCCA
Organism: Certhia americana; assembly: GCA_018697195.1. Taxonomy (NCBI): domain Eukaryota; kingdom Metazoa; phylum Chordata; class Aves; order Passeriformes; family Certhiidae; genus Certhia; species Certhia americana. Next base: position 1,555,463 of record JAGMWU010000032.1, read on the forward strand.
GAACTCCATGACTACAGAATCTTACACCTTGTGGAGCAGCAAGAGCCTCCCTAGGATACACCAGGCATTTTTTTTTCCACCTTTCATCCACTGGGATTGTTTCCCTGCTTGTGTTTATCTTTAAATCTCTCACTCCAAAGCCCCATTGCAGGCAGGCACTGCGGCTCATGCCAAGTTGTAGCCTGGCTTTCACAATTCCCAAAACACACCTAAGTTACACCCTCAGCCTTCTTTTTACTTGGAAAATTGCCTTTGGCTCAGAGAATAGAGTTTCTCAATCTACAGCCAGGGCTCAGCAAATTGCATTTTGATGAGGCTCTGCACCTTTTTGATAAATAAAACCTCACCGGTGACGAGACACTGGTGCTGGCACTGGAAATTCATTTATTGTTGGACTAACGTATGTCCCACTGTCTTCATGCCAAGATAATCTCAGCACGGGTGAGGAAATAATCTATCTGGGAAACCCGTGTAGGATTTTCTGAAAGCTTTAGGAGCCTGAGGAGACGCCAGGCACTGGCTGCCATGGTAGGACGTGCAAGAAGATGGAGGGACAGCCCCGGGAATGCATTGGGAGGAGGGATCCCAAACCTTGTTACGCACATCACACACCCTGGAACAATTTAAATGCAATTAATAGAGCTCAACTCATTTGCAGAGATATGGAAATGAGGAGAGCACAGGGCTTGGAGGAATCACCATTCCTTTCTGCTGTTTCACTTATTTTGGTGTTTATATGCAAATATATGTTTGTCAGATGTAGATTTTAGAAAGGCAAGAGTTTGGCAGAATCGTCCAGTTTTGATCCCCTACTGAGGATGGATTCAGACTGAGATTCGTCACAGAATTCCAGAATGGCTTGGGCTGGAAAGTCCCTTAAAGCCCATCTTGTTCTACTGCCTGCCATAGACGGGGACACCTCCCACTATCCCAGAGGGCTCCAAGCTCCTGTCCAACCTGGCCTTGGACATTTCCAGGGGTTGGGCATGCACCACCCTTCACAGAATCATGGAATGATTCAGGCAGGCTCTGTAAGTCACTTAATCCAAAAATTTGCCCCAGATCCACCCTTTGCCTTGCTTATCAAACAGCAATTAGTCTCATTTCCTTTTTTTATAGAGAAAATCAATTTTTTACTACTTTTGAACATTTTAAAGCCACCTAGGACATACTGGAGTCCATACCCACACTCTGGAGGCACCTAGCTGTGCTGGCAGCCATCTGTTGCAGGGCTCAGAATTCTCACAGGACACATGTTAATTAAGAGCTTCTGGAAAATCCACACCAGCAACTTCTGGTATCATCAGATGTTTAAATACCTCTAAAAATATCGCCCAGACACCCATTTCCAAAAGTGCCTTGGGACCTGGACATGCAGCTAAACTGGCATTTCCACTGGAAAACATGACATTCCCTGTGTTTATCCCACCTCCAGAACCTGTGTGGGTCTGGGAAGACTCGAAGAGATTGATTAGAAGGATAGATAAGCCTAAGAAAAATCATGGTATCAAAGAATTGTTAAAACTGGAGAAGACCTTCAAGATCATCAAGTCCTACTTTTGAAAAAGTAAATATATATAATATCAAAACCTCACCGTGGAGCAAAGGAATGGGGGGGTTGGACAGAAAATTTTATAAGTAATAAATCAAAAAATAGACAAAAAATCAATACACAGACAATAAAAAAGGGGGCTGAGGCACTGTCCCCCAACAGCCCAGGCAGGACCCACCTCCCTCAATGTTATCAAACCTCTGATTATGCTTTCTTGGGGGATTTTTGTTGGGATTTTTTTTTCTCCTTCTGTGGGCGGGATGACATGATCTGAAAGTTCTCCCATTCCCAGGGCAGGAGAGTTCCCGAGTCAGCAAACAGCAGAGCCCCGAGCACCCATGGAGAGATAGCACAGAGCAGTGAGTCACGGCCAGGGCTCCAGCCAGGCTTAGGAAATCAAACTGGGATTTGGGTATCAACGTCACCTCCCAGTTCGAACAGGAGGCACAGAAGTGGAATGGCTTGGGTGGGAAAGAAGTGGAAGATCATCCCATCCCACCCCTGCCATGGGCAGGGACACCTTCCACTAGACCACATTGCTTCAACCTGGACTTGGGCACTTCCAGGGATGCAGCAACCACAGCTTTTCCAGAAAATCCCTTCCAGGACCTCACTACCCTCACAGGGAGGAATTGCTTCCTGATATCCCATCTAATCTTGCCCTCTTCCAGCTGGAAGCCATCACCCCTTATCCCATCATTTCAGGTCCTTTCCAAGTCCCTCTACAGCTGTCCTGGAGCCCCCAGTGAAGGAAAATGACCTCCAGAGGTCACTTCCCACCCAAACTGTTCCATGATGCTGTGAAAATAAACAGGTCTTGGATAACTGAGAGGAAAACATGAAATTACAGAATCATGGAACGTTTTGGGCTGTGAAAGACCTTAAAGTTCATCTTGGTCCATCCTGGGCTATGGGCCTGATGAATCCAATCCTATTTTCAGACCATGGAAAACATTTTCTCTCCTTCAACCAGAGGCAGGAATTATATCACCTCTGTGCCTGGCCTGGGAGATTTTTCCCTAATTGCTGGTGCAATCCCTGGAACAAAAGGGGAGGGATTTGTGTGTATGTTTGTTTTAGTGACAGCCTTTGTGCTCCTGGAGAAGCCCTTTGTCCGTCCTCAGGCAGGAGTCACTGCTAGAAACCAGTTTGGATTGGGGTGACTCTGAGGGAAGTCAATGCTTTTTCATTCAACACCACTTTAGGTGATTTTTACAACTCCCTGAATGTTTAACCATCGCTCAAACCATGTCCCCACCCAAGCAGTGACAAGCCCACACTGGCAGCATTGTGACATTCCATTGTGACATTCCGTCTGTCACTGCTGGTACTGGATGTCTTCAGCCTTTACCAGCTCAGAACTGAACATGGGAGAAACGGGATGAGTCACCCCAAGCACAGTCTGTGGTTGGCCAGGGATGTGATTCAAGGTCTCCTGAGCAAGAGGTCAAACCACAGCAGGAGTTTGGGGAGTGAAATTTATCCAAATACTCTGTTTTTGGGGAGAGGTGGGGTTTGATGGAGCAGAGGGGGGAAGGTCTTGCTCTTTCCATGGTCTCAGTTGCCTTTTGGAGATGCCTTAAGAGCAATCCATGGATCCCTGGTGAGTCCAGACAGCAGGAAAAGCTGCAGGGCTGGCTCCAAAATCATGGACACCAAGGAATTAGCTCCAAATTATTTGGAGGGGTGATGACTACTCTTCCTTCTCCCACACCAATCATGCTGAGATGCTCGTAAAGCACTTGGAGTTGTGTAAAGAGTGCCCCAGGAGCTCCAGCAGTCCTAGGGCTACCTCGGAAGATGGGGGGACAGTTGTGTGATCAAGCACAGTGGCCAGGGAGAGGTGGGATATCTGGGGAACGTCACAAATTGGCTAACTCCAGCATGGAAAGGGCTTAGGAAGAGAAGGAAGAAGGGAAGAGTTTCCTAAAGTCTACAGAGTCTGAAAGTTTGCTCGGATCTGGTGGGGACAATGGTGGGAAAACAATTTCTGCCACATCCAGGGATCCTGGAGGACAGAAGGGAGGATTGAGGGGCTGCCTCTTTCTCTCTGCCAGGAGTGGGCTCATACCCAGGACTGTCACTAAAGACACCCCTGATGTGTCACTGTCACTCTGCACCTAACATCCCTTCAGCTTCCCCGGTGAGACCCTCCTTATTCTGGAAAAACTCACAAGCTCCCCACATTCTTGGAAACAGAGAGGGTTGAGAGGAGACCTGATTGCACCTTCACCTGAGTTCCTTTAAATTCAGACTTCAAAGGGCAGAAGAAAGTCAGGAAATGTTTTCAGATCTCGTCAGAAGACGAGACTTGTTACAACACGAAACTCTTTGGTCGGGGAGAAAACCACACCAGGTTTCTGCCTCTTGTGTTTATTGGGGGATGGCACATGCCAAGGAGAAAGGCTTAAGCAAGTACACAATTGCACCCATGGTCCCAAGGAAAAGGCAAACCTTGAGTAAAAATAAACATTTTACAACAGCACGAGTGAAACTTGGGGGGAAAAAGCAAACTAAAACTCAGTTGGGTAAGAAACATCTTCAGCTGGGCCAAGGCACCAGGAGGAAATTCCTGTTTTGGAGCTCGAGCTGCAGCTGATGAGTGGCACTGATTAAAGTTGCACCACGCCTGGATCCAGCACAAGAGCTTGAGAGAAGCTGAGGCTTCCCTCCACACTCCACTGTGCTCGGATCCATCCCCACTCCTGCCCGTGGTCGGGAGCCTCTTGCTTGGAGGGTGGTGCTCCACAGGCTCATCCCAGCTGGGTTTGGGGCTCCCCATGAATGGGCAGGCCCCGCTCCCAAAGGACTCCTGGACACCTTGATGTCCAGCAGCTGGAGAGGAGCACGAGGGATTGAGCTGTTCTCGGCTGCTGTTTGGAATCTCAGTCCTTAGCAGGTAGATTTGGCCATGTTTGTCTCCTGCCCACAGTTTGAGTGGTGGTTTGAGGTGCCATCAGTGCCCATCACTCCGTGGTCATTGGGGGGTCATTGTGCAAGTTGCTCCCTTTCTCCTCTGGGTGCCAGGGTCGGGGGGTTGATCTCTTTCCTATGCCCTCCGGCCAGTGGGGCCACTGTTCTTCAGGATGGTGCCAGATCCCCCCACCACCACTGAGTTAGATCCCCCACCCAGTGAGCCAAATCCACCCCCGGCACCAAATCCACCCCCTCCCAGGCTGAAGCATAAACCAGCACCGCCTGTGTTGCAGCTGCCCTTCCCGCTTCCAAAGCCAATTCCTCCTCCTCCAAGGCACAATCCGCTGCCATATCCACCTCCCACAGAGCTGCTGCCGCCCACCACGGCTGTGGAGAGGAACAAAAGGCACCGGGTTACCTCTGATGCCACCAAGAAGTTTGGGAGCACCAATCCCAGCCCGCCACACTCCTGTGAGAATGGTACTTACAGATACTGACAGAGCTCTGGCACTCTCCAGACATCCTGCAAGGAAAAGAGACGAAGTGTCAGATCCAGCCAGAGCATCTGGGGTGGTCCAGCTCCATGAAGTCAGGATTGGTCCACTGGGACAGTCACAGGACCATGGTCCACAGCTCATGACAACACCATTAATGTTTTATGAAGGTGATGGTACACATTTTTCCCACTGATTGATCAGGATACATTTGACTTCTTGCCGTTTCCCACCCACCTGCACTCCTCGCCCTCCAGCAGCTTCCTGTAGGTCGCAATCTCCACATCCAGGGCCAGTTTGACGTTCATGAGCTCCTGGTATTCCCGGAGCTGCCGGGCCATGTCAGCCTTGGCTTTTTGCAGGGCTGTCTCCAGCTCGGTCAGTTTGTCCCTGGCATCCTTGAGAGCCACCTCCCCACGCTGCTCCGCATCCGCAATTGATGTCTGAACAGTCTCACACTGGAGGGCAAGACATGGGTGGGATGAGTGGAGGCAGCCAGTGAGAGATGAAATCATGATCCCAGATCAGAGAAACATGTAATAGTTTGGGTTGGACAGGACCTTAAAGATCATCTGGAGCATGAGCAGGGACACCTTCCACTTTCCCAGATTGCTCCAAGCCACGTCCTACCTGGCCTTGGACACTTCCATGGATGGAGCATCCATAATTTCTCTGGGCAACATGTGCCAGAGCCACTCAAGCTCAGCTATTCCCAGGTCCCTCCCACACCCAACAATTGCCACCACATTTGTTTCCCTTCAGGGAAGTTCTAAAGGGCGTGACCAAGAGGTCCTCCCTCCCCATTACTCAGAAAACATAATCCCCACCTGCTTCTTCACACTGTCAATCTCAGCCCGGATCCTCTGGATCATGCGGTTGAGCTCCGAGATCTCAGTCTTGGTGTCCTTCAGGCTGTCCCCATGCTTGCCTGCAGTTGCCTGCAGCTCCTCATACTGGTGGGATGAAACATGAGGAGCACGTTGAGTCCACTCTGAGCTCACAGCTGCTCCCGCATCACCACAGGGACGCCAAGGAGAGCAAGTCTGTGCCAGGTCTGCTCTGGATGGGCCAGCACCAGCAACATTCCAGATCTTGACACGGCCTGAGCTGCCACCAGTAGCTCTCCCATCCCCTAGCAGTATGTGCCACCCTCACCTTGCACCGGTACCAGGATTCAGCCTCCAGCCGGCTCCGGTTGGCGATCTCCTCGTACTGTGCCTTGACCTCAGCAATGATGCTGTCCAGGTCCAGATTCCGGTTGTTGTCCATGGACAGAACCACCGAGGTGTCTGACACAGTCTTCTGCATCTGGCACAGCTCCTGCAGGTGACACCCAACCCAGATTTAGCCCTTCCAGAGCTTCCTTATGGTGCCACAACCTTTCCCCTTCCCGGTGTCCTCAGAGTACTCACTGCCTCATAAAGACACTTGAGGAAGTTGATCTCATCTGACAGAGAATCCAGTTTTCCCTGGAGTTCCACCTTGGTAATGTAGACTCCATCCACATCCTGCAGCAGAGATGGGATGAGAAAACCTTCCCAGTTAATCTAAAATTTCATGAAATCATGGAACAGTCTGGGTTGGAAGGGACTTTAAATACAATTCCACCCCCTTACAGGGGCGAGGACACCGTCCACTCTCCCAGGTTGCTACAAGCCTTGTCCAGCCTGGCCATGGACACTTCCAGGGGTTGGGCAGCAACAGCTTCTCTTAGAAATATATTCCAGGGCCTCCCCACCCTCACAGACAGGAATTCCTTCCCAATATCCTATCTATCCCTGCCCTCTGTCAGTAGGAAGCCATTCCCCTTTGTCCTGGCACTCCAGGCCATTGTCCAAAGTTCCTCTCCAGCTCTTCTGGAGTCCCTTTAGGTAAAAAAAAAGGACTTGACCTTCTTCAGGAGCACAAATTCATTCTCAGCTGCCGTCCTTTTGTTTATCTCCTCCTCGTACCTGTGGATGAGAAGGAGGGAGATGGAATCTGGCTGCTTGTTTTGGCTCTGGCTCAGACTAATGAACATTGTTGGCCTCAGACTCATAAACTAGACAAAAATAGATCTGCCACGAGGGAGATTTATGGACAAAGAATTGCACTTCGCCTTTCAGGACAAGCCCTGGCTCCTGCATCTCCAGCACCTGGGTGAGGAAAGCCTGGAAAGAAGAATTCTGGCTCTGCTAAAGGGAGTCCCGGTGCTTGTGTCCTCTCCAAGTTCCTTCTATGAGATCCAAGAACCTTCAGCTCCTCACAGGCATCATGGAATCTCCTGATTTGGAAGGGACTTGTAGGGCTCATCAAGTTCAGCTGCTGGCCCTGCACAGGACACCCCAGAATCCCAAATGGACACAAATTTTCCAGATGCTTATCTCCAAATATAACATCAGTTTTCACCCAGCCACCTCTGGTTGATCCTAGCTCTTGTGGATTCTGATGATTCCCAGACTTCCTTATCCACTGTCTTTTGTAATTCCTCAAGTGGATTCATTTCTCCAGTCTTTGTTCTACTTTTTCCAACTGGATATATTTTATGCTAAAATAAATTATGTATTCTAGTAAATAACAGCAGGAAAATAATCATTCTCTTTCCTTTCCTTTTTTTTTACTTCATGTCAACCTTCCACAGAAATCCTCAAATCCTGAATGGTATTATATGAAGGAATTGTAAGGAAATCCATAAGGAAATTATTGCGTTTAGTTACTAATTAATTAACTAAATCACTAATTAAATTAATTAAATCATTAATTAATGTCACTGATTCTTAAGTAACTCCTTCTTGAGGAAGACAAAGAATGGAGGATCCTCCTTCAGGAAGAAGCACAATTTGAGCAATATATTGAGAAAATCTGAGAAAAAATTGAGAAATACCTTGGAAAAGCACTGTTTTTTGTCCAAACTCACTTTCCCCAAAATATTTTACTTTTTCTAACCATTGGAAAAAAAATCAATATTGACAATTATTATCAACATTTTTTTTTTTTTTTCTGTTTGAAATGAGTTTTTTCTCTCTGTTTATTCACCACCAGACACCCCAAACAACCTACTTTGTCTTGAAGTCCTCCACCATGTCCTGAAAGCTCTTCAGCTCCGTTTCCAGCTGGTGTTTCTCACTGGAGAGACAATCCAACTGCTTCCTCAGCCCGCTGATGTAGGTCTCAAAGAAAGGGTCCAAGTTCCTGCCCCCCGTTCCTACACCACCCTGTTCCTGCAGCAGCTTCCACTTGGTCTCCAGGACTCGGTTCTGCTGCTCCAGGAACCGGACCTAAACAGGTTGGGAAAGAGGCAGATTCTTCGTTCAAAACCCCATTTTTTTATTGGTTTTTTTCCCCCATGTGTTTTCCATACTTTATTCCTATTTAATGTGTGATAACTCCCCAGTCCTATGGAACAGATAAGATCACAGTGGATGGGGTGAGCGGGCAAAAGGGAGTCACATCCCCTCCCCAGTTTTGGAGCCTCTGAACAGGAGAAACACAATGAATTTCATGGGTTTGGCATCTTTCAAAATAGCAAAAAAACTCTCAACATCTTCAAAACATCCAAAAAGTCCAATCATCTCCTTAAAAATAGCCTAAATCACTACATATCCCATCTTCTCCTTAAAAATAGCCCAAAACACCCCAAATCCCGACGTCTCCTTAATAATAAGTTTTTTTTAAAATCCCACCTTCTCTTTGAAATAGCCCAGGTCACCCAAAATCAGATCTTCTTAAAAGTAGCCTCAAGCACCCAAAATCCCATTAAAAATAGCCCCAAACACCTAAAAAATTTAATCTTCTCCTTCAAAGTAGCCCAATGATCCCTTTAAAATAGCTCATTTTCCCCTTAAAAGCAGCCCCAAATACCTTTGTTCTGTGGCCAACTGGGCAACTCCCAGCCCTGAGTGCCTCTGGATGAGCATCTCCCAGTCATTCCCACCCTCCAGAGCAGATCCCAGAGTGAAGCCCCTCCAAACCTTGTCGATGAAGGAGGCGAATTTGTCGTTGAGTTTCTTGATTTCCTCTCGCTCCTGTGTCCGAACCTTCTGGATCTCGGGGTCAATCTCCAGATTGAGGGGGGCCAGCAGGCTCTGGTTGATGGTCACCTCCCTAATGCCGCCCATGGGGCACGGGGGGAAGCCCTGGCCCCCCATCCCACCGTCGAATCCTCCACCAAAGCCGCCAAATCCACTGCCGAGGCCTCCACCAAAGCCCCCTACACCGTAGCCACCCCCAAATCCTGCTCCGGTCCCAAAGCCGAAACCTCCTTGGCCACCAAAGCCTCTGCAGGCACCAGCAGCCCCCCCAAATCCTCCCAGGGAGGTGCTTTTACTGCCCCCCAGGGAATAGAGGCTCCTGCTGCTGAAGCCGCCGGCGCCGCCAGATCCCCGGCATCCTCCACGGGGCACGGAGCCAAACGTGACCTTGTTCTTGCCACCGAAACACACAGAGCTGGAGCTGAACCCCTTGCCAAGAGCACAGGACTGGCGAGACATGGTGAAGGGTCCCCAAAATTCTGAGCAAAGGGCTGAGGCAGGAGCTTGGGAGGCGAGAGGAGACAAGTCCTGTGGGAGCAGCTGCTTGGTCCCCTCTTTTTATGGGCGCAGGGAGTTGGTCAGTGCCAGCAGGGAGTGGAGGTGTCATTTTTTGGGGGTGGTTTCACTCTCTTCATTGTTTTCAGGTTTGAAAGGACACCCTCCTCACTTTGCCACAACCATGACCTGCTTGCAAACACTCCCCAGAAAGCAAAGAAAAACAAAAGTATTGTTGGTGTTGGATCCAAACTCCAACTCAAATTCCCTGGGCCACAGCTGTCACTCATCAGAAAGCCCCGTGAACTCTCTGATGAGTCACGCCCTCGAGGGAAACCCTTGTTTTAGCTAAATCTGTCATTTTCAGCCTGACACCAGGGGCTGGGTTCACTGAATTCCAACAAAAACCCAGGCTCCCAGGCACACCCTCAGATGCACTCAATTTCAACCTCCTGCTCCATGGAGGGGTGACGTGCATTGTCCAAAGTGTTTCACAACTGGGAGCATTAGTGTTTGGCAGGGCGCTAAAACAACTTTTGTGTCAATAAAGATGATTTAAAAACCTTCTTAAACCCTCTGAAAGGGTTTTGAAGTCATTCTGGATCCCTCTGAGTGATGGGTTGAGCTGGGCGGGACACATTGGGATTGGCAGAGACTGAAATACCCCAAAATATCTGTGTTGGGCCACACCCCAGCAGGGTCAAGACTGTCTGCTGCCCCACAACTTTGATGGGGGATCACATCCCTCCTCTGAGGAACCTTCCAGGGATTTTGGGATGTTTTCTGAGAGTCCTTGTGGGTCTCTAGTCCTTCCACAGCACATGGTACTCAGTAAAGCCACTCCCAGCCTACACCATTGTTAAAACAACACAATTTTATTGCTTAATTGCTCTAAATTTCTATTTAAATGAGGTGTTGAGCTGACTCCATTGAGAATCCCGGTTTCTCCCACCGTTAAAAACAAATGAAAAGGCCCAAAACTTCCTGCCCCGACCCCACACTGCCAATAAAATCCAGCTCTGGATTATCCCGTTCATTGGGAGAGGTTTGTGGAACCAGTTTCAGCACTGAGACTGTTCACCCCCGACTTTTTTTTTCACTGAAAATATGTAAATCTAGGTGTGGGTGCATGTCCCGGTGATTCCTCCTGAATCTCATTGGGGATTCCTGAAGCTCCAGGATTTTCAGCCCCAGGGGACTCGCAGTGCAAGGAACAAGGAAGTCAATGTTCCCTTGGACAATGCGTGTCTTGCATGCCCCAATCCCACCTGGAAACCCTCTCCCTCCAGGATTCCCCAGTTTTCCAGCTGGAGAAGAGAAGTGGTTTGAACCGAGGGAAGGAGGTGGCGGCTGCATCTCCTGACCTTACGCAACTGGCAGATCTGCCCCAAAACCGAATGAACCTGTTGGAGCCAGGGCGGAGAGCATTCCTGCCAGGAGTTCCCAGGGTGGCTCCAGCACCAGCTCCTGGCCCAGCCACTGGCCTGCGGCCAGCCCGGCACTTGCCCAAGCAGCTGCTGGGCCAGCAAAGCCCTGTCCCGTCCTGCCACCAAGGGGTGGAGACACCTCACAGGGACACAAGGTCAGTTCTCAAATCCCTCCTGAACTCCAAGGTGGAGCATCTCGGATGCTCCAGCACTTTCTGGGATCGGAATGCATCAGGAGCAAAGCCTAGGGCCCAAGATTGGCCACTGCCACCCAACCAGTGCTGGCCACCATCATTTACCCAGTGCAGGCCACCATCACCCACCCAACGTTCGCCACCACTCCTCACCCCCTGTTGGCCACCATCACCCTGACACTGTCATCCATCCACCCTAACATGGAGAGCCATCCCCCCACACTCAGTTTTGGCCACCATCACCTACCCAACTCTGGACACTGTCCTATGCTCAGTTTTGGCCACCACCACCCACCCAAACTCAACCATCATTATCCATCCAACATCCCAGCTTCCTGGTGTATCCCATAGGAGCAGGGACCACCAGCACGGGTGCCCAGCAGTCCCAGCCAGGGAATGGTGTAGCAGAACCAGAGCCCAAATACAACTGTTTTCACCCCAAAACTGCGCTGGGACTGGGTTCAGCTGGGAAAACCTCAAATCCGGAAACTCCTGGCTGCTCCGTTGGCAGCCACCGACCCGGGAAATTGCAGGGCTGGGAGCGGGAATGGTGATGGCTAGAACAACAAGGTGGAGATCAAAGCGGGTGTTGCAGAAGATGGGCGGCACCCTGGGACTGCCGAGAGCCCCAGGCGCCCCAGGATCCACAGCAGGAGCAGAGCTGGCGGCACGGAGCTCATGGCATCCCCTGATCCCAGGATTTACAACCCCCAGGAGCAGGTTGACTCTCATTACTGTTGTGATGCCACTGGTGTCACCTCTCCTGCTGTCCCACTGCCCAGGGATGGGACCCTGCATTGTGCCCAGCCACAGGGAAAGTTCATCCCTGCCCCAGCACTAGGAAACAGATCCCAGGGAAGGAGGATTAGGGATCATTGGGGAGGTAGCCCCCAGGAAGGAGCACCTGCTTGGACGTGACAACTCCTGCAGGATCCCCATGAGGGGGAGAGGAACCTTCCAGGGATCACAGCGGGGAGTGAACCCCAGGCAGGTGTAGGGCTGACCCTGGGGGGTCCCACGGGAATCCATGGGAACATTCCATGGGAATAACAACCCACTGGACACCCAGGTCCCCATGTTCCTTTCCACATGAGGGGCAAACAAGGACACCAAAATAGGGTGAATTCAATGTTAAAAGGGTTGGGATTGGTGCTTGAGTTTGGGGGGATCCCATGTCTTTGAGGGAAAACCATTGGGAATGGGGGGAATATTGGGAATATGTAAATCTGGGTTCAGTAGATCCAGTATCACCCCCTCCCCAAATTCCTGGGGGTGGGAAACAGGTGGGCAGCACCCCAGGGTCTCCCTGTATCCATCCCTCCCCAATCCCTTGGGATCCCAAATCCAGAACACCCTCTAAAGGGCTGGAACGTGCCCCCAAATCCAATCAGATTCCCAAAAACAAGCCACCACCACCCCAAATCCCCCTTCCTGGGGGCTCGTCCTGGGGTCACTCCACATCTCACCCCAAATAAAATGTCAATACTGACTCAAAACACACTGGGTCTGGGGGTGCAGAGTCTCAGGGGCTGTGGGGGATGTTCGGGAGCAGGGACAGGTTTGGGGTTCCGGGAAGGGAGAAGTGCAGGGGTGTGCGTGTGAAAGTTCCAAGAGTTTGGGCGGCTCCTCCCGACGCTAATTACTGAGTTAAATGCCCCGACAGGCCCCAGCTTGTCACTGCACCCCAAAACCCCACCCAGGTGGTGGCCAAGGGACCAGCCCCCAGTACAGGGCAGGGACACCCCATGAACACCCTGGACACATCTACATGAGGAGGTGCCCACCTGGACTTTGGGGATCCCTCCATGGGGAGGTGGGGTGAAGGAGCCCAAATCAGGATGTGGATTCAGGGTTCAGGTCTCCTAGCAGGAAAATCTGAGGGGCACAAACCCCCAAGCCCCCTGGGTTTGACCTCATCCTCAGACACAGGGAGGACCCTCATGGGGCAGGGTTCCTCCCTCATTTCTTCCACTACCCCTCATGAGGCCCCAGCACCCCCCCAATGGTTCAGTACCCCCAAACCCCTCACCCCACTCCCCCCATCCCAAAAGGAACCCAGGTGATCCCAAAAGAAGCAGGGACACCCCCAAACCTATGAAAACCCAAATGCCTTGAGCTCGACCCCATGCCCAGACACCAGAGGACTCCCATTTCCCCCGGCACCGCACTTGGGCTCAGCACCCCAACCCCTCACTCCACCTCCAGAAAGGATCCAAAGGGACCCCCAGTGTCCAGGTCCCCCCTGCTCCCTCTTAACGCCCCAAAACGCTCAGGGATCCCCCCAAACCTGAGGGCCCTCGAAGTGGGGCCCCACGGGGAAGGTGAGTTCTGGCTCCACCCAGGGGATGAGCTGGGTCAGGTCTCAGTCTAACAACGCCCCCCCCCCGCAGCCCTGGGGGGGGTTCATCCGCCAGTCAAGGCTAGTCCAGGCGCACCATTAACTTTTTCCCACTTTTTTTTTTTTTTTTTTTCCCCCATCATC
>JAGMWU010000032.1:1639999-1651217 GCA_018697195.1 Certhia americana
ACGGGGGGGACACGGGGACATGAGGGTGACTGGAGTACCTGGACTGCACCTGGGACGGGCCTGTGAGTGGGGACAGGGGGACACGGTGGGGACATGAGGGGACACAGGGACACTGGGGGCTCTAAAGGAACATGGAGAGGATGAGGATGTGAGGAGGATGGGAACAGGCGGGGACTCCCTGAGTGAGGGATGGGGGTGACACTGGGGGACATGGGGACACGGGGAGGGATCCCCTGAGTGAGGGGATGGGGACACAGAGCAGGGTACCCACTGCAGCAGCCCGCGGGTTCCCTTCCTGCCCCCATCCCCCACAGTGTCCCCAGCCAAGGTCTCTATCCCCTAGGATGACCCTCGAGGTCCCATCATTGTGCCCTCACCCCCTCCTGCCACCACTCTGTCCCTGGAACCTCGTGGCCCCCTGTGTCCCACTGGTTGTCCCCACCCTCCCCGTTCCCTCTCACCATCCTCCATCCTCCACCTGCAGCATCTTCAGTGTCCCCCCGGTGCCACCCCCGGGTCCCCCCAAGGCTGTCCCCACGACCCCCGTGTGTTTGTGCCCCCCGTGTCGATACCTGGGGTCCTGCGGGTCCATACCTGGGGTACCCCCATGCCCACACCCGTGACCTCCCATGTCTGTACCCCCCGTGAGACGCCCCCGCAGTGACCCCTGGATGTTCCGTCACTGCTGGGATGGCCGGGGTGTCCCCCAGTCTGTCCCCTCTGTGACCCCGCCATGTCCCCTCCGCAGTGGACGGGTTTCCCGGACGTGCTGTCGCTGCAGTTCCGCTGGGACGGGTACTCCAAACCCCGGGGGTCTCTCCTGGTGGGCTCCAGCCCCGAGTTCGACCTGGCGCTGTTCACCCTCTGCTTCCTGGCACGCCCCGACCGCCAGTGAGTGAGGGGCACTGAGGGGAGGGGGGGCTGGCACCTGCCCGAGGGGTTGTGGTGCCCACCCGGGTGTCCCAGACCCGGGGTCACCCTCACCTGTCCTTGCAGGTGTCACATCAGCCTGGGGGGCGAAGCCGCCACCATCCAGACCTACACCTGGAACAAGCAGCGCCTCGTGGCCTCCGCGTATCCCCTCACTCCCTGACCCTTCCAGAGCACCCCTGTGACCCCCCCCGGATCCCCCCTCACCCCACAATAAACCCCCACAGGACCCCCATTCCCGCCTCTGCCTGGGAGGGGGCAGGGCATGGGGACACTGGGTGCTGGGACCCCCCGGGGGTGCTGGGACCCCCCAATGAGTGCTGGGACCCCACAGTGACTGCTGGGACCCTCCGCAGGTGTTGGCACCATGCTGGGCACTGGGACCGCCCCCTCCCCCAGGTTCTGGGACCCCCCGTGGGCACTTGGGGTGGAGGGGGCAGGAGGGAGTCCATGGCTGGGGAGGGGGGACACAGGGACATCTCCAAGGGCTCCTGGCAGCTTCATCCCCTCCCCGGGGTGACATGGGGACACTCGGGGGGACATGCACGTGTGGGGGTGGGCTCTGTGTGCATGGGACAGCACACATGTCCCCGGTGTGTCCCTCCCCACGTCCCTGGCCTGTCCCTGTGGCTGCATGTGTCCGTAGCATGTCCGTGTGCCCATACATGTCCCCAGCATGTTGTTGGTGTGTCCGTGTCACTGCACACGTGTCCCCTGCGTGTCTGCACAAGACCCCCATGAGTGTCCACCTGAGCACCCCAGTGTGTCCCCAGCACACGCCATGTCCTCAGTGTGTCCCCACAGCACCCGTCTGTGAGTGTGTGTCCCCCCATGTGTCCCCATGTGCCCCCATGTGTCCCCATGTGTCCCTGTCCCCGCAGCTGCGTGTCCCCTGCCCACATCCCTGCCATGTCGCCGGTGTGGCAGTGGCGTGGGGCCGGAGGTGGCGCGTTGGGGCGTGCCGGGCTGTGCCCCGTGCCCCGGCACGTCCCGGCGTGTCCCGGCGTGTCCCGGTGCGTTGGGCCGGGCTCTGCCGCCGTTCCCAGCCCCGCGTGGGCCGTGACGTGTCCCCGCGGGTGACGCTGCGGTTCGGGCAGGAAGCGAGTGGGGCAGCGGAGGCCGGGGGGCTGAGCGGGGTCCCGGCTCCGGGGGGTGCCATGGGGGCCCCCCGGGAGAGGCACAAGGTTCTGGCCGCCATCCGGGCCGAGGTGGCCCGGCACGAGGGGGCCAAGGGCCACCTGAACGAGTTGGTGCAGCTCGTGGAGACCGTGCCAGAGCCCCAACTGCGGTGCAGCCTGAGCAGCGCCCTCAGGGCCCTTCGAGGTACCGGGGCAGGGGGGGCGGCACCGGGGCTGGGGGGCACCGTGTGGCACGGGGGGACAGTGAGGGGATGCAGGGGGAACAGGCAGACAGTGGGTGGGGGGATGGACAGGTGGATGGACAGACATCCTGCAGGGGGAGGGATGAGGGGTGGGCAGATGGGGGGAGGGACAAGGGGATGGACTGGTGGAGAGATGGACGGACAGATGGACAGAGGGAGGGAGGGATGGACAGAGGGATGGATGGATGGATGGATGGATGGATGGATGGATGGATGGATGGATGGATGGATGGATGGATGGATGGATGGATGGATGGATGGACGGATGATGGATGGATGGATGGATGAATGGATGGATGGATGGATGGATGGATGGATGGATGGATGGATGGATGATGGATGGATGGATGGACAGGTGGACAGTGGGCTGGCTGGAGGGATGGACAGACAGATGAACAGCTGCTGGATGGATGGACGATAGATGGACGGATGGACGGACGGATGATGGATGGATGGAGGGAGGGACAGATGGGTGGGTGGATGGATGGATGGATGGGTGGATGGATGGATGGATGGATGGATGGATGGACAGGTGGACAGTGGGCCGGCTGGAGGGATGGACAGACAGATGAACAGCTGATGGATGGATGGATGGATGATGGATGGATGGATGGATGGATGGACGGACAGATGGATGGATGGGTGTGACACTGGTGTCCCCCCCCAGTCCCACACCCATTCTGGTCTCTGCTGGTGCCCACAGCCACACAGGGGGTCCTGTCCCAGCTCAGGGGGTCTCTGCCCTCTCCTCCCAGCAGAGCCCCAGTCTGTGCCCCCCAAGGGCTGAGGCCTGAACCCCCCCTGGTGGGGGCTTGGCAGTTCCAACCCCTGACGGGGACCCATCTGAGGGGCACGGGGGGTGCAGGACCCACTGGGGGTTGGGGTTGGGGCCCCCCCATTTCCGCCACAGAGCAATGGGGTGAGTTTCAAAGGTCTTGCCCTGTGGGAAATGGGGCCACTTCCTCGTGTGTCTGCCTGGGGAGATGGGGGGGGCCCTGCTGGGAAAGGGGGGCCTGCTGGGATGGAGATGGCCTGTTAAAGATGGGAGAGGGCCCTGATGGGAATGGGGGAGGCCCTGCTGGGAAATGGGGGAGGTTGCCACGAGGGAATGGGGGCCCCCTGCTGGATGGCGGGGGCCTGCTGGGATGGGGGGGCACTGTTAAGATGGGGGGGCCCTGCTGTGAATGGGGGGGCACTGCTTGTGAGGGTGTGGAGGGGCTGGCAGGGAGCGGGAGGGGGGAGGGAACCTGATTGCGTGGGAGGTTCTGATGCTGGGGCCGGCTGGCTAAAGAGGGTGGACACTTGTTGCTTGGAGGGCCAGGTCCATGAAGGGGGGGCCCGAGGGGTGGGGCCGGCAGAGTTTGGGGGCTCCTCCCCCAACTCCTCAAAACCACGCTAGGGAGTGTGTCCGGTGACGTCCACATTGGGGAGGGGTTCACTGCCGCCCCAAGCCCGTACTGAGCCCCACACATCCCTGTGCAACACCCACGCTATCACTCCGCAGCAGGTTGCCATAGGCAACGGGAAAGCGAGGGGATCGCAGCGGTTGCAAAGCACCCGCTGTGGTACCCAAAAACGCAGCGCTGGAGGGGGCACAGGCCCCCCCCACCAACTCAGTGCCCTCCAGAGCCCGCCCCACCCCCGGGGGATGCTGAGTGCTCTGGGGGCCCCCCAACCCGTTTTAAAACCCCCCATTCTCCCTTCACTCTGGGGTGGAGCGAGTAAGGGGACAGGGATTGGGGGACAGGGATGGGGATGGAGATGGGGACAGGGATGGGGACAGGGATTGGAGGCAAGGGATGTGGACAGGATATGGGACAGGGATCGGGGACAGGATGGGTACAAGGGATTGAAGGGACAGGGATGGGGACAGGGATAGGGAACAGGCTTTACCTTATGGGGATGGAGATGGGGGCCAGGGATGGGGACAGGGAAAAAATTGGGGACAGGGATTGGGGACAGGGATGGGGACAGGGATGGGAACAGGTAAATGGGGATGGAGATGGGCGGGCAGGGATTGGGGGACAGGGATGGGGATGGAGATGGAGTGGCAGGGATGGGGACGGGATTGGGGAAGGGATGGGGACAGGGATTGGGGACAGGGTGGGGACAGGGCATGAGGGACAGGGATGGGGGACAGGGATTGGGGACAGGGATGGGGACAGGGAATGGGGCAGGGGATAGGGGACGGGGATGAGTGACAGGATGGGGGGCAAAAAGGAATGTTCTGGCGCCGGGACCATGACCCGCCGTGACCCTGTGTGCCCCCACCTCACATCAGCATGAGACATCTGAGCGATGGCACCAGAGGAGTGTGTCCCCTTGCTTGGGGGCAGTGCTGGGGGGCACTGGAAGTGGACAAAGGGGCACTGGGGTAAGGGGATTATGAGAAGCAGATCCCCCCACCAAGCCCGGAACGAGTCAACTCCATGGTCAACAGGCCCTGGAGGTGCAGCAGGAAACATCTCTTGGGGTGGCCCCTCCTCCCGGTGGGGGTTAGTGGGGGGGCTTTTGCTCGCTGCTGGGACGGCGAACCTGGCGCTGTCACGACCCCGCCGGAGTCTGGTACACAGGTCCCGGGGGACCCCCGCCCGTGCCCAGCCGGAGAGGGTGGGGGGCAGAGGGGGCGGATGAAGGGTCCGCCGTGCCCCCGAGCCCCGATGTCCCACCCCGGGCTGTGACCACGAGGCGACGATGGGAGTCTCGTGGCCCCGGTTTCCATTGCGGGTTCAACGAGGGATCCAAGGAAGATTGGACGGACAAGGGGGTGACACCGCGGGGGTCCACGGTGGTCACAGCCGCCATCCCGCCGTCGACATGAGTAACGGAGATGCGCAAGGATTGCTGCACCGCTGCTAAAAAATGCCAGAAAAAGGTGGATGAGCCTGCCCCAAGACCCCGCAAGGGCCTCCTGAAAACCCCCAAAGCCCGCCCCCCCCGCACCCTCCCCTCCGACCCAGCGTAGCCGCCCCAGGAAGGGCAGGAAGGGATTTGGATGCTAAAAGTGAGCGCGGGGAAAAGACAGCGGCAGGGATGGAATGGATGGCATGAGCTGGCATGGCTGTATGGTTAATGGATGGATGGATGGATTGTAATGGCGATGGATGAATGGATGGCTTTTTATGGATGGAGGGGAGGGCAAGAGGGGCAATCGGGTAAAGAAAAGACAGGTGTTGCGGTTTATCGACGAGCAACCGGAGCAGGTGCAAGCGCCAGCCGGAGCCGGAGCCGGGGGTCGGGGGGGGCGCCGGGAGCGCTCGCGCAAAACTGCCCGGTAGCGGCGGGGCCGCCGCCAGCCCGCCCCAGCCCGGCCCAGGAGCGGCGCATGGCCGGAAAGAGCGGCGGCCCCGGCCGCCCCCTGGCCGCTCAGGCCCCCCCCCCGCCGAACGAACCGGGCCCCCGGCACCCCCCCCCGGCCGCTCAGGGCCCCCCCCGCCGGGCCCCGGCCACCACCCGCGCTGCCCCGCCGCCCGCATCTGCCTAAGGACGAGCCCGTCGGGGCGCTGCAAACGTGAGCCCCGCTCCGGTGGGGTAACGGGATGACCCCACAAGGCGCCGCCCACCAATTAAAACCACATTTCTCCACCATAAACACCCCCCCCCATTCCCTCCATTTTCCCCCTCTCCCCGCCTCGACCAAATCACAACCCCTAGCCCCCGCACCCCCTCCCCATCACCGCCCCCGGTTTTCCCCCCCCCCGAGCTACCCCAACCCCCTCAACGCCCCCCTCTCCCCTCCCGTCACTCCCCCATCACCCAACCCCTCCGCACCCGGAATCCCCCAGTCCCTTCCCAACCCACCCGGACCCCCAGATCCCCAAAAACCCCCCCCTACCCCCCGCCTGACACCCCTCCGATCCTCCCCCACCCCCAAAAGCTCCCAACCCCTCAACACCTCCCCTCCACCCCCAGCGCAGGGGTATTAAGGGGGGTATCCCCCCACGATTGCCCCCAGGTACGCTAACCCGTGGGTGGCGGGGTGAGGCGGGGTGGTGGACCCGGCCCCCGATCCCGGCGGGCTGGCTCAGGGGGGGGCCTTACACGGTTGTCATTTCGTGGGGGGGGGGCGGCTCGGCCCAAGGTTCAACCCACTCCGGGGGCGGTTGCTAGCGGCGAAGGCATTCGGGGAGGCAGGGCCTGGGGGTGGTGACCGGAGCAATCACCGGCACCGGCCGGCCGCGGCGCGCGCGGGGACCGACGGGGGGCCAGGATGGGGGCGCCCCGGGGGGGCCCTGCCCGCCACCCATGAGAGCAGGACCACCGGCCCTCAAGCGCAGGAAGGACCACCTACCTCATTGCTCGCTCACGCTGGTCAAGCTCACGAGGCAGGTAGAAGGCGCCGCAGGGGGAAGGCGGAGGAGGCGGGGGGGCACATGGTGGCGATGGAGCCCCTGTCCCCGGCGGGACGGCTGCCGGGCCGCCCCTCGCACCCCCAGCCCGGCCGAGCCCGGCAGGCCCCCGAGCCGGCTCTATCCAGCAGGCCAGGACGCAGCTCGGCCGGATAAGTACGGACGGTCCCGGCCCCCCCGCGGCCCCGACGCCCCCAGCCCCCCCGCTCGCCCGCCTCGCCACCCCGACCGAATGCCCCCCAAACACAGACCCGGCGCTGCGCCCCCCCCGCCCAATAGGCACAGTAAGACAACCCATAGAACGACCCGGAGACTGTTGTACCACCCACCGCCCCACTGGACGGTGAACACAAAAAATGGAAACAGAGCAGGCCTTATAAACCAAAAATAAATGTTATCCCCCCCCGCTTCACCCAGCCAGTGCCCCCCACCCCCAACACGAACCCGGCGTGACTGCCCCCACACAGCTGCTAGGAGGGGCAGACGGCACTCTGCCCCCCAAAAAACCCGACCCCAAGTGGCTCCCAGGCAAAGGCGAACCTTGGAAGGGAAGGATCGGTAAACTCCCAACAATATGAATAGGCCCATTTTCAAACCCCCCCCCCCCCCCCCCCCCAGCTCCCACAGAGGGGTATGGCCGCCCTGGAACATCCACCACAGCCCGACAAGCGACCCCACCGCCGCCTCACATTCCACCGACTTGCTCAGCCAGGCCACTGGGGTAAGGCCACGAAAAGACACAAGAGGACCAACACAGAGCGGTCCCAAAAGCAAGAAGACCAACACGCATAAACTGGAACAACCCCACACAGACTCCACGCACCCCTACGCCGGCAAGCACGAAGCCTCTACCTACAGACACCTCGGCACGACCCCCTACCCCAAAATGAAAAGGTCCCAAACCCCAACAAAGCGAGGAGATAAAAAGAATCCCCATAAGCTGGCGGAGGGGAAACCGATCGGGACCCACGACCCAACAGAAAGAAGGGCAAAAAGACCCCAACAAAAAACTGCCGGCGAGACGACTCTCGTGGCCCAGAATGGGAGAGGGGAAGGGGAAGCCCCCACGGCGAAGGGGGCAAGGACCGAGGGGCCCCCCCGGGCCCGGCAACTGCTCCCAGGCACAAAGGGCCAAAAAGAAAAAGGAGCACAAAACAAAAGACCACATGGACATAACAGCAGGACCTAGCAGACTGAAACCCAAAGGACCCGGACGGGCTCTGAAGTCCCAGCCCATCGCCCCAACCGACGACGGGAGGCTGGAAAGCACCAAGTGGTACGGGACTCGACGGAGTAGCCGGTCGCGCACTCCACCCGAAGACCAGGGGGAAGATGATCAAGTTCATCAGCCGGCATCTCAACAAAGAAGCCACCCTGCCGGATGAACACCAACCCATTACCCGCCCCACCACTGGTCTCCCCCTCGGCGCCCCTGACACGCCAGGGCCAACCCCCCACAAGTTTGCACAGTACTGGCCCGGGGCGGGAAATACTCGGGGTGGCCCCCTGCCGTTGCTCCCGGTGTCCAACGCCCCTCGGTGACACTGGGGCAGGTGTACCAGTTGAACCACTGTGGCCGTATGCGTGTTGTGCATCAAGTTATCCAACCTGGCCAGGGCGGGAACTGAGGCGCACCAGACAAACCTGGGGTACATGTGATGGGGCACGCTGTAATGGCACCAATCTGGTAACCCGTAGGCCTCGTCGCGTGGGCAGCGTGTGTGGGTGCGGGGAAACAGTGGGGGCTGCTCACCCCAGAGGACGGGGCTATGTCCCGTTTGTGTCATTTGGGGCGATGTGGGTAAACAGAGTGCCCGATTTGGAGGGGCAAATCGGATGGAATGATCTGGCCGATGGGTGGTGATCATGTCCTAAGGTTTCCAAAATGGATGGAAACTCCAAACATATGACGGGGTAAAGCAGCAGAAACCCCACGACCTAGAGAGTATCTGCTACCGAATCCGTCCTGTCTAATACCCCGCCGCCATCTAGGGGTCACACCCAGGAATCCTGCCCCCCCATATGTCCACGCAACCCAACGGTTTTTTCACCCATAGTCCTATCTGTCCCCCACGGCCAAAACATACCTCTGTCTGCCTGGCACGCACCTCTTGGCACCACGAGGACAACTAATAAAGTTAAAACCTGGGACGGGAAGGATCAGCGCCTGCTATGGGCCCGGGGTTGTGGCAGGGCTGGTGACAGTGGTGAGGCTATCGGTGTGACACGGCTTACATAAGCAGCTAGTTACATCTCACCGGCATGGCTTGCCAAAGGTTTATACCCCCCTCCACCGCTGCTGAAGTGGAGAGACGGCAGGCTTGTTTGTTTGGTGACTTAAGAAATACCTGTTCCCTCCCAGGCACAGAAAAATTGGGTGGGACCCCTCTGGCTGTGGTCCTGACCCCCTCAGGCTTCCCCCTCTGTGGATTGCACCACCTGTCCGAGAGACGCAGGGCGTTTCCACCTTCGGGCCGTCTCGCCCGCACCACTGCCCCACGAGGAAGGGAGGAAGAACCCCTCATTGATTACCGTGCTGGAGACAGGGGGCCAAGGGCACGTCCTAACCTGTGACAAACGCCAGGGTGGATCTTGGTTGCAAGCCTGCGAGCCTTGTGTGCACCAAACAGCCGCCTGTGTTTAGTTAAGAGACGGACATCGCAGCCTCTGTGGCAAACAAACATGTTTCCTATGTGGCCAACACAATGCAAAATGTATAATTCTGTTGTAGCCAACCCACCATGTATCTGGTTTGCAAGGGTCAAAACGAAGGAAGGGAGGAAAACCAAAGAGGAAAGGGTGAAAAAAAAAAAGGGCAGGGGAGAAAGGCACGAATCCAGGAACGGAGAAAAAAAAAGGGAAGTAATGGCAAAAACAAGAGGGGAGGAAGGAAGGAGGGGAGCACAAGAAAGGGGGAAAAAGGCATGAGAACCACTCACACCCTGAACAACTGTCTGTCTCACAACATCTTGTCGCTCAGTGTACACTTACCACATCCTTTAATTTTGACTCTTTTTTGTTCGTAGTCGTTCATCGCTTCTTTTTTTTTTTTTTTTTTGTTTTTTTTTTTTTTTTTTTTTTTACCACTGGCATTGTAGGGTTCCTTCGTACCCATGAGGGGAGGAAGTCATTTAGTGCCTGCGGGCCATACTACCCACATCTTGTCGATGCCTAGCCTCGTGGTCTGGTGGCCCATCGTTGACCCAGTGCCAAAGTCCATCTGTGATAAGCTTGAATGTGTTCTGACCGCCAGGGTCCTTAGTAGGCATGGCCTGATGGTAGCCTAACTGTGTGCTTAGGGTGCCCGACGGGTGGTCCCCATGTCACACCACATCCTTGGTGCCACCTGGCGCCTTAGGCTCTGTCATCCATGCCGTGGAGAATCCATTGGGTCCTCATGCCGTCATGCAAAGTCCAATTTTGTGCAAAACGGTGTCCTCCTGTGCGTGGAACTCCGTCATGTGTTCCATCAGGTATGTTCCCTGATGATCCACGCCTTTTTAGTACTCTAGGTTCTCATCCAAACGCCTCTTCCCACCTGGGTGTTACCACCATGAAACCCAAGCGCACTCGTGCCCCTCCGAGGCCGTTTGGACACGCCACCAGTTTCCCTACAGGTCCTACACCTGTCCCCAGATCCCGTAGGACAACTCTCCCACGTCCCTTTGCCGCCCCCGTCTCCCTTCGCCTGCACACCCCAGCTGCGGCCCTGGTGCCTGTGTTGCTGTTCTTTGGTAGACAGGCTGTGTTTTTGTTTGTTGCGGGTCTACTCGCCCTACGCAGGTATAGCTGCTGCTGCCTGTACTTGCCTGGGGGCCCCCTGGGGATTGGTCAGGGGTATTAACTTCCATATGGTGCGTCAGAAGGTCCCCGTGACAACTGTGGTGTTGTGGTGCACGAGTGAGGATCCTGGGGGTGGCCTCGGGGCAGAGGGTTCCTGGGTGCTGGCCCGGGTCTTCCGCCCCCCAGCTCTTGGGCTCTGTCTCCCCTACACACCCCCCCCATTCCTCTCACCTCATGAACAAGCCAGCGGCATTTAATCCACCTGTTACGGACTCCTGGGCACTCAATCACGCTCGATCCTGAGATACTGCTGCTCTGGTAGGGTGTTCCATGTGTAATCTTGTGTACCACAAGTTATCACCTGAATTGTGTAACCATGTACCTCATACTTCACAATGTCTCAAATTTCCACCCCCCCTCCCCTTTCTTCCTCTCCATGGATCGTTAAACAAGCTTGGTTCTGACAATACACCATGGTTACTGACCACCACAAGGGCGGTCGAAGCAGCTAAGAGCGGGAATTAATTGGGACAGTCATATTTGAGCTCTTGCTAATGAGATCCACGGTTCACTAAAGACCGGTAACTCAACAAGGGAGCTACTATATGTGGAGAATGGATGAAAATAATGTGGAAGTGGTCCGGATGGGACGGATAAACATGTATAGGAAAATAGGGAATCGGGGAAGTCATGGTGGATGAGGAATAGAGGATACAGGAAATTCGGTATGGATTTTAAAAATAGACATAACAAAATCGTTAAGCAATGGAACATG
>JAGMWU010000032.1:1651317-1663783 GCA_018697195.1 Certhia americana
CCTCACCGAGCACTCCGCTGCCCCACCCCGTGGGGGCATCCCACCCCAGCCAGGTAACCCCCGGTCCGCGTGCCCAGCCCCCGGCCACAGCCCAGGCTGAACCCCCGTGTTCTCCCAGACAGCCAACGTGGCCACACCAGCGATCTACTCGTCCTCACTGCCATCAACCCACACGGAGCCACCGGGAGGATGGCATAGATGCCCCCTGCCCCGCTGGGGACACCAGCTCTGCTGCACCGCGTGGGCCAAGCGCCGCACCAGCCTCTTCGCTGGAGTGCCCACAGCCCCTGCCAGGGGGTGGCACTGGGGGGCACCTGGCCCCCAGCTTTTCCCCTGGCATGGTGGTTGGTGTTGAAGAGGGGGATGTGACATCCGGGGTGTCCCCTTGACATTGTTATCAGAATGTCACCTGATGGGGGTGCGGGTGGCGAGCAAGGGAAGTATGGCACCTGAGGCGGGGTGGTCACATTGAGGGGCCATCTCAGTTGTCACCTTGGGCGTGGTGGTTGGTGGCACTGAGGGGCATGTGGGAATCCAGTGTGGGGGTGGGGGGCCCACAGGTACACAGGATGTCCCCACCATGGGGCTTCTGAGTGTCCTCTGCAGGGTGGTGGGAGAACAGGGCATCCACAGCGCTCCTCGACATGGTGGTGGTGGCACTGAAGGGCACATGGGCACCCGGGTGTTCCCACATGGGACGGCAGTGGTGGGGTCTGTGGCTCCCCAATATCCCCACCACCAGGCTCTAGCGGGGGGTGCATGTGAGCACCCCAGTGTTCCTCAGCTGTGCATGCGTCCACCCCGTCCCTGTCCCTGTCCCTGTCCCCGTTCCCGCAGACGCGCCGTGGCGCGACCTCTGAGAAGCGCAGCCTGGACAGCCGGGGCGAGGGTTGGCCTGGCGGTGGACGTGCAATCCCCATAAGCAGGTGGTGGTGGCGTGGTGGTAGGAGGGACATGGGGGGTCAGTGTTCCATCAGCCCCTCACTGTTCCCTGTCCCCAGAGTTCTGATGAAGCGCAGGCCGGGCAACTCCCTGAAACAAGGACGTGGAAGAAGAAAATATGGACCCTGTTACAGCAATGGCCTCCTCTTCTACCACCCAGCATCAACGTGAGTGTCCCCATCCCCCTGTGGTCCCCAAAGTGTTTGAGGGCCCGTGTCACCTCTTCACTGTCCCAACGGATACATCAACAGCACCCACGGGAAAGGAGATGGATCTGCTCCGCACCACGGTCAAGGTGCCGGGGAAGCGCCCGCCTCTGCGCCATCTCTGCCTTCGGCCCCTCGGCACAGACATCAAGGTGCTGCGGGACCCTGAGCCAGGCAGTGAGTGGCTAGGGGGACACAGGGGGTGGGAGGGACACCACAGGAACCACTGTGACATGTCTCACCCTTGCAGCCGGTGGTCCCTCGGTGGGGCTGAGCCTCCCCCCCCGAGCAGGTGAGGGGGGGGGCAAGGGGTCACACAATCCGCCAGCGTCTGGCATATGCTACAGTGCAAGCTCGCCTAGGTGGTGACACCAGCACAGAAGGGACATGGCACCTCTGGGCCGGCAGGGACTGCCCCATGGTGGCCCCACTGAGCACGGTTGCTATGCGCAGTCAGGGGCCTTGGTGGCCCTTGGTGGCCCTGGTTGTTTCGGTGGCGTTGGGAGGCCTCAGTAAATAAAACATGGTGGGTGTGCTGAGCCCAGGGAACAGGTGGGACTTGATGACTTGGGTGACCCACAAATAACTCTGTGGTTTGGTGAGCCCAGGAACGTTGGGCCCTTTGGTGGTGCTGGTGGCCACAGTGAAACTGCTCGGCCCTGGCAAGGATGTGAAGTGAAGCTGGAGTCCCAGAAGTCACAATGCACCTGGTGAAGCCTTGTGAGCCCAGTGGCCCTGTGGACCATCCTGACTCTGGTGAGCCAAAAGGCTCTTGTGACCCTGCTGGCTCCAGGGATTTTGGTAAAAAATTGAAACTTGGTGGCCTGGGGGTGAGTCTTGGATCCCAGTGAAGATCAGTGACCCTGGGGGAACCTGATGACCCAGTGTGCCCAGTGCCTCTGGTGGATTGTGACCCTGGTGACCCCAGTGAGACCAGTGGCCAAGGTAGCCCAAGTGATAATGCCAGGCCCAGTGGACTTGGTGACCCTGGTTAGCCCTTGCTGACCCAAGTGTTCTGAGGATTTGGTTGACCCTGGTCAGGCTTGCTGGACCCACACCGTCGAGCGTTCTGAAGCGAGCCTTCGCGCTGACCCTGGTAGCACACGTGCTGACCCCAAACGTGGTTCTGATGGATTTGGTTGACTGGCTGCCCTGCGACCCAAGTGGTTTTGAGATTTGGTGACCTCTGGTGGTCCAATGCTCCTGGAGTCCTGGGCCCTCACGAGGCCTGGTGAACCCAGTGACCCTGGTGTCCACCAGTGCCCCGGCCCCCTGTGTGGTTCTGGGCAGCGTCCCCCTTTGTCCTTCGAGGCCGTGTCCAGCCCTGGCAGCGCGGGCAGGGATCCCCCACCATCACCTCTGGTGGACAGGAAGAAGCACCGGAGGAAGAAGCTGATGACGCCGTCCAAGACCGAGAGCTCGGGTGGGCAGGCAGAAGGTGGGTGCCACAAGAGATGTGTCCCCAGCCCCAGTCACCCATGGCGGTGTGGGGACAAGGCCACCATCCTCCACAGCAGCGACGCACCAGAATTTGGGGGGATCTGGGGTGATGCTGCCCCTCACCCCCCGTCCATGCTCAGCCACGCTGTCCACGCATCCCCCTCGCTCTGCCACTGCCTGCCACCTTCTGCACCATCCCCAGGGCTTCGCGGGCCCCCCTGACTCTGTCCCCGTTTCCTCTCTCTACTCCTGCTGCCCGGACCCTCCGCAGCCAAGCGCAAAATGTGGAAATTAAAAAGTTTTGGTAGTTTAAGAAATATTTATAAAACAGGTAACGTGGCGTGAGCGGTGCCTCCCGTGCATGTGGCTGTGCCCCCCTTGCCTGCTGCTAGCACACACCCCAGGAGGGGTGGGGACCACTGGGGGAGAGGGGTGGGGCAGAATTTGAGTCTGGGGGTGAAGGTGGGGGGCTGGAGTAGGCGCTGGGCCACTCCAGCCCTCCGTGGGTGTAGGACCTCCCATCCCACCGCCCCCCCGGGGGTACTCTGGTCCCACAGAGGAGGAGAACTTTGAGTTTCTGATCGTGTCAAGCACGGGGCAGACGTGGCACTTCGAGGCCGGGAGCTTCGAGGAGCGTGACGCGTGGGTGCAGGCCATCGAGAGCCAGATCCTGGCCAGCCTGCAGTGCTGCGAGAGCAGCAAGAACAAGGTAGGACCTTGGCGGGGGGGCTGGCAGGGTCCCCGTGTCACCCACCACCATCCCTCTCACCCCCGTGTCCCTCCAGGCACGCATGGACAGCCAGAGTGAGGCTGTGGCCATCCAGGCCATCCGCAATGCCCGCGGGAACTCGCTCTGCGTGGACTGCGGGGCACCCAGTGAGTCCCCAGGGGTGCCAGGGGGACAATGGGGGGACACGGGAGGGCATGGGACACAGGGGGACATCGGTCCATGGGGCAGGGGTGCCCTGGGCCCTGCAGAACCCTGATTCCAGGTGCTGCAAGGTGAGATTGTGCCAGGGGCCATGGGCCACCTGGTAACCAGGGCGAGGGAGGGCTGTGGGCCACGTGATGCCATGTGTGACACGATGCCATGGGTCACATGATGTCCTGGGCCGTGAGCTGCCATATGTCACATGATGCCATGGGCCACACAATGGATGGCACAGGCCAAACGGTGCCATGGGTCACACCGTGCCAGAGTCACACAATGCCATGGGACAGGTGACACGATGCCACATGGTGCCATGAGCTCACAGCAATCATAGGTCACGCTGTCCCACGCCATGGGGTGCCCCGAGCCCAGGGGTCCCACCAGTCACCCACCACCCCAATCACGCTCCCCACTCATCCCGCAGACCCCACCTGGGCCAGCCTGAACCTGGGTGCCCTGATCTGCATCGAGTGCTCGGGCATCCACCGTAACCTGGGCACACACGTGTCACGTGTGCGCTCGCTGGACCTGGACGATTGGCCACGGGAGCTGACCCTGGTGCTCACGGCCATCGGCAACACCACGGCCAACAGCATCTGGGAGCAGAACCCCCGCGGCCGCTGCAAGCCCACCCACGAGTCCTCACGGTGGGTGTCCCCCTGTGACCCCCCCAGTGCCACCACACGTCCCTGTCCTCCGTGCCACCATGATGCCTCTATGCCATCCCTCATACCCAATGTCCCTGCTCTGTGTGTCACCGCTGTGCTGTCCCAGGGACTCTGATGCCTCTTATCCTCATGTCATTGTGGTGCCACCCCACGTCCCCAATGTCCCCATGTCCCCACCTTCCTGTCCTTTGTGGCCCCACAAACTAACAATGCCACACTGACACCCCTGCACTTCCTAACACCCCTGTGTCCCCACCTCCCATGCCACCCATGCCACCTCTGTGTCCCTGACCCTCCTGTCTCCCCCGTTTTCACTGTCCCTGTCCCTGTGATGCCACTATGCACCCGACACCTTTGTATCTCCACCACCACACCACCAGGTGCTGCCCCTTGTCCCTGCCACCCCTGTGCCCTCCCATCGCGGCAGGAGGAGCAGAAATTGTGGATCTGTGTCCCCCTTGGTGCCACCCCGCTGTCCCTGACACCCCATGTCCCCTGTGTCCCCATGTCCCCGTGCCCAGGGAGGAGAGGGAATCGTGGATTCGTGCCAAGTACGAGCAGCGGCTGTTCCTGGCGCCGCTGCCCGCGGCCGAGGCACCGCTGGCCGAGCGGCTGCTGAGGGCCGTGCGGGAGCAGGACCTGTCCGCGGTGCTGCTGCTCCTGGCCCACAGCCACAAGGACCAGCTCAATGTGGCCATGGCAGACACGGACCGGCGCACGGCGCTGCACCTGGCCTGTGACACCGCCCAGGTGGTCGTCACCCAGCTGCTGGTGTGGGTACGTGGGGCAGGGGGTGGGTGTGGGGGGCATTGTCTGGCAGGGGGAAGGAGCGGGGTCTTGGGGTGGCTGTGGGGGATGTGGTGTGGTCGTGGGGACTGTGACATGGCCACGAGGGAGATGATACGGCTGTGGGGACCGTGACATGGGTGTGGGGGATGTGGGATGGTCTTGAGGGATGGGGTGTGGTCCTGGGAACCATGGTATGGCCAGGAGGGAAGTGACATGGCCATGGGGACCGTGGGGTGGCTTTGGGGGATGTGGTGTCCCCCAAAGTGACATGGCCGTGGGGACCGTGGGGTGGCTTTGGGGGATGTGGTGTCCCCCAAAGTGACATGGCCACGGGGACAGTGGGGTGGCTTT
Source organism: Certhia americana (assembly GCA_018697195.1). Lineage (NCBI taxonomy): Eukaryota > Metazoa > Chordata > Aves > Passeriformes > Certhiidae > Certhia > Certhia americana. Next base: position 1,656,645 of record JAGMWU010000032.1, read on the forward strand.
GGGGGACATGGTGTAGTCATGGGGTGGTCTTGGGGAGGGGGTGAGGTGTTCATGGGGCACCTGGAGTGGGTTTGGGGGTCATGGCACAGCCAGGGGGAAGATGATGGGGTTGTTGTGACGTGGCTGTGGGGGACGTGGCGCTGCCATGGGGGATGCAGGGTGGTCTTGGGGACTATGGCGTGGCCAGAGGACAGAGGACCTGATCGTGGGGGACATGGTGCGGGGACAACGGCAGGACCAAGCGGGATGTAAAATATCCGTGATAATCCTGGGATGGCCGCGGGAGGAACGCTGTGCCAGGACCGCGGGGTTGTGACCCATCCCTGGGGGACACCTCATGGCCTCTGGGGCTATGCCACGGCCACCAGGCCCGCGTGGTGTCCCTGCGGGTGACCCGTGGCTGTGCCCGCAGTACGGGGCCGATGTGCGGGCACGGGATGGCCACGGCCGCACCGCGCTGTTCTACGCCCGCCGCGCCGGCAGCCGCGAGTGCGCGGACATCCTGCTGCAGCACGGCTGCCCCGGAGAGGGGCCCGGCAGCCCGACGACCCCCGGCAGCCCCCCGACCCCCGGCCCTCCGACCCCCGGCGGCCCCCCGACCCCCGGGCCCCGCCGCCGCAGCAGCTGCGCCAGCGTGGGTCTCTGCGAGCCCCGGTCCGCCCTCGTATAGCCCTGAGGGGCCCGGAGACCCCCGGTGCCCCCGACTGCGGGTGCCCGCAGCCCGGGGACATCCCGGTGCCACCCCCGGGGTCACCCCTTGCCCACGGTTTGTACTTTTGATGCTCTATTTATTATCCTTTCCATGTCGGGGTCTCCGCTGGTCCTGTCCCCCCTCTCCGTGCCAGGGATCCCCATGCCAGGGGTCACAGTGATGCCACTGCCACCCAGGTCCCCTTCCTGTCCCCTCCCCGGGGTATTGTGCCCCAGCGTGGGGAGTGCACAGCTGGGGTCGGGGTACCTAAGACGGGATAACCCCTGCCCGTATCACTCCTTGCCCATGCCATCCTCTGTCCCTGTCACCCCTGCCCATGTCACCCTGTCCCCTCTCCATTGCCCCCTGCTCACATCACCCTGTCCTACCCCCCGCCCCCGTTCCCGCGTGCCGTGTCCCCCTCCCCATGTCACCTCCCCAGCCGCGCCCCCCTCCCCAAATCACCCTGCCCCTGCCACTCCCTCTGTCCCTCCCCCATGTCCCTGTCCCCGTGTGTCCCCCCCCCGGCCGTGCCCCCCCATGCCATGTCCCTGTCCCCGTGTCCCCCCCGCGCCCTGGCACAGCCCCGGCTCCGTGACAGGAGCAGAGCAGACCCCCGACGCCCCTCCTTTTCTACAGCAACCTTTTGTACGCCCCCTCCCCCCTTCCGTGGCCTGACACCCACCCCTCCGTGGCCCGACCTCCCCTCGCCCCCCGTTTCTCGGCGTCCCCTCGGGATCCCCGTTAATTTATTGCTTTGTTTAGCGATAGGATAGAGCCAGGCCCTCCCCCCGCGGGGGGGGCACCGCCGGCGGGACCCCCGACCCCCTCCCGCCGGCCTGGGGGGGCCGCCGCGTCCCCCTCCCGGGACCCCCCCTCCCCATGAATGTAGGGGCGCCCCAGCTGTGACGCCCCCGACGGCCGCGGGGCCGAGCCAGGGGACCCCGGGCGGGGCCGGGGGGTCGGGAGGGGTCGGGGGTGGCCCGGGCCCGGGGGTCGCCCCGGGGGTCCGGGCCGTGTACAGTGTTTTCATCTCTCGGGTGTAACTGTAAGTACGTGACAATGTCGGACACTGGTGCTGTGACCCGGTTCGTCCTTCTCGCCGGGGGACACGGGGGTGGCGGGGACGCGGTGGGGCACAGGGGACATGGAGAGCAAGGGGGGGACACAGCGTGCAGGGGGCACGGAGGGTGGGTGACACGGGGGACATGGCGGGGTGAGTGACACGATCCCGGGGGGACTGGGTGACAGGGACACAGTGTGGCACATGAATGACACGAGGTGGAGGCATCTCGGGGGATGGGTCACACAGTGACAGGGGGACAAGGAGATGGGTGACAAGGAGTGACAAGCGGCGAGCACAGGGTGATGGCCGGGCGGTGGAGGAGGTCGGGGTGCAGCCTCCGTGCACGGCTGGGAGGGCACTGGGGGACATGGGGGACATGGGGGGGACACCGAGGGGCACTGGGGAGGGGGAGATGCCCGGCCCCGTGCCCGGCCGGTCACCGGCTCCCCGGAACTGACCGGAACTGACCGGCGGGGGCGGGGCCGCACAAAAAGGGCGGTACCGAGTGATGGGTGGGGCTTGAATAATAATGAAGTGGGCGGGGTCTGAGAGGGCGGGGATTTGAGGTGTGGCGTTCCAATGTAAATGAGGGGGCGTGGCTAACCAAGTGTTAGGTCACCAAGGGGGGATTGATTGGTAGGCGGGATCCGTATGCAAATAAGGTGGGTGTGGCTTATCCGGCGGGGCTGTGGGCGGGGCTCGGTGGGTGTGTCATTAGGTGGGCGTGGCTTGGGAGTGGGTGGAGCCAAGAGCGCGCGGCTGCGGCCACTGGGCAGCGATGTCCGCTGTCCGGGGATGTGGAGGGGACACGCGGGAGGGGTCGGGGGGGGTTGTGCGGGGACAAGGAGCGGGTCAGGGACACAGGGGTACCAAAACCGGCCATCCCGTCCTGTACCTGTCCCCAGCCTTGAGCAACCCCCGCCCTCATTGTCCCCTCCTCTTCCCCAGCCCGGTGCTCCCATCACCACCCGGACGGTCCCAGAGGTGTCCCCAGACAACCCCCCCCAGCCCCGCTGTCCCTCCACTGCCACCAGCTCAGAGGCCCCCACAGCCGCGGGGTCCATCCTTGTCCCCAGCTCAGTGTCCCCCTGTCCCTGGCTCTCTCTCCACGGTGTGGTCCCACCACCCACAGACCCCTCCAGCGTGACAGTGGGACCCGCCCCCCCAGCTCTGTGTCCTGCTGAGACCCCCCGGGCCCCCCCAGCCCCCCCCAAAGCCCTCAGCGCCGCTTTGCCCCCCCGCGCCCCCCGGATCAAGGCCACCATATCCCCGCAAAGCTCATTAATAGCCGCTAATTAGGGCCACGAGGGTCCGCCTGGGGGGCATGGGAGACGGGGGGGGGGAGTCTCAGGGCATTTGGGGTCCCCGGGGCAGGAATGAGGGGCGGCTGCCCTGCCCACAGCCCCGCCTTACCCCGTGTGCACTCCGCTGGAGGGACCCGCAAACACGGAGCCTCCTTCACCCCCCAGCTCGGGGGGTATTGTCCCCCCTCCACTGTTCCCGACCCCCAAAATTCCCCCTCTGCATCCACTGACCACCCCCAGGAACTGGGGCAATAGCCTGGGGGGGTGACAGGGAACCAGGGGGGGTGTGACTCGGGGGGGCAGAGCCTTTGGGTGGGGGGGGGTCCACAGGGCCACGGCCACGCGGGGAACGTGCTGTGGTCAGTGGGGGGCGGGGGGGGCAACATGGGGGATCGTGGGGACAACACGGACATGGGGGGGGACACTGTCACCATGGGGGGGACACTCTGAGGGGGGGGGGAATGGCCACAAATGGGGGGCCAGCACGGTCAGATGGAGAGTGGGGTCACGGCCACCTCAGACACAGAGGTGGGGACAGGGGACAGGGCGGGATAGGAGGGGACAATCCCCACAGAGAGGCCTCGCGCTGTCCCTGCCTTGGGATCCTGTCTGGGTGTCCCCAGAGCCCCCCTCGAGGGCTGCCTCCATGGGACCCGTCCCATCCTTCCCCAGCTCTGTGTCCTGTTTAAACACCCCCGATCCTTCCCCGGTGCCCCCCCAAAGCCCTGAGGCCCCCGTCCCGCACCCCCGGATCAGGGCCATCCAATCCCCGCAAAGCTCATTAACAGCCACTAATTAGGGCCACGCGGGTCCGCCGGGGGAAGGCGGGGGGGTGGGGGTGGGCGCAGGACACGGGGAGGGCTCAGGGCATTCGGGGTCCCAGGGCAGGAATGGGGCGATGTGGGTCTCCCCTCCCCCGGGTGTACCCCCACTGTAGGGGACCCCCAAATATGGGGCCACCTTCACCGCAGGGGGGTCCGGGAAGGGGGAGGACAGGGCTTGGGGGCTTTGGGTGTTTGGGGACCCGGGTGGCTCCGGGTGGCATTGCGGTCCGCGGGGGTCCAGGTGGCGTTGGGGGCCCCGGGGGCGCTCAGGGGGGGCCGGTAGCGGGGCCGGTATCCGTAGGGGCGCAGGCGCTGGCTCAGGTACTCCAGCGTGTACATCTCCTCCCCTGTCACGTAGTGGAAGGACACGGCCAGGTCTGAGCAGCACTGGGGACCCTGGGGGGGGACAGAGAGGGGGGCTGGGGGGAGGCACGGGGCACCCAGTGCCCCACAACCCATTGGTGCCACAGAGCAGGGCGGGGAAGGGGAGCTGGAGGTTGTCCCTGATCACCACGGCCCCTTCCCGGGGCTCTCTGAGCCGGGTGGGGCCACCACCAGCCCAGAGACCACAGGCACATGGAGGGGACCGTGGTGACAGCGGGGGGACACCATGGCCGGATTTTGGGCAGAGGGATCCCGGACCGTGGTGACAGCAGGGACACAATGGCCGGATTTTGGGCAGAGGGACCACAGTCACACGTGGGGGGGAACATGTTGGGGGCCATAGCCATGGGATCCCATGGCAGACTGAGACCACCGTGGTCACACATGGGGGATCTGTGGCCACGTGTGAGGGAGGACACGGTGGTCACATGTGGGGACACGCTGGCCACACACAGGGTGTGTAGCTGCACAGTGTAGGAACATCCCGGCCATGGCTGCAGACCTCACCAGGATTTGGGGGGTGATGCCACGGTTGTGTTGGCCAGACAGCACAGCCAGGCACTGAAGTGACACTTGACTGCACCTCGAGGGTGACACAGCCATGGGAGGTGGCCAGGGACATGCAAGAGGGGTCACGGCCATGCACGGTGGGGACACCGCAGCCACACAAGTTGTGTTACAACCATGTGCAGTGGGGAAAGATGACACACAAAAAGAGCTGTGGCTGCTCACAGGGAGACTGTGGCCACATGCAGGGCTACCCCACACACATGGGGGGGTTCTGGCCATGCACGGGGGGGGGGGCATAGCCACTTGTGGGAGAGCCACAACCACCCCACCAGCTGCCCCTTCCCCAGGCTGGACAGTGACAGGGTGACCTCTTGGCTGGTGGCCCGGGGCCGTGACCCACCTCCACGACGGGGTACCAGCAGTACCGCGGGTACCAGAAGCCCTGGGCGAAGCGGTGGGTGAGGTGGATCTCGGGCGGGAAGGGGTGGAAGGTCTCCCGGCCCCACGTGTCCCGTGAATCCCCCACGGCCACCCCCAGCCGCTCCAGGCACTGCCCCAGCGCCACATCCTCCTCGGGGCCGGTGTGACCGCAGGTGCCGCGGGTGAAAGCGGTGGTCACACGGGCCAGGGCCCCCCGGCTGAGCACGTAGCCGGCCCCCCCGCTCATGTAGCCCTGACGGGTGAAGGGCCGGAAGCGTTTCCCGAAGTAGAGGGGTCTCTGGGGTGGGTGGGCGGCCAGCAGCCAGCGCAGGTTGTCCAGCACCACGAAGGTGTCATCGTCGGCCTTGAGGAACCAGTCGGCGTGGGCTCGGTGCTGCCGGTGCACGTACTGCAGAGCTCGGATGGTTTTCCAGTAGAGCTGCCCCCGACCCTCGGCCACCCCCAGCCCCACGGCCGGGAAGTGGGGGGCGGGCTCGGAGCTCATGAACAGGGCCAGGTTGCAGTGGCGTGCCCAGGTGTCCCGCACGTGCCGCGCCTTGGTCTCCAGGTTTTGGGGTGCCGTCATCACCCAGCACAACACCCGGACCCTCTGGAACAGCCCCCGCGCCACCCCCGCGTCCTCACCTGTGGGAGAAGGGGCCACACTGAACACGGAGAGGAGACCCCGGTGTTCCCACACTGCCACAATCGGGGTGTGGTCACCGTCCCCCAACAAATGGAGCAGGCAGAGGGAGTGAGGCCCCCCCCACATTCTCCTGCCAGCCCCATCCCACCAGAGTCCCCTCATGTCCCCACCCAGTGCCACCCGCCATGGCAGCAGTGCCCACCTGCAGCGTCTGATGGGGCCACGCCGTAGAGAGCGAGGGATGGGGACGTCCTGGGGGGGTCATTGCCCACCTGGGGGTCCCGGCTGGGGGCAGGCACAGGCTGAGGCAGCAGGAGGCCGTGGAGGAGGAGGAAGGTGGTGATGAAGCCCACCAAGATGCCCCCGTGGAAGGGCAGCCACGTGCTCTGCAGTCCCAGGAGCAGCATGGGGACACCTGGCTTGTGTATGTGGGGGTCAATGGGGATGCCCCCCTGTCACCCCTCAGCCGCTGCAGTTTGATCTTCCACTGCCACCAGCTGGGGTAGCCCTGGGATAAAGCCCATGGGAGGTGGGGGACAGGACCCACAGAAGGGGGAGTGGCACACACAGAGAGAGGGTGACACCCATAGGACAGTAACGGAGCCCCAGATCCAAGGGGTGTCTGGGGGCTCAGGGTGGGTGACATAGAACCTCTGCTTTTAGTTAAGGGGGGGGTCAGGGGTAATTTCTCCCCCCCAGCCCCTGGATTGTCCTCAGCCCCTTGTGGTGGGTGGGGACAGTGGGGGTGAGGCGTGTCGGGACAGGGAACGCGAGGGTCGGGGGGGGACAGGTGGGGGGAGTTGTGGTACGGGGGGTGCCGGCTGCGGCCTCACTTGGTGCTGAGGGTCCCGGCTCAGCCCGGGGGTCCCACGGTCTCTGTCGGTCCCTGGATCCTGGTTGGCTTGCAGGTCCTGGTAGCTCTGCTCGCCCTGGGGACCCTGCTGGGTCCCGTGGGTACCAGCGGATTTGGGGATCCCGCTGGCTCCGCAGCTTCCTGTAAGTCCCGTCGGTGCCGGGGGCACCGGTGGCACTGCCGGTCTCTGAGAGCTGTGGCGCTCCCGGTGGTCCCGGTGTGCTCGGGGGTCCCGGTGACACTTCTGTCCCCGAGGGCTGTGGCGGTCCCGGTGACACCGCTGTTCCCGAGGGTTTGGGCCGTCCCGGCGGTCTCGGTGACACTTCTGTCCCCGGGGGTTGCGGCGGTCCCGGTGGCTCCGCTGTCCCCGGGGGCTGTGGCGGTCCCGGTGGCTCCGCTGTCCCCGGGGGTTGTGGCGGTCCCGGCGGTCCCGGTGGCTCT
>JAGMWU010000032.1:1675105-1690365 GCA_018697195.1 Certhia americana
CCCCCCCCGGGCCCCCCGTGACGTGCCGCCCGCAGGTGAACCTGACGGCCTCGCTGGGGACGCTGGCGGTGGCGGCCGAGGTGGAGGGCGTGGCGCTGCGGGGGGAGGGGCAGCCGCACCTGTCCTTGGCCGCCGCACACCTGGACCACCTGAACCGGCAGCTGCAGTTCGTCACCTACACCAACACCCAGTTCCACCCCGACACCGCCGACATCGGTGGGTACGGGGGGAGCTGCCCCGGGTGCCACGAGAGGATCGGGGGGTGCTGATTCCGGGACCCCCGGCACCCCCAGAGCTCTGGGACCCCCAGCACCCCCAGACCCCCGCGCTCCTGGGAACCCCAGCACCCTTGGGATCGCGATTAGCCCATGGGAACTCCAGCACCCCCGGGACCCCCAGCGGCTCCCCGGACCCCCATGTTCCCCTGGTTTTCCCGGATCTCCAGTTCCCCCTGGGACCCCCAGGACCCCCGGATCCCCGATGCCCTCGGGGACACTCGTGGTTTCCCCAATGCCCCCGTTGTCCCCCGGGAATTCCAGCCTCTCCCCGGTCCCCGCTGCCCCTCCCCGCGCCCCCCGTGTCCCCCCCACGCCCCCATCTCCCCCTCGCCCTGCAGTGCAGTTCTCCACCGACGGTCACTCCGCCGCCTTCGCCATCCGCATCCGGCACCCGCCCACCCCCCGTCTGTACGGCCCGGGAACCCCCGGCGACGGCGACGGGGACAGTGACAGCGACAGCAGCGGGGACGGGGGTGAGCACGGGGCCCTGCACCCCGAAACCAGCCCTACCCATGCCACCAGCACTCGCGGTGCTCCCAGTGCTCCCAGTGCCAGAATCCCAGTGCCCCCAGTGCCAGAATCCCAATTCTCCCAGTGCCAGACTCACAGTGCTCCCAGTGCCAGACTCCCAGTGCTCCCAGTGCCGGAATCCCAGTGCTCCCAGTGCCGGAATCCCAGTGCTCCCAGTGCCAGAATCTCAGTGCTCCCAGTGCCAGACTCCCAGTGCTCCCAGTGCTGGTTCTTCCAGTACCAGTGACCCAGCCCTCCCAGTGCCAGTCCAGTCTATCCAGTGTGGGTGCTCAGTGCTCTCAGCAAGCATCCCAGTCCTTCCACTGCAGGTGCCCAACCCTCCCAGTACTGGGGTGACTGGTGCTCCCAGTGTGGGGTCCCAGTGCTCAGGTGACCAGTACTGAAGTGTCCAGCACTCCTAGAGTGGGCTCCCAGTACGGCTTCCCAGTGCTCCCAGTATGGATGGGTGCCCAGCCCTCCCAGCATAACCCCAGTGCTCCCAGTGCTCCCAATGCAGGTTCCCAGTGCCTCCCCCCACCCAGCAGGGTACAACATCTCGGCACTGGTGACAGTGGCCACCAAGACGTTCCTGCGCTATGACAAACTGCGGGGGCTCATCGCCAGCATCCGCCGCTTCTACCCCTCTGTCACCATCGTGGTGGCCGATGACAGCCAGCGCCCCGAGCCCCTGTCCGGGCCCCACCTGGAGCACTACCTCATGCCCTTCGGCAAGGTGGGGGGACACAGGGCTGTGGGGCCCCGGACAGGGGACCCGGGGACCTGGCAGAGCCATGGGGCTGTGGGATGTGGGACATGGGAGGGGCTGACAGCAGCTAAGGTCCCCAAAAAGGGGGGGACATGGAGGCCTGGCAGCGTGGTGGGACCCCAGAGAGGGGGGACACTGGGGTTCTGATGAGGCTGTGGTTCCTGAGGGGGGGGAACATGGCGTGGGAGGGGGGCAACAATGCCCCCGCAGGGCTGGTTCGCCGGGAGGACCTGGCCGGTGTCGCAGGGTGGACAACCAAGTACGTGCGTGGGTGGACGATGACTTAATATTCACACCCAGCACACGGCTGGAGAAGCTGGTGCTGTGCTGGAGAGAACCAGCCGTGGACCTGGTGAGGGGCCACGGGGGACACGGGGACGCTTGGGACAAGGGGGGCCCGGGGGGCTGCGGGGGACACGGGGCGGCTGCGGGGGTACAAGGCGGGGCTGTGGGGGGCACGGCAATAGGGCTCTGTGGGATGGTTCTGGTTCCCATGCCAATCCTTGGACGGGCGTGGAGGGTGCAGGGGCAGCAGACGGGCACGTGGGGGGCAAGGGACGGCAGGGGGTCCCTATGCTCTGGGAGGGTGGCACTCAGTCCCACACCCAAGTTGCCAGCAATGGACAGAACCAGCCGGGATGGGCACAGGGCACGGGTGGAAGTGTTCCAGTGCGGTGGCCAGAGGGTGCCCCGGGTTTGGGAATGGCCACTCCTGGTGCCTGGGGCTGTCCCCAGTGCCCCCCATGCCCTGCAGTGTACCACGGTGGCGATGCTGGGTTGCCGGGTGTCCCAGGGGTCGCGGTAGGTGGGACACCAGGATTCCCCTGGGGACATTCCCGGTCTCGAACAGAGAGTCCTGCAGCAGTTCCTGTGCCCGGGGGGGGGATGCTGGCAGGGGCCTGAGGGTCCGGTTGCCGCAGGCGGGCGATTTGGGGGGTGCGGGGGTGTCGGGGGTGGAGGGTTCGGGGGGGTCCCATGGTGCACAGGTGCAGGGTATCGGGCGGGTCCCATAGTGCACCAGCTGGGGGTCAGGAGGACCCCAGTACCCAGCGGGGGTTCGCGGGGGTCCGAGTGCCCAGGTGAGGGTTCAGGGGGATCACTGTGCCCAGGTGTTGATGCAGCCCCAGCGCCAGCGGCCCCATTCCATCCAATCCCATCCATCCCATCCCATCCCATCCCATCCATACAATCCATCCCATCACATCCCATCCCAATCAATCCGCATCCCATCCCATCCCATCCAATTATCCCATCCCATCCCATCCATTATCCCATCCCATTATCCTCCCATCCCGTCCCATTATCCCTCCCGTCCCACCGGTGAGCGTTGCCGGGGGGGTCGCGGGGGTCCCGGATTCCGCTCCCCTCCAAGCCCCACAGCTGTTCCCGCAGGTGGGTATGCGCGGTGTGCGGGAGCTCACCGGCTACACCACCAACGTAACCGGCAGCGGCCATGAGCGTGCGGGGGAGGGCGGCGCGGGGGGCGATGCCTGCGGACCCGGCCCGGTTTTAACCACCGCCTCGCCGGCTTCCCCGCCTTCGTTGTCACCGACGGCGTCGTCACTTCTCTGGCCCGACCGACAAGGGGGCAGGTGGGCTTCGAACCCAGCCGCGCCGCGTGGCTCATCTCGGTGAGGGGCGGGGGGGCTGCGGGGGGGGACAGGAGGGCTGGAAGGGGTGGGAGGGTTCTGGGGGGTGCCCGGAGTCTGAGGGGTCTGGGGGATGAGGGGTGTGGGGGATGAGAGTCCTGGCGGTCCCCAGGTCCCCCTGGGGTATTGATGAGGGGTCTGGGGTGTCAAGGGGGGAGGGAGTGGGATGTGGAGTCCTTTTTTGGGGGGATCCCAGGGGGGAGGGAAGGAAGGCTCTGTGGGGTCCTGGGAGAGGGGGCAGGGGGGCACTGGGAGGAAGAGGGGAGTGGGGTGGGTGTCCTTGGAGAGGGTCGGGGAGCTCATGGGAGGAGTGGGGGGCTGGGGGCGTGCAGAGGGTGCCAAGGAGGAGGAGAAGGGAGTGCCTGAGGGTGCCTGGGGTGTATGGTGTCCTGAAAAAGGGCTGGCGGGCCCAAAAGAGGGGTTCGTGGGGGCCTGGGAGGAGCTGGCAGGGAGTGCAGGAGGGACACAGAGGAGAGTGGGAGCCACTGGGGGTTGTCACGGGGGTTCCCAGAAAGGGGGAGGGGTGGGGGGTCCTGGGAGTAAAGGGGTGTCGGGGGGCATCACAGAGTATGGGGGTGCCATGAGCAGGGCCGTGAGGGGTCCAGTACGGGGGGTCTGGAAAGGGCAGGAGGGGCTGGGTAGGTTTTGGAGGATCTGGGGTTTCCTGATGGGGGGCCTGGGGTTCATCATGCAGGCGAAAATCCTGGTGGGGACTGGAATTTCTCTGGTAAAGAGTTTAGGGAGGACCCCTTGGGCAGCAGTCGGGGATGGAAGGGATGCCGGGTTCCCCAAAATTAGGAGTCAGAGAATACGGGAATGTTGGGGTCTCCCATAATGGATTAAGGGTCAGAGATAAGGGGAGTGTTGCGGGTCCCCACAAATTTAGGGGGGTCAGAGATAACGGGAGGTATTGGGGCCCCCAAAAATTTAGGATTCAGAGATAAGGGGAGGTGTTGGGGTCTCCCATAAGGGATTAAGGGTCAGAGAAAGGGGAGTGTTGGGGTCCCACCACAATTTAGGGGTCAAGGAGAAGGGGGGTGCTGGAGCCCCCCCACACGACCCACGGGATCAGAGTGGGGTGAGTGACCCAGGGAGCTCTGAGCCGTTTGGGGGACCTTCTCCCCCCCAGAGTTTCAAGAGTTTGTCACGAACGGTGCTGGGGGTGCTGCCCGTGTTGTGTGCGGACGTGGTCGTGGATCACGCGTTCAAGCTGGCGCTCCGTGGCTGGCGCTCGGGGGCGGAGCGCCAGTACAACCGGTTACCGCGTAACCGCGGCACGGGACGCAGCCTGCGCCTCAAACGCGCCTCTTCTTCTTCAAGAAACCGCTAGTGCATGGCCGGCGACTAGGAGTGTCACCAGCCCGGGCCCGGCCGCAGCGGGGGAAGGCCGCAGGGGTGACACCACCCTGCTGGACGCTGGTGGTGACACAGGGGTGACACACCCCCGTGGGCAGCCGGCTCTGGGCCATCCCCAGGGTGCTACAGGGCACTGACACAGAGGTGACAACAGGGCCACCACCCCAGGGGTCACTGACCACGGGACACCCATGGAACATACTCACAGGGCCACGACCAGGTCACCTCAAGGGGCATCTGCTTGCCAGCCAACCTACGTGTCCCGAGCCACCAAGCCATGGCTACTCCAATGGACACCACCGGCCACATCTGGGGGCACCCCAGGGACACCCCCAGGCCACTGCCCCAACGGGCCATCTCATCTGGGGCTGCCACCAGGGCCACCTAGGGGTGCCACCGGGCTACCAACCATGGGTCACCCCTGAGTGTAGTGTGGGACCACCCATGGGCCACCCCCAGGGTATGCCCACAGGCCGTTGTGGACACTGGTGTGGACACAGGGCGGGACACCCCCAGTGTGGCCCCAGCTCTAGAGGCCAACGCAACTTGGTCCAGCTCAAGGGTCATCAACCGTGGCCACCCCTCCCACTGTGGCCACCACCTCTGCGCTCCAGCGGGTGCCAAGTGGGTCACCACCGCTGGAAACATGCGGGACACCTCCAGGGACCATCCCCTGTGGCCACCATAGGGCCACTCCCAGGGCCACTGCCTGGGCACCACCAGTGCCACAACCAGGGCCACAACGGGCCCGCTGGGTCACCGGGCCCCCCCGCCTCCCCCCCTCCACCCGCGGTGTTTGAGCGCTTTTGTACTTTGGGTGGTGGGGGTGGTGGCGGGGTACCCCCCAGGGTATTCGGGCTCCCCCGTCACTTGTCCCCCGAATCAGGTTTTCTATTGCTTACAGCCCCTCCCCCGCCCCCACCAGCGCTGCCGCCAGGATTTTTGTGCCAAGTCTCGGGCCACTCCCCCCAGGCACCCCCGAGACCCCGGGGTGGGTGGGGGAGGGGGTTGGGGGAGGGGTGCCGCCCCACCATTTCTACCCAAATGGATGCGAAGATTTTAACCAGCCGAAATCGGCCTCTTCTTTCCAAAAATTGGGGTGGGGGGGAAAAACGGGTGGGGGCCAGGCCCCGTCCCAATAGGGGGCTATAGGGGATGGTAGGGGATTTGAGGATGGGAGGGCCTCTAGGTTTTACGGGGACAATGTTGGGCGTGTGGTCAGTGGAGGTGTGAACAGGGTCGTGGTCAGTGGGTTGTGGTAATGGGTGTATTGTGGGGTGTGATTGGTGGGTGTGGGGGGGGGGGGGGGGGGGGGCAATAGTGCATGGACAGTGGGGTGTGGTCAGTGGGGTGTGGTCAGAGGGTGTTGGTATGGGTGTGATGTGTGGTGTGGTCAGTGGTGTGTGGTCAGTGGGTGTGATTGGGGGTGAATCTGTGGTCAGTGGGGGTGGTCAGTGGGTGTGATTGGTGGGTTGCGTCAGTGGGTCTGTGGGCATGGGTGTGATTGGTGGGTCTGTGGTAATGGGGTGTTGTATTGGTGTGGGTTGATGGGTCAGTGGGTGTGGTTCAATTAGGGATAAGGACAGGGAGGTCTAAGGCGGTCAGTGGGGACTGGGGCAGTGGGGCTGGTCAGTGGGTGTGGTCAGTGGGTGTGGTCAGGGGGTGTGGTAAGTTGGGTGTGGTCAGTGGGGTGTGGTAACTGGGCGTTGTGGTCAGTGGGGTGTGGTCAGTGGGTGTGGTCAGTGGGTGTGGTCCAGTGGGGTGTGGTCATTTGGGGTGTGGTCCATGGTGTGGTCAGGGAGGTGTGGTCAGTGGGGTGTGTCTGGGTGTGATTGCGTGGGTGTGGTCAGTGGGTGTAGTCAATAGGGCAGGTGCAGGGGGTGTGGCGGGCGTGGGTCAGTGGGGGGTGGTCAGTGGGTGTGGTCCAGTGGGGTGTGGTCAGTGAATGTAGTCCATTGGGCATGGTCAGGGGTGTTGGTTAGTGGGGTTCAGTTAGGGGTGTGGTCGGGTGTGGTCACTGGGTGTGGTCAGAGTGGGGTGTCGGTCAGGGGAGTTGTGGTCAGTGGGTGTGCGTCACTGGTGTGAGTCACTGGGTGTGGCCCTCATGGGTGTTGGCCTTTGGTGAAGGGGGGGGGATTTTCCACAGGAATGCCCCTGAGACCCCCCCTTCTCCCACCCAGCACTCTCCGATGGTCCCTCATGCCCTGACAGGGGAAGGGACACCCCAGGGACACCACAGGGACACCCCAGGGACAAGCAGGGACACCCCAGGACAGCAGGGGACACCCCAGGGACACCCCAGGGACACCCCAGGGACACCCCAGGGACAGCAGGGGGACCCACACAGGGACACCCCAGGACAGCAGGGACACACCAGCGGACAGCAGGACACACCAGGGACACCCAGGGGACAGCCCAGGGACACACCAGGGACACCTAAGGGACACACCAGGGACAACCCAGAGACAGCAGGGGACACACAAGGGACACATCAGGGGACACACCAGGGACACCCAGGGGAACAGCAGGGACACACCAGAGGAACAGCAGGGACACACAGGCGGACAGCAGGGAAACCCCAGGGGGCACACCCCAGGGACACCCCAGGGATACACCAGGGACACCCCAGGGGACATGGGGATCGATGGAACATGTGACAGATACAGGAAGGGTCATGGCAACCAGGGACAAGGACAGGCCCATCCCAGGCCAATGGGACAACAACGGGAACAACGACATAGCCCTGACTTAGTGTGGGCATGGCGGGCAAGGACCGAGCAGTGACAAGGACAGGGACATGACAGGGGACAGACACTCCAGGGACATGGAGACAGACACGTGGTGGTGCAGGGACACAGCAGGGGACAAGGCCACGGACACAGCAGGACAGGGACACTCCAGGAGGTGGGCATGGGCACACTGGGGACAAGGACATGGCCGGAAACATGGGCAGGGGAAGGCAGGGACTGGGACCCACAAGGACACGTGAAGGACAAGGACACACAGGGACAGGGACACACAGGACAGGGGACACACAGGGGACAGGGACACACAGGACAAGGACACACAGGGACAGGGACACGGACACACAGGGAAAGGGACACACAGGGACAGGGACACACAGGGGACAAGGACACAACAGGGAACAGGGAAAGATACACAGGGGGACAGGGACACACAGGGACAGGGACACACAAGGACAGGGACCACAGGGACCAGGGACAAGGACACAGGGGAACGGGACACACAGGGACAGGACAAGGAACACGGGACAGGACAAACAGGGACAAGGACACATGGGGACAGGGACAAGGACAATACGGGACAAGGATCACAGACCCTGAGGGGGCCAAGGCCATGGCAGGGCGGTGTTGGGGTCCCCCAGCTTCTTAGGAGGACAAGAGCCACGCTGGGGTGACAATGGCAGTGGGGCCCATCCCAAGTCCCTCGGAGGTCCTGTCCCAACCCATGGTGGCTCCTGCCAGTGTCAGTGACAAGGTGCACAGGGTGTCCACCCCGGGGAACCCTACACAGCACCCCATGAGGGTCCTGTGACACCATCGAGTGACACCTGGGGCCACTCCTGGGTGACCCCACGGGGACTGCCAAGGTGGTTTGTCACTGTCCCCCTCCCAAACCGGCCCCTGGCAGCCTCCAGCCGGACGGGGGCTCTGGGACATCCCCCCGTGTCCCCCTCCCTATGTCCCACCAGGACAGGCCATTGTAATAGTCCCCATTTTGTGTCCCATCCCTGAGCCCCATTCCCGGTCTGTCCGTTTCAATTGTACCAACCCAAGTGACCATCATGGTGCTGACCACCCAGGTCTATTATCCTGTGTCCCAGCAGATGTCTCCCATCTCTGTGTACATTCAAAGTCCATCTCTGTTGTCCCATCCCCAAATCGTCCCCCTCCTGAATTTCCCCAGTCTCTGTAGTCCCATCCTGATGTCTCCAAATCTGTGTCCCATCCCGATTCCTCATCCCGGTTTCCCAGGGCAGTGGTGCCCCATCCAATGTCACCTGTTTTGGTGTCCACAGCCTCATTACAATGTCCCTATCTTCTGCGTCCCATACCAATGTCACATCTCTGTGTCCCATCCGATGTCCTCATCCCAGTTTCCCAGGGCATGTTTCCCCATCCCAATGCCCCCGGTTCGTGGTGTCCACAGCCTACATTCAATGTCCCGTACCTCTGTGTCCCACCCTGGTGTCCCCACGCTGGTGTCCAAGGCCAGTGTTTCATCATGTGTTTCGCCCATACAAGGTCTTGGAGAGAGGTGGCGGACGTTGGAGCCTCAGGAGTTCAGCACATCCGAGCTGTAGGTTTACCCCTTGGGGGACAAATCCAGCTGGGAAGGGAAGGGCCTTGGGAGCACCCTGGGAGAAGGACTGGGATGGGGTTTTGTCCCGTGGAGAAGGAACTGGAGGGTGTTGGACACATACTGGCCACCAGCCAGGGGTACCCCACGAGCCTGGGCTGAGCCCCCAGCACAGTGGGCACAGGGGGAGGGGTTCTCCGGTTCTGCCCCTCAACCCTGCTCAGTGAGACACACCTGCAGAGCTGCGTCCAGCCCTGGGGTCCCGCACAGGGAGGATGTGGAGCTCGGAGAGAGCCAGGGGAGGCCACGGAGCTGCTCGAGGGCTGGAGCCCCTCTGGAAGGCCAGGCTCGGGAGAGCTGGGGGTGCCTCACCTCACTCCAGAGACCTTGGAGCATCTTACAGGGACCTAAAGGGGCTCCAGGAGAGCTGGAGGAGGGACTGGGGGTAGACAAAGGGAGGGCCAAGGAACAGGACACAGGGAATGGTTTCCCAATCTGCCAGGAGGGCAGGGTAATGGTGGGATATGGGGAAGGAATCCTCCCTCTGTCAGGGTGGGGAGACCCTGGAATGGATTCCCCAGGGGAGCTGTGCTTGCCTGGATCCCTGGAAATGTCCAAGGCCAGGTGGACGGGGCGTGGAGCAGCCTGGGATGGTGGGAGGTGTCCTCGCCCGGGGCTTGGGGTGGGATGGGATGAGCTTAAGTTCCTTTCCCACCCAAACCAGTCCACATACCCTACAGCCCTCACATGTCCGCATTTCCGGACTACATTTCCCATCACCCCCAGCGCCCAGCCCGGCCCCCTGTCCCAGGGGACTCGGTGTTTCCCGTGATGCATCGCGCGGAGCTGGCAGGCAGCGCGGCGGAGGGGTCACCGTGAAGCGGGCGGGTATAAAAGCGGGCGGCGCAGCGGCCGCGGCCCCATGTTGTCGGCGCGACTCGGCGGGGCGGGACGCGGCCCGGGGCTCCCCCAGCGCCACCCGCCCCATCACCCGGCCGGACAGACCCTCCAAACACACCCGGGCACCGGTTGAAGAGGCAGGGAACGGGGTACCCGGGGCTGGAAGGAGGGCGGAGGAGGGGCCCGGCGCGCCTGCTGGGTGGCGGGGGGCTGTGAGGATGGGGGCGTTTCGGTGTGGGGTGAAAGGTCTGGGGGGGCTTCACAGCTGCAGGGGATGTGGGTGGGGGGGCTGGGAGAGAGGGGATTTGTGGGTGAGCGGCGGGGGGGAAGGGGTGGGGGTTTTGAGAGGGGCTGGGGGGCCTTAGGGCCAGGGGGGGCCCGTATAGGTAGGGTTTGGGGGTATGGGGTGTGGGTGCACCAAGAGAGAGTGTGTAGGAGATTGGGGGGTTATAGAGCAAAGGGGGGGGCTGTAAGGGGGTGAGGCTAGGTTGTTATAAACTGTAAATCTATAGGAAATAGGGGGGGCGTGTGAAATTGGGCATAGCCCCTGTTGCAGAACATAAGGGGGAATAGAGGGTGGGGGTTTGGCTTTAGGGGCTGGGGTCCTGTGCAGGATGTGGGGGGTCCTTACTGCACTGGGGGTCTGCAGGGGCTCCCCTTAGATTTGGGGAGGGGTCCTGGCAGGTGGGGTCTCCCCTCTGCTGTACATTGGGGGGGCACTGCAGAGTGGCCTTGTCACCTCTGGGTGACATTATCTCAGGGGGGTCGTGTTGGGGGGTCCCTGAGAAGCAGCTGCTGATAATGGGGATGTCACAGCTGGGGGGTCAGGTGTCCCCAAAGGTGGGGGAGAGGCTGCCCCCCCGACAGGTGAGGGTGTGTTGGGCTGATCCCTCTCTCCAAGCCTCACCCCTCAAGGTGATTCTGGGGGGTCCCAGGTGTCCCTGAGCTCAGGTGAGGGGTGGGGACACCTCAGCCCCCCCCTCACCTTTGGGAGTGGGACAGGTGAGACACCTTGGGAAGGGTTCCTGCTGCCCCACCCTCACCATCCCCCAGATGTTCCTCTCTGCATCCAGGTGTTCTGTTCCACCCTAATCCCTTGATTCCAGCCCCAGGGGGTTTTGGGGATTGCCCCAGGGGGTTTTGGGGATTTTTGGTGAGGTTTAATCCTTGAAATTTCCCAATTCCCAGGGCTCCTCCCACAGCATTTGATCCCATTTTTCCTTCCTCACCTCCAAGTGGATCCTCCTTGGGATGCTGGTAGCAGAAATGCTGGAAGCTCTGTAGGAGCTGTATCCCAGATTTCCCTGAGGATCCCAAATTTTCCACCTTTCATCCTAAAAACCCGGAGCTGGGTGTTGGGAATGTCAGCAGTGACCTGGGATGGGCTCAGATCCCTGGAAAATCCATGGACCCTTCAGCTGCTGAGCCAAATCCTTGGGGAACACTTTGGAAAACTTGAGCTGTTCCTAAGGATCCAGACTGTCAAAATCTTCCCGGTGATCATCCCCAAATCCCATTTTTTGGCTAATTCCTGCCCTGGATTCATTGGTATTCATTCCCTCAGTATTTGAACCCGTTTTTTCTTCTTCATCTCAAATTCCTTCCAATTTAAAAATGTGAAAAAATGAAAACCTGAGATTTTGGTTTATTTTTGGTTGGTTTTGGGTTTTTTTTTTTCCTTCATTCTGACTCTTCCAGGAATTTCTTTGTGCCATAGAAAGGATAGTCTGGAATCATTTGGGTTTTTATGTGAGGAAATCACATAAAAAATCCTAAATCACATCCTGACAGATCCATTGGGGAAGGATCCTTGTGCAGCTGGTGGGATCCTTCCCAGTCTCCATCTCTAATTTTCCACGGAAATGCGGTTTTAGGGAATGATTTGAGGATTTTGGGCAGTTTTAGGGAGCTGGAAAGGGTGGGAGGTGTTTTCCACTTCCACTCCTCCTGGGATTGGGATTGATCAATTCCTTCCTTCCTGCTTTTCCCCCCTCCACCACCAGGATTCCCCACTTTCCCTCCCCAAAAAACCCACCCCAAACCCCTGAATTTCACCCCAAACTGGCACACGGGTTGGGAATTCCCATCCTACTTTTTGGAACCCCAACATTCCCATCTGAGGGGGACAGGATCCATGGCCTGGATCCCGATCTGTCAATCCCAAACCCCAAAGGATTCCAGAGCATCCTGGGGCGTTCCCAAATTCATCCTGGAAGTTTCCAGGCTCCAGAAATTCCCTTGTCCAACCTGCAGTGGGAAATTTCCTCAAAACCCAAATCCCACCGTGGGTTATTTGGGATTTTTGGGGCTTTTTGGGGTTAAGTGGGGCAGGAAAATCCCAGTGGGGCTCATTCCCAGTCTGGCATCTGTGATGGATTGGGAATTCTTGGAGCAGCCAGCGTTTTTTTTCTGAACTTTAGGGAATTTTAAGGGAGGGGATCAGGATGTTCCAGGGGTGAATCTGGCAGCGCCTTTCCAAAAAAAAAGAAAAAAAATCCCAAAAAACAACCTAACATAAGAACATTGGTTTCGGGTGAATTCCATCCCAAATCAATCCCGAATGAGAAAATCGGGATAGAGGATGCTGGAATAAATGTTTGTGTGGAGATCCTGGGGGAAACTCCTTAAAAATCCGTGAAAACTCCGAGAAATCGGGATTTCTCCGGGATGGGGGGAGGGCAGGATTCTTGGAAAATCCAGGGAAGCGTGACTCAGGAAATCTTTAACACCCTGCACCGGGATGGGCTGGCACCAACACCTTCTGTTGGGAATGGCAAAGGGGTTATCCGGGAGAAAACCGCAGGAATTCCGTGTTGGTGATCCCGGGATGTCCCGGTGCTCTCCGCAGGGTGGCCCCGGTCCCGGCCCCGCTCCCGCCGGGATCTCCATGCGAGCCGAGCCCCGATGGCCGCGGTCCCGAACGCCGGGATCAAGCGCAAACCGGAGGATCCGGGATCGGGATCGGGATCGGGACCGAGATCGGGATCGGGATCGGGATCGGGATCGGGATCGGCCGCGTCCAGCGGTGCCACCTCGGACGATGAGATCGCCACAAGCGACAGCGGCGACAGCTGCGACAGCGGCAGCTCCGGCAGCACCGGGCGTGAGCCGGGACCGGGGCGGCTGGGCGGGAGATGGAGGGGGGGCGTTTCTTATTTTTTTAATTTTTTTCTTTTTTTTTCTTTTGATTTTGGGCAATTCTCTTGGGTTTTAAAACAGATTTCAGGAATTTTAGTCGTGGTGGGTTTTTTTTTGGGGGGAGTATTAGGGAATTTGAGGGGAGTGCTTGTGGATTTTTTTTTTTTTAATTTGGGAGGGAATTTTGTAGCAATTTTTTTTTGGGGGGGAGAATTTTTGGGTTTTCGGGGGGAATTTTAAAAAACAGTAATTTTGGGTTTGGGGATTTATAATTGGGCTTTGGGCTTGGGGATTTGTAGTTATGGGGGATTTGGGGATTTCTTTTTCATTTTTCAGTGAGCTTTTAGAACTTCAGGGACAATTGCAATTTTTTCCCTCAATTTTGCAGGAATTTGGAGAAACTTCTTAATTTTTGTTGGGCTCGGGCCAATTTCTGGGATTATTTTAAAAGCTTCGTGCATTCACGGGGAAGCTCGGGAGGGGAATTATTTGGGGCTTGAATTTCCTTTGAATCCTGGGAAACTCCGGTGGAGCTGGAGGGAAACTTCAGGGATTTGGGGGGAGTTTTGGAAGGGGAATTAATGAGTATTTTGAAATTTTAGAGGGGAATATGGGGTAAATCGGTGAGTGCTGTGGAATTTTGGGGTGGTTTTTGCCCTGACCCCGCTCTGTGCCCCGCAGCTCCGTCCATCCTGCGGCGTTCCCGGGCGCTCCGGGCTGGGAAGCGCGTTCGTTTCGCCCAGGTCACCGTTTATTACTTTGCCCGGCGCCAGGGTTTCACCTGCGTGCCCAGCGCCGGGGGCAGCTCCCTGGGCATGGCCCCCCGGCATCACCGTGCCCGCAGGTACAGCCTCAGCCAGTTCGCTCACCTGCGCCAGGTGAGCCACCGGCAGCACCTGCGGCAGCACCTCCGCAGGGAGAAACTGCGCGCCAGGAGGAGGGAGGTGAGGAGGGGAGGGATTTGGGGAGAGGGGGGTGAAGGGGGGGGATACCTGGGGAGAGAGGGAGGGGTTCAGGTGGGAAATACCTGGGGAGGGAGGGAGGGGTTCAGGTGGGGAATACCTGGGGAGGGAGGGCAGAATTTGGGTGGGGAATACCTGGGGAGGGAGGGCAGAAATCAGGTGGGAAATACCTGGGGAGGGAGGGTGGAATTCAGGTGGGGAATACCTGGGGAAGGAGGGGTTCAGGTGGGGAATACCTGGGGAGGGAGGGTAGATTTCAGGTGAGAAGTACCTGGGGAGGGAGGGTAGATTTCAGGTGAGAAGTACCTGGGGAGGGAGGGTGGAATTCAGGTGGGAAATATCTGGAGGGGCAGCAGTGGGGAGAGCCAGGTGGGGGTGGATTTGGGGGAACCAGGTATTGGGGCTGGGAGGGAGGAATTCAGGTGGGAAATACCTGGGGAGGGAGGGTGGGATTCAGGTGGGGAATACCTGGGGAGGGAGGGTGGGATTCAGGTGGGGAATACCTGGGGAGGGAGGGGTTCAGGTGGGAAATACCTGGGGAGGTAGGGCAGAATTCAGGTGAGGAATACCTGGGGAGGGAGGGTGGAATTCAGGTGAGAAGTACCTGGAAGGGTTTGGTGGTGGGCAGGTGGGAAAGCTCATGGGGGTGAATTGGGGGGAGGTTGGAAAAGGGGCAAACCGAGGGGAATCCAGGTGGGAAACACTTCGGGAGGATCTTGGGAGGTACAGAGAACAATCTGTGTGGGAAACACCTGGCGGTGACAGGTATTGGGAGGGCCGAGGAGAGGCTCAGTCTGGGCAGGTGTCCCACCACGGTCCCACGTCCCCACGCGTGTCCCTCCATCCCAGCTGACCCAGAACGGGACGGTGCCATCGGCCGAGGCCGCGGGGCTGACCTTGGCCGACGTGTCCGACGATGACCTGGACGTGGGGCAGGTGGAGGTGGGCGATTATTTTTACCTGCAGCCCCTGCCCACCAAACGGCGCCGGGCGCTGCTGCGCGCCTCGGGCGTGCGCAGGATCGACGCCGAGGAGCGGCAGGAGCTGCGGGCGCTGCGCCTGTCCCGGGAGCAATGCGGCTGCCTCTGCCGCCTCACCTGCGAGCCGCGCACCTGCGCGTGCAGCCAGGCCGGCATCCAGTGCCAGGTGAGCTGCAGGGTGGCATGGGGGCCTGGGCTGCTGCCCCTGCCTGCCTGCGCTTCCTCCTCGAGGAGTGGGGAGAGCCAGGTGTGCCAGGTGAGGGCAGCTAGTGCCAGGCAACCTGGGAAAAAGGGGGACAGGTGGGGCTCGAGGTTGGCCAGGTGTTGGCGTGCACACTGTGCCCGTGTCCTTGCTCCTTGAGGGAGCAGAGTGCCAGGTGAGGCAGCTGGGATTTGTGGTC
>JAGMWU010000032.1:1700465-1713565 GCA_018697195.1 Certhia americana
ACCCCAGTGTGTCAGGTCCCCCCAGTGTGTCAGGTGTTCCCCCCAGGTGTGCAGTCCCCCAAGGTGTGCAGGGTTCCCCCCAGGTGTGTTCAGGTGTTCCCCCCCAGGTGTGTCAGGCCCGCCCCAGCTGTGCAGGTCCACCTACCAGGTGTGTCAGGTGTGCCCCAGTGTGTCAGGTGCCCCACAGGTTGTGTCAGGTTTCCCCCCAGGTGTGTCAGGTCCCCCAGGTGATGTCAAGGTGTTCCAACCAGGTGTGTTCAGGGGTTCCCCCAGGTGTGTCAGGTTTCCCCAGGTGTGTCAGGGTCCCCCCCGTGTGTCAGGTGTACCCCCAGAGTGTGTCAGGTGCACCCCAGGTGTGTCAGGGTTCCCCCCAGGTGTGTCAGGTACCCCAGGTGTGTCCAGGTGACCCCCAGGTGTGTCACGGGCCCACTGAAGGTGTTTCCGAGGTACTGACGGTTGCGGAACTGGAACACGATGTTATGTGTGTGGCATCGGACGAGTACGGGCACGGCCACGGAGACGCCAGTGGATGGAGGAGGGGCTGAGCCCACAAGCAGCTCTGCGATCGTTCCCGCCGTGCACAGCCGCGTATACGCTGGTTACGCATACTCCTCGGCCCACTTCGGCAGCACCACACCCCACCCCCCTAGCAGACCAGGTGAGCCCCTGCGGGCAGGGTGAGCCCCACCGCAGTGTGGGGGGTGGTAATTGTGGCTAAGGTGCACCAGCCCTTTCCTGCCCAGGATACGCCCCGGGACATTTTCCAGCGGCTGCTGGCGCGGGGGTTCCGCTGCAGCGACACCGCTGAGCAGCTAAGGTGTGAGAGTGTGGGCGCCTACATGGCGATGACGCTTCCTGTGGAGGGCACAGCTGTCCATTCTGGGCTAGCCGGAGGCAGCGGACACAGTTGTGACAAGTGTGGGAAAACTCATCAACGCTGTGGAGCCAAGGTGAGGAGGCCCCCCCCAGCAGACCCCAGGGACACTCCCAGTTCCACCTGTGGGACCCCACGTTCCCCTACCTTTATGGAACTCCCTATCCTTGCCTGGGTCTCCTCCTCCTTTCTGGTAATGCCCCTTGCCCCCTTTTGGGGACACCCCCACTCCACTCTGGGGGTATATCCCCCAGCGTTGGGGACCCCCTCTTTTCCCTCGACACCCCCAGTGCAAGCTCTGCCGTGTACCCGGTGGTGACGCCACCCAGCACAATTCATGGACCGCCCAGGTGAGCTGCACCCCTGGGAGAGCAGTGGGTGAGGTAGGACCCCCAGGTACGCAGGTGCCCACCTGTGTTCCCCCGCAGGGAGGGGCGGCTGGAGGCCTGGCTGGAGCGCACCTGGGCTGCAGGGCGGTGGACAGCCAACGCACGGAACATCACACGAACCTCTGGCGGGATGGGCATCAAACACGCTCATACACCCGGGACCTCACTGGGGCAACGGTGCCCTGAGATGGCTTCCGATGAACCAAGGTGGGCAGCCCCAGCCAGGTGTAATGCCCTGCTGGGCTCTCCCGCTGGCCTCATCTGCTCAGGGTACACACTCCCCAGGGTTCTACGTGTGGTTTGATGCTCGCATCGGGTACCCTGTTCCATCACGGCCAAACTACACCGACCAGTGGGAGCGGGCGGTTGGGAGAACCCCAAGCAGGTTGGAGGAGCCAGGTGATGGGCAGGTGGGGAAGAGCAAGGCACTATCGAAATCTCCACCTGTCCCTGTTACATGCCAGGGAGCTCTCAACTTCATGGCCACGGACAACGTCCCCTTCCACAGCGGCGTGTTCCCAGTCGCTTGCTGGGCGCTGATGACAAATTACACCATGGTGAATCACCTCATTTTTTTTTGCCCCCCCCCCACCCCAGGTGTGGCTCAGGTGTCAGGGGTCCCCAGGTCCCCCTGCTCTGGGCTGGGGCCGTTTCCTTGCCTGGCAGGGCAGGCTTCTCCACGGGGGTGCTCACTGTCCCCAGAATACCGGAAACTATGAGGAATGGGGAAGTCTCAGAGCCGGGGCGTGGGCGTGTTGGGGACATGGCCCAAGGACACCGGGATCCCTGCTGACGTCTGGCGCTTCGACCTGCTCTACCTGAGGGCCTGAGGCCAGGACAGCGCCTTCTCCTGGGCGTACCTCCTGCTCACAGAACAAACTCAGAGCTGCTCAACAACTGGCAACTTCATCAACAGGTGTGGGGACAGCTGGGGGGAGGAGGGCTGGTCCACAACTGTGCACAACCTGTCCCAGAGCTGGCTCACACTGTGCCCCTACCACACCTGTCCCCCCATCTCACACCTGGCCCAGCTGTCCCGAGCTGTGGCTCACACCTGTGCCCCATACCCCCTGTCCCCAGCCTGTCCCGGCTATTGATGAAACCTATCCCCCGTCCCCAAGGCTTTGCTCACAAGTCCACGTCCCACGCCTGTCCCCAAGGCCGTGCTACATTCTGTCCCCATCCAGTAACTGTCCCCAGCCTGTGATCCCTCGAGCTGTTGCTCAAGCCGGGCCTCATCACTTGGCCGGGTGCTCACACCTGTCCCCCATCCCACCTGTCCCCAGGCTATGCTCACACCTGTCCCCCCGTCCTCCAAGGCTATGATGACACACCTGTCCCCAACATGTCCCTAGAGCTTGCTCACACCTGCCTCCCCATCCCCTTGGGCTGGGTCACACCTGTCCACCATCCTTGGCTGTGCTCAACACCTGTCCCAAGCTGTGCTCACACCTGTCACAATCCCTTGGCTGTGCTCACACCTGTCCCCCATGACACCTGTCTCCCAACCCTGGCTGTGCTCACACTCCCCCCAAATTTCCAACACCTGGCCCCGGCCCAAGGCTGTGCTTCACACCTGTCCCCCTGTCCCAAAGCGCTTTGCTCACACCTGTCCCACCCATCCCTGGCTTGTGCTCCACACATGTCCCCCTGTCCCAAGGCTGTGTCTCACCACTTGTCCCCCCATCCCTTGGCTGTGCTAACACCTGTCCCCCCATCCCAGACTGGGCTGTGCTAACACCTGTCCCCATGTCCAAGGCTGTGCTCCACCTGTCACCCATCCCTGGCTGTGCTCACACCTGTCCCCATCCCCACCTGTCCCCAAGGGGCTGGCATGTTCGTCTGTAAGTTCTTTGCCGGCACCGTGCCCGGAATGTGCTCACAGCTGAGGAACCAGCGGCTCTGGCCCGGGTCACCTTGGAGATGACGCCCAGTCCCACCAGCTGATGGAGAAAGGTCCGGTGGGCCTGGGCGCGAATACCCCAGGGCTGGGGGGCGGAGCCTGCCCTGGCCGTGGTCTATTATTTATGTTGCTCAGCCCCACCTGTGCCCCCTCAGCATCCGCGACGCGCTCAGGTGTGTGCTCAGCATCTCCCGCCACGGCAACCAGTACATCCAGGTGAACGAGCCTTGGAAGCGCATCAAGGGTGACGAGAAGGACAGGTAGGGGGGGCATGGGGGGGACAGGGAGGGGTCACAGGTGGGGACTGGGGGCAGAGCGACAATCTGAGGGGGTAGAGAGCGATTGGGTGGCCTGGAGGTGCCATGGAGGGGTCCCCAGTCCTGGGTGTTGTCAGGGGTGGGGGCTGGCATTGATGGGGGGCACAGGGCAGGGATGGAGTGAAGCCAGGTGTTGGGGGGTCCCTGTCCACAGGCACTGGGAGTGGCAGGGCACGGGGGTGTCACTGATGGCCCCTCCCACGGGCACTGACTGGGGAGGGGGGTGAGGGTGGGGCACCGGGGGTCACAAGGGACACTGAGGGGGTGTCCTCCCACACAGCACACAGGGCCTGGCAGTGAACATGGCAGAGGGGGTCACTGAGCAGGGGGAGGGTCACAGAGGTGTCACCAAGTGTGTCCCCCCCCACAGGCAGCGCGCAGGGACGGTGACCGGTGTGGCAGTGAACGTGGCGGCCGCTCTGGCCGCTCTGCTCCAACCCTTCGTGCCCGGGGTCAGCGCCACCATCCAGGGCCAGCTCCGCATCCCCCCCGAGCGCTGCGGCCTCGGGCCCGGCCTCACCTGCACCCTGCCCGCTGGGCACCGCATCGGCACGGTACAGCCAGGGAACCCCGGCGGGAGGGCAGGCTCTGTCTGCCCCCCACGCCCTGCCTGGGGGGGATCTGCAGGTGCTGACCCCACAGGTGTGATCCCTCTGTCCCTGCTGGTACCAGGTGAGCCCCCTGTTCCAGAAGCTGGAGCCTGAGCAGGTGGAAGCCCTGCGCCAGCGTTTCGGGGGAGGGCAGGTGAGTGGGGGCTTTGGTGCCCCCCTGCAGCTTGCCCACCTTGGGCACGTGCAGCCCCAACCTCTCTGTTCCTTCCCTTCCCATTCCCAGCCCTGAGGTGTTGCTGTAGAGCCCCAGGTAACTCCTGGTGCTGCCCCAGGTGAGCTGCACCTGCTTGGAACAGGAGTGAGGGGGACTCATCCCCATCTCTTCTTCTTACAGGCCAAACAGCCTCCCCCAGCCTCAGCCCCCCCTCCAGCCCCCAACACTTCTGCAGCTCCAGGTGACCCCAAACTGATCCAGGAGCTGACAGAGCAGGTGGCTAAGCAGGTGAGGGAGGACAGGGCATGGGACACAAGCTCTGTCATGCCTTTAACTGCCCCCAAATCCTCATCACACCCTCAAAATTCTTCCTCCCACCTGTCCAGGGCAACCTGGTGAGGCAGCTGAAGGCTGCCCAGGTGGAGAAGGCCCAGGTGGACGCCCAGGTGGCCAAACTGCTGGAGCTGAAGCAGCAGCTGGCGCTGGCCGAAGGCCGGAGCCCCGAGGTCCCCAAAGGCAAGCGGAAGAAATAGCACCAGTAACCAGACTGGGACCCAGTGAGGAGTGGCCCCAGTGCCTCCAGTAACCAAACTGGGCCGTGCTGGTTGTGTTTAGATGTGTGTAATAAATGACAAGAGCTCTACAATGACACGAAGAAGCTGCATCCACTCGTCTGTCCAGTGTCCATGTGTCCATACAGCTGCCCCCTTCAGTCCGTGGGGCAGCAGAGTCCTTGTCCCCAGCTGTGGGGCAGCGCTGCCACCTTCCCCCGGTGCAGCCTGACGCCGTGGTCGGTCCGTGTCGCGGCCCCGCCCCGGGGCAGCCCCTACACCTGGCGCAGGTTGACGATGCGGTCGATGAGCGCGGCCCGGGTGCGCTGCACCTCGGCGCTGAGCCGCTGGATCTCGGCACGGAGCCGCTCGTTGTGCGCCGTCAGCTCCCGCACCCGCCGCTCCCCGTCCCGCTGCCGCCGCTCCCCGTCCCGTTCCCGCGGAGCTCCGGGGCCGCCGCGCCGCTTCCTCCGCGCCCCCCGCGCCTCCTCCTCTTCCTCCTTCTCGGCGGGGCCCGGGAGGGCCGGGCCGCTCCCGCCGGGGGCCGCGTCCCGGGGTTCCGCTGGAGCCGCTCCCTCCGGCCCCAGCAGCTCCAGCAACTCCTCGGCCAGAGCCAGGTCCAGCCCGCAGCTCCCCGGTTCAGGTTCCACCTGCGGAGAGAAAGGGAACCAGGAACGGTGATGGAGGGCAGCCCCCGCCCCACAGCCCCCGCCCCGGGGGCGCTGCCGGCCCCGCGCTCACCTGCTCAGCCCCCCAGGTGGGGGCGGTTCCGGGGGGCTCCGCCGCCAGCACCTCCTGCAGGTCCTGGTACCACGCCTCCAGCTCCCAGCCGGGGGGGCCGCCCGGCCCCCACAGCCCTTCGGCCGCCATTGTCACCTCGGGCCCGGCAAGGGCTGCGGAGGGAGGGACGGAAGGGAGGGAAGGGAGTGAGGCCGTGACCCGGGCCGGGACCCCCGGGCCAGCCCCGGGACCCAACGGGGGTGTGCGTATGGCGGGGGATGTCCCGTTACCTGCTCTCAGGTGTGGTGGTCGGCGAGGACACGCTTTCTCCTGGATGCCTAAGGAAGGAGGAGGGTGCTGTTAGGATCGGTGACCCTCGACTGGGGGGGTTCGCCGGGGTCGGAGCCCTCGTCCCGCCCCCGGGGTCACCGTCCCGCCAAGGGGGCGGCCGGCGCTCCGGTTCCCCTGCCGGGATCGAGCAGAAACGCCCCCGCCAGCGCCCCCCGTGCGCGGTTCCCGGGCTGCCCCACGGCCTCCCGGCACCTTTCTGGGTGGTCTCGGTTCCCCCCGGCCCCGCTCCGCTCGCTGCTCCCGGTTCATCCTCGTCCGCATCGTCCCGCGCTCTGCCCTGCCCCCCCGGCCGCGCCGCTTTAAGAGCAGCCTGACGCAACGCTCGCGCCGGCAGCAGCCAATGGACGCGCGGGGATCGTGACTGACAGGCAACATCAGCCAATGGTCGCGCGTCGGAGGCGGGACCATCGGCACCGCCCGGCGGGCGGGGCGGGTCACGCGGGGATGATGCAATGGCGGGAAATGGGCCACGCCCCCAGCGGGCCCGGGGGCGGGGCTTGTCCGGGAATGGGCGGGGCGTGGGCGGGGCTTCGCTGCCAGCGGAACTCGTTCCCGTCTCCCCGGGATTAACGGAGGGGGGGCCGGAGGGGGGGTCTCAGCCCCCCCATCCCCTCACCGCCACCTCACGGGCCTGTCCCAGTGCACCTGCGAGGGGCCGGAACTGGGAGAGGGGACTGGGGGAACTGGTGGCACTTGTGGGAGGCAAACTGGTGACATGGAGGCGCTGTGGGTGTATGGGTGAGGGGCCTGGGACAGCGGGGCTGGGGACACACCTGGGACCCTTCTCCCATCATTGGGGTCCAGCTGCCGCCCAGCCCCTCACCCTTGCACCCACCCCAAGCCCAGCACTCCCCACCCCCAGTTTGGGGGGCGCTGCTCCTGCCCCCCATCAGAGAGGTCGACACACACATTTGGAGCTGAGTGGTTTATTGGGGTACGGGGGGCACCAGAGACCCACACATGGGGATGCAGCAGGGGGGGACAGGGATGACCCCTGTGGGGATGGGGATGAAGGATGTTTTGGGGTCTGTGCCGGGATATTTACAAGCAGCAGCTGGGACCTGCGTGGGGGAGTCACAGGGCCCAGGGAGGCCTGGGGGGTGCCAGGAGAAATCCTCAGGGGAACCCCAGGGGGTGTCCTGGGGTCCTGTCACTTCTGCAGCCGCTTGATGCGAGCATCGATGTCGGCAAAGTTGTCCTCGACGATGGCCAAGTTGTCCTTCATGGTCTTCTGCACCTGGGTGGGCAGGTGGGGATGGGGTGATGGGGGGTCAGGTGGGCACCCTGGGGCCAGGGGTGAGTGGGGGGCCAGGAGGACCCACCTCGGCCAACAGCACGGCGTTGTCCTTGAGAGCCCCTGCGATCTCCTGTTGTGTCGTGTCCAGGTGCACCAGCACCTGCCCGAACTGAGTAGCTGGAGCGGGACACACCTGAGTGCTGGGGAGGGCAGTGACACCCACCCAATGTCCCCAAACCCCCCCGGGCCTCACCTTGCTCGTGCAGGTCCCGCAGGGTCACCAGGCGCTGCACCACGTCAGGCAGGGCACTGGCCACAGCGTCCCAGCTCTGCAGCGTCTCGTACAGCTGGTGGATCTGGGGGGGCAGCAGTTGGGGGGGGGTCAGCACAGCCTTGGGACCCTCTCTGGCTCCCCCTGGAACCTCTCCGGGCCCCACAGCACATACCTTGCTCTGGGTGTCAGCGTCCTGCACTGTGGCCTTGTGCTTGGCGATCTCATTCACCTTCCCCAGGACACTCTGGTGAGGAGGGAGAAAGAGACCCCAAATCCAGCAGTGCACCCCCAAATCCAGTAATGTCTCCCAATTTTAGCCTTGCCCCCCAATTCCAGCCGCTCCCCCCAGCTCCCCTCACCTGCAGACGAGCCTCCACCTGGTCCAGCACAGCCACATCCAGAACGTTCACCTTGGCTTGCAGCACCTGCACCGTGTCCTGGGGAAGGGGGGCAGATGAGAGGGGGTACAGCAGCTCCCCAAAGTGCTGGGAGCAGGAGGAGGGCAGGGGTCCCCCCAAATCCACCTTGCCTGACTCACCATGAGGCTGGAGCCTTTCAGCCCCACCAGCAGTGGGTTCTGTGGGGAAAAATGGTATCAGTGGGGCAGGAGGGGGCAGATAAAGGATGGGGGTAGGAGAGGGGCAGGAGGGAGGCAGGGCAGCCTCCCTCACCTGGGTGCTCACCTGGCTGTCGGGCTCACACCTCACAGCTGCCTCCAGCTGTGCCAGACGCTTCTCCAGCTCTGACACCTGTGGGGTTTGGGGTGAGCAGCCAGGATTGCATTGTGGGGCCAGGTCCAGGTGTGGTGCCCCCCACAGGACACCCCTGTGGGGCTGGCAGCCCCCTGCTCACCTTGGCAGACTGGGCAAACTGGTCCTGCTCTGGCCTCCAGTAGAGCTCGAAGGTGACAGCATCGCCGGCAGGGGCGGGGCCCCGGGCAGGGCCCTTCCCTGCTGTGGCTTTGCTGCACTTGGCCACCTCCAGCTGCTGCAGCAGCCGCCTGGGGACAGGCAGAAGGGCACAAGGTGGGCACAGGGACAAAGCAGGCAGGGGACAAGGTGAGCAGGGTCCCTGTCCCAGCCCCACGGGGATGCTGCCATGCCCCCCTGGGGTCCTGTCCCCCACTCACTTGGCCAGGGCACCCTCGGGGTCAGCAAAGTCGACGGCAGCACCAGGGCCCAGAACCTTCTCCAGGTGGGAGCTGAGCAGCTGCTGCTTCAGCACCTCCACCTGCCTGGCCAGGGCCATGGGTGTGAGCTCCTCCTCAGCCCCTGACTCCTTCACCGAGCTCTGGGGGGACACACAGGGACAGGCGTGTCCCTGTCACTCCTGGAACACACCCTGGGACAGGTGGGAGCTCACCTGGGGCTCACCTGCACACACAGGTGCTGTGTCACCCCCAAGCCCTGCCCCAGGACAGGTGGGAGCTCACCTGGATCTGCTCCACATCCCGGAGCAGCTCCTGCACCTCGTGCTGCAACCGCTGGAATCGCTGCTGCGGCGTCTCCTTGGCACCAAGACCCTCACCCAGCTGTGGGAGAAATGGGTCAGGGGGCTCACACAGGGCCAGGGGAGCTCATGGGATGTTGGAGGGGTCATGGTGCTTCAGGGGTCTCACAGGGGCTCAGGGGGTTCACAGCTGCTGGCAGCACCTGGCACCAAGCAGAAGGAGCAGGTGAGGCCTGCAGGGACAGGTCAGAGCAGCCTCAGGTGACAGAACCTCCGGTGACACCTAAAGGGAACCTGATGGGGTCAGCAGGGCAGGGCAGGAGCAGCCCAGGAGAGTCCTGAACCCACAGAGAGAGGGGCTGCACCCGAGCTCATCTGCATCCTAATGGAGCTCCTCATCTTCATACTCATGAAGCTCATCTTCATCCCCACAGAGCTCTTCATCCTCACCTCACGAAGTTCCTCATCACCACCCCCAAGGATCTCCCCATCTTAGTGCCCAGAGCTCCTCCTCCTCCTCCTCCTGACCCAGAGCTCTGAAGCTGTGGGGGTGGTTCTGGGTGGCTGCATGATCCCCATGGAATGTGGGGGTTTCCTGGTCTTTGCCCAAATCCAGCTGTTCTCAGAGCAAACCCGAGCTGTGTGGGTGTGGGGGGTGATGGGCCACAGTGACCAGGCCAGGGGACCCAGATGTCACCCTCCTCTGAGCAGGCCAAGGAGCCAGGTGACCCTCAGTCTCCTTTGACCCTGGGTGACAGGGACTGCAGCCCACCCTGAGCCCCCTGTGATGGTCCTGAGGGACCAGAGGAACCAGGACAACCTGGGGAATTGGGGTGACAGAACTCCATGGAGTCAGGGAGGGGACAGCCAGGACCCTGCTTGGGGGGAACAGACCCCAGCACCAGGATGTGGGGACAGGGTACCCAGGAAAGGCCTGGGGATCCTGGGGGGACACCCAGCTGAACATGAGCCAGCCAGGATTATCCTGGGACCCCCAGCTCCATCCCCAGATCCATCCTGAGACCCCCAGTTCCATCCAGGACTTGGTGACCAGTGCTGTCCTGAACACCCTCAGGGGTCTGTGGTTGGGACAGGGACACCCAGCACAGCAGACTGGGATGGACTGGGCAGAGACCAGCACGGTGCTGCCATGGAGCTGCTGGAGCTGGCACACGGCTCCTGTGAGGCATGGCCAGGGGCTGCAGCAGGTGACCCTGGGGGTCCCAGGGGACCTGTGACACACAGGGGTGTCCCCAGTGGCTCGTGGGGAGGAGGGGCTGTCCCTTGTCCACTCACCATCTCATACTCTCCAGCCTCATAACCTGTGGTCCGTGTCCGGCCGATGCGGTCAGAGAAATCTGCAGGAGGCAGAGCCAGGTGTGACCCAACAAAGCAAAGGGGGTTCAGCCCTCCGGGGGTGCCCTTGCCCATCCCCAGCCAGCCCAGCCCCTCCTGGCCCCCCTGAACCCCCCCAGCCCCTCCTGGCCCCCCTGAACCCCCCAGCTCACCCACACCCTCGGTGCCCAGGCGCTTGTCCCTGAACTTCTCGTAGGCAGCGTTGGGGTTGATGATCAGGTGCTCCACGCTGGTGCTGCTCAGCTCCTCCTGCACACGGAGCCACGTCAGGGACAGGGACAGGGACAGGGCATTCCCCAGACTGCCACCACTGCCCCCCTGCACTGACAGGGATGGGGACGAAGGGCCCCAGGGCTGCCACCACCCCCAGCACGTGGTGTGGGCAGGGATGGGGAGGTGCTGGCCTGGTGCTCCCCAGGACACAGACACAGGCCCCAGAGCGAGGGCTCTGCTGGCAGTGATGTGGCACATCCCCAAGGGTCCAGGGACATCACACCCCCAGACTGGCCTGGCCCTGTGGGCAGGTACCCCCAAGAGTCCGGAGTGGGGACATTGGACACCTCGTTCAGTGTGGGGACATCAGACCCTGGCTTGGCCCAGTGTGGTGACACTGGACCCTGGTCTGGCCCAGCCCAACAGGCAGGGGCCCCTCATGTCACGACTTCGGACCCCTGGTCTGGCCTGGCCCAGCTCAGGGACCCCCAAGGTCCTTTCAGCCTGCCCAAACTGTGGAACATTCCAGCAGCCCCTGGCCACGACCGGGACCCATCACTGGTCCCTCGAGGGTGACCCCTGTCCCCGTGGGACTGTCACTGTCCCCCAGCTGTGTTTTGGCAGGACAGCCTCCTCCGCAGGGTGACCCCATTCCCCTGGGGCTGTCACTGCTCTCTGGTTGCCTTTCAGGCTGATCACCCCCAGGGGGGCAGTGGGGGGCACAGGCCCCCAGACCCCCAGACCAAGGGGCTGTGCCCTGTGCCAGGCAGGGTGGGCACAGCCGGTGTGTCCGGGCTCCCCTTGTCCCCTGCTGCCATCAAGGGGGTCCCCAGCTCAGCAGGGCTCTGGGGGGGACCCAAAGGACCCCCATGCGGGCCCTCTCCAGCCCCTCCCGGCTGTGGTCTGGGTGGTTTCAGGGAGCCCTGGTTTGATGCGGGGAGTGAGAGCGGCAGGAGCAGCGCTGGCAGCGTTAGGGGGCTGCGGTGGGTGGCAGCGGGTGACAGTGGCTGAGGGACAGTGACAGCAGCCGGGAGACGGGCGCTTACCAGCTCCTGGCGTTTCCCAGAGGTGAGAAAGTCAGAGCAAGGTTAGAGAGGGGAGAGAGAGACAAAATCCGCGTTAGAAGGTCCGGCCCGTGCCCACCGCCCCCCCGAGGGCTGGGGACCCCTGCGGGATGGGCACCCCCGTGGGACAGGGAACCTCATGGGCTGGGGACCCCCGAGGGCTGGGGACCCCTGCAGGATGAGGGGCAGTGGGACAGACCTGGGGCAGCCAGGAATGGGGGCAGCAGGGCTGTGCCCTGGAGGGGAGCAGGACGTGGCCAGAGTTTCGGGGATCACCCCATAACTCCCCCCAGGAGCTCCAGCTCTTCCCCAGGGGGAAACGTGAGTGGAGCCAGGGACTCCTCACAGGACCCCAACACTCAGTGGGACCCCAGGGCCCCTGGGGGGCTCTGAAGGACCATGAGCTGCCCCAGCCCAGCAGCTGCCCCAAGCAATGCTGGCAGCAGAGAGGGGGGCTCTCACATCCAGGGCAATGAGACCCAGCCCGGGGGTCCTGGGGGTCCCAAGGCCCCGTGGGCAGTGCAGGCAGCAGGCAGAGGATGCAGAGGGCAAGGCAGAGCAGGGGGGGGCAGCGCAGGGCACCCCAAAACCCCCAGTGCATCAGGGAGACCCGTGAGGGGACAGTGCTGGGACCCCCATGCACATGCAGCAGTGCCCCCCATGCACCCCAAAGCTGGGCCACGCTTACTTGTGCAAACTGAGTCCAGGCCAGGCGGGAGCGGGGGGGAAGCAGGGGGAGCCCTGGTCAGTTTGGGGGGCTCCCCGAGGGGGAGGAAGGACCCCTCGGCATCCCAAAGCTGGTGGAGGGGGGGATTAGGACCCCCCTGTCCCTCACCTCCCACCACAGTGGGGGCCACATGTCACCTCATGACTTTGGGCCCATTTTAGGCTCAAATCCCTGTTTCAGCCCATCTCGCTGCTCTGGCTCTCACAGGGATGGGTCTCTTTGCTCCCCTCAGGATTTGGGGATACCTGGTGGGCCCCTGCTCCATGCCAGGGACCCGTGCCAATCTCCCAGACCCCAAAAACACCAATGGCACCAATGGTAGAGGGTGCTCGTACCCCCTGCACCCCCCTCACTGGCTTGGGGGGCACCGAGGCACCCCTTGGGCTGTGACTCCTGAACCCCTCTTCCTCCCCAGCGCATCTGGGGGGGTCACCCCACACCCCTGGGGATCCTTTCAGGCTGTGTGCCCCCATCCCTGAGGGTCCCTTGTGCCCCTTGAGGACAGAATGCAGTGTCACCCCCTGGGCTCTGGGGGTCCTCTGGGCCCCTCGATGATGGAGCTCTGTGTCACTCCACACTCTGGGGGTCCCCTGAGCCCCACAAGGATGGACCCCTCATCACTCCACACTGATGTCCCTGCACAGCCACCCCCAAGAATGGCCTTAACCCAGGCCTGGGGACCCCCACTATTTAGAGCAGGTTTAGGGGTCCCCCTGGTTCCCCTTGGGCTGCAGTTGGGGAATTGGCAGCCCCCTTCCTCTTGGGGACAATGACAAGGACAGGGACACCCACCCTGTGTGGGGGAGACTGTGTCCTGCTCTCCCCTTCCAGCCCCCAAAGCACAGGCAGGGTGCCACAGGGGGATGCGGGGGCTACATGCCACTCTAGGGGACACTGTCACCGTGGGGGG
>JAGMWU010000033.1:0-18841 GCA_018697195.1 Certhia americana
GTCCTCAGCCCTAGAGCTGGGGCTCCCCAGCCCTCTGTACCCAAGTTTCATGGGCAGTGTTGCCACATCCTATGGACTCAGAGCTGTCCAGCTCTCCCCTTCCTGGAGGTTGAAGCTTCCCAGACAGGGATCCTTGGTGGGCAAGGTAACTCAGGGTGAGCTGGGGCCAGGTGGTGCTGGGAGCAGCTCTGGGAAGCAGGTTCAGTGCTGAGCTGCCACATCCTTGGTCTGCTGGGTTCACATCCCTCTCTGGCATGGGCAGGAGCTGCAGCCAAGCCAAGAGAGGGGAAGTACAAACATCAAAGCATCTCCACCCCAAGCTGCAATGAGCATCTAAGGATGAGGAGCCCCATCTCTTGGTCCCCTCTTCCCACTGTGAACATCCCAGTGGTGCTTCCCAGCTCTGGTTCTTGCTCCAGCCCTTCCTCTTGCTCCTGACAGCCTGTGGCAGTGATCTGCCACTGACGTCATGGCATGAGCTCTCAGAGCAGATGTGCCAGGAGAGCTGCCTGGCTGGAAGGCACTCATTCCTGGGCTCATTGGGGTGCTTGGGATAACTTTACTTTAGTCTCTTCTCATCTGCATCCCCCAGAGCTCAGGGGAACTAGAGAATGAGTCCAAGCCCACAGTTTCTAGGTTTATCCAAAACTTGTCATGGCTTCAAATGTACTGCTCTTCAGTATTTCCCTTCATGGGTTTGTGTCCCTTTTGCTGCAGATGCAGTGTTTGATTCCCATTCCATGTTGTCCATACCACTTTGAGGCCTTTTAGGGTCTCAAAAACTTTCCTGGGAATAACAATCTCAGCTTTAAGTTGGGAAGATCACAGTGAGATGGCATGTGGTTATGTGAGACAGCAGAGCCTGGTCTTCCATTTGCCCAGGATGCTGAACATGGGAAACATCATTTCTGCTTGGAAAAACCCTGGGGAAAGGGTGGAAGGTGTCTGCTGAGGAGTGGGAGGCACAGAGCAGCTCGTTCCTCCCAACACCTCAGTGGTGGCTGTGCCTGGCTGCTGGCCACTCACCGTGTCCCAGCACTCCTTGTGGTCCTGGCACGCTCTGGCACACGGTATTATGGACATGGGGCTATTTAGGGCTGGATAACAGAAGTGCTGTGGGATTTTTTGGGCCAGATCTCAAAACAGTTCAGCACCTGCTCAAAACACAGAGAGCAGCCAGGGGTGAGTGTTTCTGGAAGCTGCCTGGGGTGAGTGTGTTGGGGGAAGTTTTTGCTCTGGGCTTTCAACACCTCTCCATTGCTTGGAAACCTTTTCAATGCCTTTTTAAGGGAATTCCTAATTAGCATAACTTGCTCTTCTTGGCAGCACTGAAGTGATGCTGCTGGACCAACATCCCCGAGAAAGCCGGAGCTTGGGCTGACATCTCCTGGCTGAATCAGGGCCTTTAGGAGTCAGTGTTTTTACAACAAAAGTTGTGTTGTTCACTGCAGCTCTTTTTTAGGCACAGTGGCCAGGAAACCCTGCCACTTGCCAAGTGGTAGTGGCCAGAACTGGCAGGAGATCACCATCAGCTCATGGAGGGACTCACGGGAAAGTGCTGGCTCAGGCTGGGATTGTGGGGATGGGAGAGGATCGGGGGTCACGTGTGGAGCTGTGGCTGTGCTTGGTCTCCTGATGGGCTCTACTGTTGCCCTGGAAGGATTTTTGATTCCCTGCCCATTGTCATATCCCAAACTGGGTTAATGAAGTGACAATCCCTGTCTGCCACTGCAGGGGTGGGAGACGTGAGGCACATTGGACACCAGACTGAGGTGTTGTGGAGGTTTGACCTCACACAGCAAAGAACTTCTTTATGGCTCCCTGCTCTGTCTCACAGGAGAAGTGGTGAACACCCACGGTCCGGTGGAGCCGGACAAGGACAATATCCGCCAGGAGCCGTACACCCTGCCCCAGGGCTTCACCTGGGATGCCCTGGACCTGGGGGATAGAGGTGTGGTGAGTACAGGCAGCTCAGCACGTGCATGTGGCAGTGTCTTGGTTGGCAGTTCAATGCTTGGGCTGTTGGAGATGGTTTTGGGGGTGGAAACATGTCCTTGACCACAGCAGGTGACGCTCTGGCTCTCTCACACCATCTTGGGCTTGGATGGGTCTGACTCGCCCCACTACAGTTCCCTTTTACCCATCCCAGATTGGGCAGCTTGGCCTGGTTTTCTAAAGGGGAAGGAAGGATACCTGAAGCCTGGATTTCTTCTGTAGGAACACCCTTGAGAGCATGACCCACCTCCCTGGGAGATAACACAGGGCTTACCTGTGTCCTGCTGCTCCCCCTGCTTTGTGTGGCACTGGTCCAGGACCCACAGGGGGATGTGTCAGGGACATGGCTGCTCATGGTGCCCCAGTGCTGTGGCCTTACATGAAGTGTTCAGGGTCCTGTCTGGGGTCAGTAGATGGCCGAGTAACCTCCTTAACCTATGTGCTTTGTGCTGCTGCAGCTGAAGGAGCTCTACACACTGCTCAATGAGAACTACGTGGAGGACGATGACAACATGTTCCGGTTCGATTACTCTCCCGAGTTCCTGCTGTGGTGAGTGGCACCAGGAGTGCAGAGCAGGGGGTGTGGGATGCTGACAGGCCTGATCCTGGTGACAGGGCTGCAGCTGCCTTTGCTTATCCCATCTCCCTTCTTCCTGAAATGTCCCTTCCCCATCTGTCACTGTGTACATGTCCCAGGGACACAGTGAGAGGGGCAGTCACCCAGCTCTGCCTGCCTCTGGATCCTTCAAGCTACAGGAGCTTTTTTCCTCTTTGATTTGATCTCTCAAGTGTTTCTGAAAATCTCAGTAGCTGAGAAATTCCTCAGTGCCCTGGAGCTGTGGGATGAAGGCAGCTGCCAGCAATTACTCTTGGAGTCCTGTTGCAGCAGAGCTGCTGTTTCCTGAGGGTGTTCCTGAATCAAGGAACCGATTTCCTCCTGTGTTCCTAGTGTGGACAGGGTGCAGGAATTGCCCTGGATCCCAACAGTCCTTGTTACATCACTGTCACTCTCTCAGCCTCTTGCTGGTGAGCAGGACTCAGGGTGTCCCAGGGCAGGGGGGAGGCAGGAGCAGGTACACCAGGGACCTTGGGTGGGAGGTGACTGCTGAGGTGTGTCCCCTCCCCAGGGCACTGCGTCCTCCAGGCTGGCTGCCCCAGTGGCACTGTGGGGTCCGAGTGGTCTCCAGCAAGAAGCTGGTGGGATTTATCAGCGCAATTCCAGCCACCATCCACATCTATGACACGTGAGTGCTGCTGCATTTCTCATCCTGCCCCTTCCTGATAACTGGAGCTCTGTGGGAGGGCTGGGGGTGGGGGGGATGATCCTCCCCAGCACACAGCCAGACCTGCACCCTTCAGCTTTGGAGATGTTTTGCTGCTTGGAGGGGAAGATAGGGAATATTTAAGGGTTGACAGGGAGGTTCTGGGCAGGGGCATCATGTAGTTAACCACTATGAAGGCTGTTTTCCTCAACGAGGTAGGTTAACTTAGAGCTCTGGCTTACAGAAATCATCCAGGGCTAGATGAAGACATAGAATCATAGAATATCCTGAGCTGGGAGGGGTCTCCAAGGCTCATCCATTTCAGGTCCTAGCCCTGCACAGGGCAACCCAACAATCCACCCTGTGCCTGAGAGGAGCTCTGGAAGCCTTGGGGCTTTGACGATTCCCTGGGCAGTGCCCAGCCACTCTCTGGGGCAAGAACATTTCCCTAATATGTAACCTGAACCTCCCCTGACACAGATTCAGACCATTTTCCCTGGGTAACAGCTTAAGGGAGGGTTCTCCAAACCCAGCCCTGTTGCATTGACTCCTCATTCCCTTGAAGGGGCTTGGAGGTATCAGATTGCCCAGGGCGTTGGTCTGATCCTCCCAGGTCAGGCCTCATGCTCTGCATTGTTTCTTCCCCAAGAGAGAAGAAGATGGTGGAGATAAACTTCCTGTGTGTCCACAAAAAGCTGCGCTCCAAACGGGTGGCTCCGGTTCTGATCCGTGAGATCACACGGAGGGTGCATCTCGAGGGGATCTTCCAGGCTGTTTACACTGCAGGAGTGGTGCTGCCAAAGCCTGTGGGGACTTGCAGGTGAGTGTCTGTGGCTCTCCCAAGATTTCTGTCTGCAGACCTTCCCTTCCTGTGTTCCCCTCTGTGGTCAGTAGTGTGTGTGGGACTCTGGGACAGGAGATCCCAACCCAGGTTTCTCCTCCCACGCTGTCCTTCCAGGATTAAGTGTAATGGCTTTGCTAAAGCTGCTCATGTAACACAGGAGAGGAGGCTTTGGCAGCACAAGCACTTCAGAACCCTGTTTCTCTCTGTGGGGAGCTGCTGGCCTGATGTTCTCACTTGCCCTCGTGGCAGCCACGGGAACCTCGTGTCCCCGCAGCCACCCTGCTGCCCCAGAACGAGTCTCCCACTGCCAGTGTGTTTCTGCAGGTATTGGCACCGCTCCCTGAATCCTCGGAAACTCATCGAGGTCAAATTTTCCCACCTGAGCAGGAACATGACTATGCAACGTACCACGAAGCTTTACCGGCTGCCCGAGGTGGGTGCCAGCCGGGAGCAGAGCTCAGGAGTTGCTCCTCACTGGGCAAGGGGAGAGGCACAAACATCCTGGTCGAGGTCAAGTCCTCTGCCTGGAGACCCAGGGTTTGTTCCATGTAGTAAATGACTCTGTCAAGCAGTTGTGCTTTATTTAATCTTCATGTATTTTTGCCTGGCTACCTGCATTTTAAGGGCAAATTCTTGCAGTTAGAGGACCCTGTGAGCTTTTGTTTGCTGGTGACTCATAGCCTGTCGTCCTGGTAAAACAAGCA
The DNA here is from genome assembly GCA_018697195.1 of Certhia americana. Lineage (NCBI taxonomy): Eukaryota > Metazoa > Chordata > Aves > Passeriformes > Certhiidae > Certhia > Certhia americana. The sequence continues at coordinate 4,806 of JAGMWU010000033.1, forward strand.
GGCAGATGTGACAGCCTTCATCTGTCCAAACACGGCCTCGGTGTGACCTTGGATCGGGTTAGTCCCTCATTCTTCAGTCACACTGATCAGTTTTGGCACTGCAGTTGTCCTGCTGGGGAAGTTCCCCAGCTGGAGATGGAAGAGAAGGAAACAAACTGCATCAAAATTGCCACCACCTTCCTTGACCTTGTTGGCTCCTTTCTGTCAGTCAGAGCTGCCCCTGTGGGGTGGAAAGTGCTGCTTTCATGCTGGGCAGCTCCCAGCTCCTGCCTCCCACAGCCACACAGACTGCAGTTGCCAGGCTGGAGCTACTGGTTTTTGCACAGAAACTCAGCCCCAGAGCAGATCTGGGCTTGCTGAGCCATCCCAACCCTAGTTTAGTAATTGAGATGAGCTGGGAATAACATCTTGTGGCACCTGGGACACATCTCCCAGCCCATGTCTGCTGTGAGTGGGAACAGGAACCTGGAGGGAAGCAGAGTTTGTGTCGTTAGTGGGTAGGAGACCACTTCCAGTGGGACCTGACCTGGCATTTGGGGATTTGGGACATGCTGTGCTGTCTGTGATCTTTGCCATAGGTTTCACGGCTGATCACATCCATCCTGCTGGGCATGCAGGGCTGGGGGGCTGAAAATTGGCTGATCTAAGCAGAGTGTCTCTGTGCTGCTCGTTGGAGAGCCCTTGGGTGATTAAAACCACTGTGCAAGCAACAAAACAACCTGTCCCACTTTTTGCAGACTCCCAAGACTCCTGGCTTGCGGCCTATGGAGCACAAAGACATCTCTGCTGTGCACAAGCTCTTGACTGAGTACCTGAAGCAGTTCCACCTGACGCCTGTGATGAGCCGAGAGGAGGTGGAGCACTGGTTTGTACCTCAGGAGAACATCATCGACACCTTCGTGGTAGAGGTGAGGGGCAGGAGCAGGATGGGAGGGCTGTTTTCCTGGGCTTTTGCCTCTACTGGAGCTGTGGGAGTGATCAGGAAGGAGCTCCATGTCCCTTCCAGGATGGGGATTTGCTGGAGGATGGTGCCTCCATCCTGGGCTCTGCATCTCCCTGCAGCTATCACTCCAACTGGGAGAGCCCCTCTAAGGCTCTGGCCAGGCTTTATCCCAGCCTGACATGTCATGATGTCACTTCTGCCTTCCAGAGTGCCCCAGGAGAGGTGACAGACTTCCTGAGCTTTTACACGCTGCCCTCCACCATCATGAACCACCCGACTCACAAGAGCCTGAAGGCTGCTTATTCCTTCTACAACGTTCACACCAAGACGCCGCTCATTGACCTGATGAGTGACGCGCTCATCCTCGCCAAGTCGGTGAGGGAGGCAGGGATGGGCTGGCACTGTGGGACACTGGGCAGCTCACAGGAGCTCCAGGAAACTCACTGGGCAGCTCGCTGTAGGCTGGCCACCCTTGGGTTTGTGGGAAGGGCTTGTTCCCAGGACTATAGAAATCCAAATCTGAAAGGGTCTGCCACCCAGGAGAGGGATGCAGGGGTACCTTGAACCTTCCAGCTTGTGGTCAGCTGAGCTCAGGGTGTTACTCATGTCCTACAGCAAACAGACCAGTAGTAGTTGGATAGAAGGTGAGGACACCAAGGCTGAGCTCTTCCCTTTTTCTGGCATTCAAAGCTGGGCAGGAAAGGGGGCCAGGCTGCTCTCAGGTGGGAGGAACTCCCCAGCACAAAAGCAGGAATTGATGACTTCATGTCTCCCTGTGCAGAAAGGATTTGATGTCTTCAATGCACTGGATCTCATGGAAAACAAAACCTTCCTGGAGAAGCTGAAGTTTGGGATTGGAGATGGGAACCTGCAGTATTACCTGTACAATTGGAAGTGTCCCAGCATGGCACCAGAGAAGGTCAGTGCTGGGAAAGGGGAGTATTGTCCCCACAGCCCTGGGGACTTGGCTTTGCTGTCACCCACACCTCAGCATTCCAGTCCAGCTGGTGTCCTTGCATTGTCACACATGGTGATGGGCGGATCCCTGTGCCATATCCCATGCCTGCACAGAGCACGTCCCTGGGGAAAATCCCTCCACACTTGTCTTCCAAAGCTAATTTTATTCCTAGACTTGTGCAGGTTCAGTCCTTCCCCTCACACTAACCTCTTCCCTCTCAGGAAGGAGGCCAAGCACAGAGGAGACAGCAGAGGTCTGTAGGGTGACAGATGTGACACCGGGGGTTGTGACAGTTGCCTGTGATCCTGCACAGTGTAACTGCACAGCCCCAGGTGTCAGTGTGTCCTGGTGGGGTGGGAGGAGCAGCCATCCCTCTGGAGAGAACAGACAGGCTGGAGCAGGACCTGTGACAAAGGAGCTCTGCCACCACATTCTGGGAGCTGAGCCACGGAATCCCAGGATGTCATTTGTCCCCAGGGCCAGCAGCTTGTTCTCCACTGACCTGTTCCCAGAGCTGTGCTGCAGCCCCATCTACCTGCCCTGGGCCATTCTGAGGCACCACCTGGTTGCTGCTGTCCCTCCATGCCAGATACATGATTCAGCACCTGTCCAGTCCACAGCTACCTTGCAGAGGATGGTGCTTGATAACCAGAATCTGCCCAGCTACATCTCAGCTAATTAATGCCTTAACAGCTAATTAATGCCTTGATGACAGTCCCAGGGCTGGTTCCCTGGTGTGAAGCCAGGTCTGTCTCTGGGCACAAAGACCAGTCCCTGTGCCCTAAGCCAGCCTCACTTGCCTGCTGAGCCTCCTAGGAAGCCCCAGGAGGTTTCTGGGAGATGTCAGCAATCCCTTCTTTTGCTGGGAGAGCTGGGTGGTGGGAGAGCCTGATGCTGGGAATGTTTCCTGTGGTGGGGCTGCTTCTGGGTCTCTTGGGTCAGAGCGCATGCCCAGCCACCAGCGTGTCCTGGAGAGTCCCCAGCAGTGCCAGCTACCTGTGGAGCGACATGTCCAGGGACCAGGCCCTTGGAAGCAGCTTCTCCCAAGTCACAGATTCATACAATGGTTTGAGTTGAAAGGGATCTGAAAAGAGTACCTTGTTCTACCCCTCTCACAGGCAGGGACACCTATCCCAGGTTGCTCCAAGCCCTGTCTGACCTGGCCTTGGACACTTTCAGGGATCCAGGGGCAGCCACAGCTGCTCTGGGCACCCTGTGCCAGGGCTTCCCCAATCTGGCAGGGAGGAATTTCTTCCCAATATCCCATCTAACTGTGCCCTCTGGCAGTGGAAACCATTGCCCCTTGTCCTGTCACTCCAGGTCCTTGTCCAAAGTCCCTCTTGGAGCCCCTTTAGGCACTGGAAGGGGTTCTGAGGCCTCCCTGCAGTCTTCTCCAGGCTAAACAACCCCAACTTGTAGGAGTGGTGTTCATCCCTCTATTCATCATGAGCTGAGAAGCACCCTTGGCTCATGAATCAAGGCTGTCTCATAACCTGACAGGGCTTGTCACAACCCAAACATTGGTCACCTCCCCAGATCAGAGCTGGGCAGGGCCCCTGAGTCCATTCAGCCACAAACCCAGGGCTTTGCTGCTCTCAAATATCCCAAAACCAGTAGGGAAACCCACACAGATAACACTGAGCCCTCCCAGCTGCGTCCACGCAGAGCAGGGAACGGAGCAGAGGACACATCCTGACCCCTATTTCCATTGCTCCCAGGTTGGATTGGTGCTGCAGTAAGGGAGCCCTTGCCAGGAGAGCATGGAGGAGCTGGGCCTGCGGAGGTGTTGCCCTCATCCTTTCTGCCAAAGCCGGATCCACGCCGGGATTGGGGGACTGGAGCCACCGCCCCCACTGCTGTCAGCCATCTCCTTGTTTGATTTAACTGCATCTCGTTAAGACATGATCAAGGGAATGTAACTGCTGAAACTAGATCATGATTGGCATATAATGGATTTAACGGGTGAATAATAAAAGTATATATTATATATATTTTAAATCTTTCCTGTTCCCAACTGCCATGAGTTGCATTCGGCTGCTGAAGGTCACCACTGGGCTGCTCGACCAGGACTTTTCTCCGTGGGGACAGCTAACCTTGATGCTGTGGAAGTGGTGGCTGCTGGCCAAACCCTCCTGCCTGCCCTGAGGGTGCTTCAGGCTCTCCCCTGCTCAGCTCTTTGCCCCCGGTTTGCTCCTGACTCCAGTTAACAGGGTCCCTCCCCACGGGCTCGGGAGCACATCGAGATTCCTTTCAAAGGGCTATTTGTGCAAGTGATGCCTTGTCCCATCTCCTGCCCTGCCACAGAGACTCCAACCCTTCCTGCTCGATGCTGAACCGACTGCAGTGCCCGAAGATGCAGGGGGGATTCAGCTCCAGAGTGTGTCCAGCACACCCTGCTCTGCTCAGACTCCTGGGGCCCCTTATCCTCAGCCTCCCCCTTGGGGCTGTGGGCACCGGGGGCTGCTCCACTGCCACACCTCCGGCCTCTCTGCTCAGCTGCTTTTCTCTGGAAGCACGGAAATACGGATACGTGCCATTGGCATCACCCAGGGGCTTCAGCCTCCCTAGCCCCCGGTGCCTCCAGCACCAGCTCCCGGTGTCACCTCGTTCTGTGGGATCCGCCGAGAGAAAGGAAATGTTTTCATGGAAAACCTTCATCCCATCGAGATCTTTTGGGAGAGGAGTGCCCGGACAGCCTCCTGCCATGTCATGAACCTTGTCCACCCAGAGCTCCGAGATGCTCCTGCCCGCCCAGCCAAAGGTTTCCAAAGCTGCACACCAAGGTCAAGATCCCGTCTATGCACTCTCACACCTCCCTGTCTTCGTGTGTCCCTGTCACACCCCATGGCACCAGGGACCTGAGAGCCTGTGCCCATCCCAGCCTGAACCTTTGGGGCCTCAGTAGGGACCAGGAGCCCATCACATCCCTGCTGGCAGTGCCATCGCATCCCCCCTGCTTGGGGTCCTGTGTCACCTATGCAAGTACCTCTGTGTCCCCTCCTGTGTCCCAGCTGTCCTAGGCTTGGGGAGGCTGAGTGTGGGTGGGGGACACCCCATGGGACCCTCCCCCTGTCCCTGTGGCAGATTTGAGGGTTGCTCCAATGAATCCCCCCAGCTTCCATTGCATGGGTGCAGTACCCATGGATGCTTGGCAGCTCCCCAAAGCAGCACTGATTTGGGGGTGGGCTCAGCCCTGGTCTATTCACAATGGGCCTCGGGGCGTGACAGGGACACTGGGACAGGCTCTGTTAAAATAAAATCTTTATTTGACTGGCTTGATCCTGGGGTGTAAATCTGTGACTGTTGCTGGTGCCAGAGCAGAGGTTGGGAATGTGTCCCCACCTGGGCACAATGGAGTGTGTGGTGGCAGGGTGCCCTCAGGGGCTCCAGGGGGATGGCACCATCCTTGCATCCTAGGAGAGGGGCTGGGACTGAGAGTGGCCAGGACTGGTGAGATTTGGTGGTTGCTGTCACCCCTGTGGGGCCATGCTGGGCTGTTGTTGCCCAATCAACCCATCCTGGTTGTCACAGCATCTCTGTCCCCTCAAGGAGCAGGGAGCAGGGTGGCAGCAGGGTGGCACTGGGGAACAGGGATGGGAGCCCCCACCCCTTTGGGTCCTCCCAGCCCTGCTGTCACCACAGACAGGTGAGTGGTGTCCTCAGACTCCCTCCCCACAGAGGGTATCCACCATGGAGGAGCCTGTTGTCCCCCACACAGAGACACCATGTCCCAGCCACGGGCACCTCGGGGACACAAGGATGTCCGTCCTGAGAACACCTCACAGGCTCTTGCATCGAACATGCACGAAGAGTGTGGCGGGGGACAGGGACGTCCCGTCCTTGGAGAGCAGGTGGATGTGGCGGTACCCTGGGGACAGACGGGGGCTCAGCGGGTGGCAGGGGGCCGTCCCCATCCCCGGAGGGCAGTGGGGTGGCACCTGCACCCACCTTGGCGCATGCTGGGCAGGGGCAGCGTGAACTGCCCCACGAAGTCGTTGCAGGAGGTGCTGTCGTAGTCCTCCACCACGAAGCGCACCAGGGCCAGCTCGGGCACCCGCACCTGGAACCGCAGCGTCTCCTCCCAGCGCGGGTTGAAACCTGCGGCACCGGTGTGGGGGGTGAGCGTGGCCACCGAGGACACTGAGGCCACCAGGGCCACCCAGTGCCCCGCAGGGACCAGCGGGACCCCTCCCCGTGCACTGCCCCTGCCCTGGCTGAGCTGCCCTCCTGCCCTGGGGGATATGGGGACTGGGGCAGGCTGGGGGAGTGGGGGTGATGCTGTGGAAAAAGAGGGTCATACTGGGGCTGTGGTGGAGTGCACTGGGGGAATGGGGGCACTGGGAGTCATGCTGGGGCCGTGATGGGGTGTACTGGGGAAAAGGGGTCCTACTGTGGCTGCAGTGGGGGAATAGGGGTCACACTGGAGCCATGATGGGCTATACTGGGGACGAGGGGGCCATGCTGGTACTGGACTGGGCTGTACTGGGAGAATGGGGGTTGTACAGTGACTGTGGTGGAATATTCTGGAAGGATGGGATCATACTGGGACTCTGAGGGGATATACTGGAGGAATGGAGGTTATATTGAAGCTGGGCTGGACTGTACTGGGGGAATGGGAGTCAGGCTGGGGCTGTGGATACTGGGGAGAATGGGCATCACATTGGGCTTGGACTGGGTGTACTGGAGGCCACAAGGGAGTAGCACTGAGAAGGACTGGGACATGATGGACCCTGCTACTGGCAGAGATCTGGCTGGGGAGGGGGCATTGTGGTGCACAGAGGGGACTGGGGTGTTCTGGGCATTTGTTTAACTGGCACTGAGAGCTGGGGTGTCCCAAGGCTCCGTCCCTCACAGGGATCAGGGTGCCCCTGGCATCAGGGTGTCCCTGGATCAGGGTGCTCTGGGGTGTCCCAGGGGACCAGGTATCCTGAGGGACCCTGGGGTCAGGTGTCCTGGGGCACTCCTGGAGGTCAGGTTGCCTGGAGCGTCTGAAGGGATCAGGATGCTCCAAGGGACCCTGGGGACCAGGTTGTCCTTGGGCATTCCTGGGATTTGAGGAGTAATAGGGTTGTGAGAGTTAATAGGTAATTGGATGTCCCTGGGGTTTGGGGTGCCCTGAAGTATCCCCATGGGTGCAGGTGCTCAGGGGTGTCCCTAAGGGTGCCCAGTTGCCAGCACTCACCGTTGTTGAGCTTGTGGTGGGTTTGTTGCTTGGCACAGTCAGCTGGGATCCCGTGGATCTCCACACGCACAAAGGGATCTACGATGGAGCTGCCCTTGTCCCTGTTCAGCTTGGGCAGCTGCTGTGCTGTGATCACCTGTGGCACAGGGAGCTGGGGACCAGGGGACAGGGACCGTGAGGGGCCCAGGGGGTTGTGGGTGCGGGGAAAGGACTGGTGCTGCCAGGAGAAGGGACATGGGTGGCACTTGGCTGGGGACATGGAAGGAGGTGGCTGATGCCACCCAGTGGCTGACACCAGCTGGATTTGGGGACAGGGTTAGTGTCACCCAGGAGAAGGTGTGTGAATGGCACCAGGCTGGACATGGGGTTGGCATCATCCTGAGGGGACATGGGTGGCACCTGGCTGGACACGGGGTTGGTGTCAGCCAGAAGTGGTTGGGTGGCACCTGGTTGTGAGCAGGGTTGGTGTCACCTGGGAAAAGATGCGGGTGGCACCTGGCCAGGCATTGGAATGTCATGGGTGTGACCCAACAAGGACATGGGTGGCAGCACCCAGGCCTGGGGACAGGCTCATGGGGTGTCCTCACCCTGATGTGCAGCGCCAGGCGCCGGGACCCCTCCCCGGGGGGGCTGCGCAGGCAGAGGGGCTTCAGGACGTAACCACAGCGCCCGTTGGGCAGGAAGCGCCCGGCGTTCAGGTCCATCTCATACCCCGGCGTCTGGAAGTTGAGGGCCACTGTGGGGACAGCAGGACGGGGTGTCAGGGTGGGTGACGGCTCCAGGGGCAGGTGCCAGGTTGGTGGGGATGGGGGTCTCACCCAGCTGACAGCCAGCATTCCACATCTCCTGGGGGTTGTAGTTGGCAGAGTTCATCTTGAGCCCCAGGGGGTACACACGGCTGAGCTGGCGGGCGTTGTACCGGACCAGCGCCGGGCCTGGGTGGGGGACACGGCTCAGCGGGGCTGCTGCACCCTCGAGTGCTGCTGGGGGGCCCCAACAGGGGGTGATGGGCCCAGGGACATGGACAGAGCCAGAGCAGCTGGGTGGGCCTGAGCCTGAAATGCAACCCAGGCCCTGGGACCAGACCCTGGGGTTCAGACCCCAACCCTGGACCTTGACCTTGGACCTCTGACACTGGATCTTGACCTCACACTTTGACTTTAGACCCTTGACCCTGGAACTTGACCATGAAACCCAGACCCTGACCCAAGATCTTGACCCTGATCCCTGGACCTCAGACTCCTAACCAAAGTCCCAAGCCTATGCCCTGACCCAGATCCTTCCTAATCCTTGACTCCAGACACTGACCCTGGACCCAGCTGCCACACCCTAAACCCTCACCTTGATACTGGTCATGTGACCCCAACACTGGCCTCTGACCCCAGGCCCTGCCAGAAGAGCCCAGTCTCCCCCATCCAGGGCAGCCTGGGTGAGGCCACTGTGACCCTGATTACCACCCATGGAGCCACCCTAGAGACAGAGCCCAGCATTCTCAGCCCATCCTTCATCCCAGTCACTCAGGAGCATGGGGCCACCCTCTCCCCAGCCCTGTCCCCATCTGGTTGTCCTCACCTGCATCCTTGATGAGCTTCCGTGCCTTCCTCTCACTGAAGGAGGACATCTGACAGGGCTGGGGATGGCGCAGGGCCTGGGCCAGCCCGGGGAAGGGGACAGCCTGGCAGTACACCACCAACGCCGACAGCTCTGGGGACACCTGTGACGCGTCCTTGGCCTGAAGGAGCCACCGTGGCATCAGGGACAACCTGGCCCCAGTGGCCACCTGCCTACTTGAGGGTCCACAGACCCCCTCCCCTGCTAGTGCTGAGTGCTGAGACCCCCAAGGCCATGGAAACCTTCAAAGCAGTGGAGACTCAAGATGATGCAAACCCTGAGGTAATGAAATGATGGACCAGGGGCTGATGGGGAACCCATACAGGTTGAGAAGCTGAAGTCGTGGATAACCTAAGGAGGTGGACAGCTCAAGATGTTAGAGACCCCAAGACAAGTGCTGGGCACCCTGAGATGATGGAATACTTGAGGTGACAGACCCCAAAGTGATGCAGACCCCAAAAGGTCACCCTGGATGTGATGGAGGCCCAACATGATGGAAAACTTGAGGTGACAGAGAAATCAAAGTGTTGGAAACCCCAGAAACAGGCCACCCAGCCCAATAGGAAGAGGGAGGTACAGCTGAGGGATCCCCAGGCTCAGTCCCATCTTCCTGGCAGTGACAGCCACTCACCGCCCCTACAGCACCCACCCTGTCAGCTCCCCCAGCTCCATCCCATTACCCACCTGCAGAGGTTTGATCTCCTGCAGTGACTGCAGTGACTGAAAGAGGAGAGAGCAGGGCTGCAGAGGGGGATGGCAAAGCTGGCAGTGCTCAGCTGGGACAGTGCCAGGATGCCATGGGCCCCTGGCACCACCAGGATGCTCTGATCCATCAGGACCACCAGGATGCTGTGGTCCCCAGAACCACATCCCTGGGGAAGTCTCTTACCCGCCGGGAGCTTCCTTCCTGCACTTTCTCCTCCTCTTCCTCTTCCTCTTCTTCCTCCTCCTCGGGGTCCAGAAGGGAGGTGACACCCCAGGGCTCCTGCCACAGCTCTGGCAGCTTCTTGCCCTTCACCAGGATCTTTTCTTTCAGCTGCTACAGGAGGCAGGTCCGAGCTCAGAGCTCGGAGGACACATGGGGACGTTGCAGTGGGTGCATAGGTGGCCTTACCTCTGGTGAGGGGAGATTGTTGGGGTCCTGTCCCTGCAGTGGCTGTGTCAGCAGCCTGTCCCCCAGGATGGCCTTCATGTGCCGGGCCATGGTGGCCTGCTGCTCCAGCCCACAGTGGTTCTCCAGGGACAGGATGACGGGGTAGGGGGATTTCTGGGCATGGGGATGGGCAGTGCTCAGCACTGGGCACCTAGCACCCCACACTCAGCACCCACCACCCCACACCCAGCACCCCACACCAGCACCTGGCACCCAGCACCCCCCAGGGCTGCCGCCCCAGCCTCACCTCAAAGGCAGAGTCACGGATGCTCTCGATGACGTCGCGGAAGAGGATTTTGGAGGTGAGCGTGTGGCCGTGGTAGACGACAGGCTCCCCGTCCGAGCCCTCCCAGCAGTCCAGCTCCACGCAGCGGCACCCTGCCCTCAGTGCCCTGCCACCAGCACCAGATGAGTCCCAGTCACCCTTGAGCCACAGGACCTTCTGGGGCTCCCACAGGGACACACACCTGACATAGGCTTCGGTGCTGCTGGTGCCGCCGATCTGGTTGCGGGTCAAGTAGGTGTTGTGGGAGGAGGAGATGAAGTAGTGGCTCAGGGGCTGGCTCATGTCCTGGTGCACCTTGGTGTGCTCCTGGTTAAAGATGTCACCGGCAGCCGAGAGCAGGTACATCATGAAGCCATCCAGCATCATCAGGTCCTGCCGCTTGGCTGTGGGACACGGTGGCAGGTGTCACAGAGGGTGAGCATGCTGGAACTTTCCCCACTTGGAGGTCCCAGTGGTGCCATGTTCACCCCTGACCTGGCACTGTGGCACCCAGGGGACATGCAAGTTCCCTTGAGTGTCCCATCTCCATCCTGATGTCGCTCATCCTACTGGTGCCACATTCACTCTGGATGTGGCATGGTGGCAACCATGAGGTGTGGAGGTTCCCTGTCCCAATCCTAATGCCCTCTGTCCTATGTGCTATGTCACCCCAGATCTCGCATTGTTGCACCCAGGGGAGTGTCCCATCTTCCGTCTGATGTCCCCCATCCTAGTGCCACATCTACCTTAAGGGTATGATTGTGACATGGAGGTCCTTCATCTCCACCATGATGAAGGTCCCCTGTCCTCCTACTGCTGTGTTTGCCCTGGACCTGCCATGGTGGGACCTGAGGAAGACAGAAGTCCCTCAGCAGTGTCACATTCGTACCAGAGCTGACATCATATCACCCATGAGATGTGGAAGTCCCCCTGCTGTGCATCCCCACCTTCACATCCCCTGTCCCCACAGTGTCACATCCACTGGGTACCAGCCAGGCCATGTGTTGGCCGACTGACACTGGGGGCACCCTGAGAATGGACACCAGGACAGGAATAGAAGCCTTGGAGGACCCCATACCCATTTGAGTATTCAAACCCATACCCGTTTGGGTGATGCAACCAATCAGAGTCCCATCCCTACATCCAAGACCTCCCGTGGCTCCGGTATCCCATTATCCCACGCCCTCAGCCCTACCCTTCTCGTTGAGCTCATAGGTGCGGATGATGGTGCGGGCCTGGCACAGGCTGGAGTCCTCGCCCTGATCCCTCAGGAAATCCTGCAGCTCCTCGGCCGACAGGACCCGATCCTCGCCTGAGTAGTGCCCAAACAGCTCCTCCAGCTCCGGCCGCCGCAGCAGCCGCCGGCAGAACTCCTCCAGCTCCCGGCCCTCCAGCCGCTCGTTGCCCGAGTGGTCACACTCCTGATGGGACACAGCCCAACCTCAGGGACTGTCCCCTCCCTGTGTGGACAGGGTACAGCCATCCCCTGCCTTCTTCTGCCTGTCCCTGGAGTTAGCACTGTGTGTGGGATGAGTTTGGGCGGCTCAGCTACTATCCCCACTGTTCCCCCATCCACAGCCCTCTGACCCTCCACTCCACTCTGGAATGGAGCAGAGAAGAGCTCTGTGCCTCAGTTTCCCTAGGTGGAAAGGGGCCTTGGGAGATACCCAGAGGGACAGCTTTCCACAGGGGAGAAATGTCCCACCTTGAGGACACAAGGAACAATGGCTGGGGCAGCTCGCCCCACCTCACCCCTCTCCACCATAGGCTTCTGGTGGGACCCAACTATTGTTGGCAGTGTGTGGCTTTGGTGTGAGGAGTTTGTCAGTTCTCTGGGCTGGGGAAGGCAAATAAGGAGCCAGCAAGTCCCTCCCGGAGACAGCAGCAGGCACAGCGGGTGGTGCAGCACAGGACAGGCACCTTGAAGAGCTTGGAGGCGTAGACATCATCCATGTCGATGTTGAGCATCCTCAGCATGCTTTTCACCTCCCGGAAGGACATCTTGTTGTCTTTGTTCCTGTCTGCTCGTTGCAGGACCCCATGGATCCAACTGCACCGAGGTAAGGAAGCCACCCGGAGTCACCCACAGCCGTCCCCACCCTGTCCCCAAGCCCCCAGAGCTCCCTCAAAGGATACTGATCGAGCTTCTCCATCTGGCTCATGGCCTGCAGCCGCCCCATCAGCTTGGTGAGCCCCTGCACCCAGTGCCGAGCGTCCTCCTCGCCGCGGGCGGCCAGGTCGAGGTTCTTGCGGCGGCCCTTGAAGGCGAGGGTGAAGCAGTGGCGCTCGGGGAAGGCGGCCCCGTGTTTGCGCAGCCCCTCCGACTGGCGACCCTCGCGCACCCGCTCGATGTGCGACACCGAGACTGCGGGGACACGCGGGGGGGGGAGGGACCATGGACGTGCTCCCTCGGCGGGTCACCCACCCGCGAGCATCCTGCAAGACACCCTGGCTGCTGATGGACACCCCGCGCGTCCCCGCGGCGCCCCAGGGACAGGGCTCGGCTCCTGTCGGTGCCGCAGCCGGGCTTAGCCCGCTAATCCCAGGCGAGACAGGAGCCGCGGCCGCTGTCCCTGCGGGGATGGGGACGGGGACGCTGGCAGAGGATGGAGCCGCCTTGCAGCGGTGCCAGCACCAGGCACCCATCCCAGATGAGAGGGTGGAAAGAGATGGATGATGCCCGGGAGGGGAACAGAGCCTGTCCGGGATGGAGACAGGACCTTGTGCTGACCCCAGGGGGGTGGGGAAGGGTGGGGGGCTCTTACGGCTCCACATGGGGTGTACTGGGAGGCACTGGGAATTGTTGGAAGGATCTGGGAGCCACTGTGGGAAGTGGGTTGGGGTTCAGGTGTTGCGAGGAGGTCCAGATTCTGGATTGGATTCATATCTTGGGTGAGGGTCTGGATCCCAGGCTTGGGGTGCAGGTCCTGGATTGGGGTCTGAGTGAGGGGGGATGTCTGGGTCCCGGGTGGGGGTCAGGGGTCCAGGTCACAGGTGGAGATCCAGGCAAGGGTCTGGGTCCCAGGTGGAAGTCTGGGTGGGGTCTGGATTTTAGAATTCTATGTCCCAGGATTGGGTCTGGTTCTCACTGGGGAATTTGGGTCCTGGGCTGGGGTCTGGGTCCTGGGTTGGAGTCTGGAGCTCAAGTGGGGTCTGGATTCTGAGTGGGGATTCAGGCCTTGGGTCTGGGAACTGGGCTGTGGTCAGTGGGGCTCCAGCCGGGGCTCTGGATGCTGGGAATGGACCTGTGTCCTGGGTGATAGTCCAGGACTTGGGGTAGGGTCTGTATCCCAGGTGGGGGTCCTGGACTGGGGCATGGGTCTCACATGGTGTCTGGATACTGTGTGGGAGTCCAGGCCCAAGGTTGTGGACTAGGTCCTGGATTGGGATCGGGGTCCCTGGTGGGGGTCTGGGTAAGAGTATAGGTCCTTGCTGAGGGTCTAGGGGTAGGTTTGGGGCACTGCCCAGGTCCTGGCCCGCCCTGCAGCTCATGGCAGTACAGGATGTGTCTCGGTGTCCCCAACCCCCATGGGACAGTCCCAGCACTCACAGCTCTGGGGGGAGCGGGTGCGCCCGAAGCGTCCCTCGAAGCAAACGGTGACCCCGTCCTCCTGCAGGCGGAACAGCCGCTCCCTGGAGCCCCCCTTGGCCTTGACCTTCCGGAACAGGGACCCCCGGAGCATCCGCTGGATATCCTCATCCTCTGTCAGGCCTGCGGGGACCAGCTCTGGGCTACTGGGGGCTCTGGGGGCACTGGGGGCACTGGAGAGTCTAAGGGTGTACTGGGGGTATGGGCTGGGAGTGGGGGGGTTGGTGCACATCTGTGTGCACATCTGTATCCAATGAGATGGCATGAGATAAATGGGACAGGGCAGACGGGATGGGATGGGATGGGATGGGATGGGATGGGATGGGATGGGATGG
>JAGMWU010000033.1:18851-42182 GCA_018697195.1 Certhia americana
GGGATGGGATGGGATGGGATGGGATGGGATGGGATGGGATGGGATGGGATGGGATGGGATGGGATGGGATGGGACAGGCAGGAGAAGACAGACACTGCCCTTGGACCCCTTTGGAGCACAGTGTGGCAGTTCAGGGGGGACAGGACACAGCAGTGACACAGCCCAGCTGCTAAATCCCAACTAAGCTGCCCAGATCCTGCATGGAGAGTGCCAGGATGGTGCCAGCATCAGAGCTTAGGCTGGGAACAATGACAGGGTGGACTCAGGGGACTCACAGGCCCACGCCTCAGCCAGGACTTTTCCATCTATTCATGGAGTGGTTATTTCCTCCCTTTTTTGTTTTGGCAGCCATTCCTTACATCCCCAGTGGCCACCTCCTGTTCTTGCAGATTCCACTCCTGGGCTGGGAAAGGGTGGGTTTGGGGCTCCCAGGGGCATCCTGAGCCAGCCATGGCCTCGGGATGCAGCCACCAGCTGCCAGCATGTCCTGCATGGTCACATCCTGCCCAAGGTGCGGAATGGAGGGCAGGTATGGACACATTGCTGCACGAGCATAGGGATGCAGGGATGTGTAGACACATGGATACAGGTCCATGGGCACAGGGATGGACATATGGAATGTCAGATCCATGGGCACAGGTGGGTGGATGCACAGACACCTGAGTGCATTGTGCACATGGATGCACAGACACAAGGACACATGGATGGATGGATATAGGGACGCAGGGATGGATGGATGGATACGTGGGTCTGCTGATGCAAGGACAGACAAACACATGGATATTCAGGTAGATGGATGCACAGGTGCACAGATGCATGGATACAGGCACATATGGATGCATGGACACTGCTTGGTCACGTGGAGTCACAGGTGCATATGGACACAGGGATGCACTGATGCATGGAAGCATGGAGACACAGGTGCATGGATGCACTACTGCCAGGACACACGGACGTGTGGGCACATGGATTCACAAACATCAGGATGCATGGACAGTCAGACACATGCTGGTGCATGGACATAGGGGTGGGTGCTCCAAGACACAGCCAAGGGGATTCATGCGCATACAGGTGCCAGCATGCAGGGACAGATGGATACATGGATGTGTGGATATAGAGGTACAGGGACAGATGGATGGGGGGGCCACACAGACACAGGGACACACAGACACACGGACATGGACACATGGAGCTGCAGCAGCTCCAGACACACGGCCCCATGTGCAAAGCTGTGGGGCACAAGGCCAGACCTGGCCCTTCCCACTGCTCCCGCTCCAGACTGGGCTGGCTGCTCCCAGGGACACATCTTGACCTTGCCGGGCACCCACTGCCCCTGCCTGGACTAGTGAGCCTCATGTGCCCACTGTGCCATGGGCAGCACCCCTGGGTGGGGAAACTGAGGCAGGGTGTTGGGGAGGGTCCTGGGGAGTGGGACCTGAACCCTGGGGACAAAAAGTACTCTGCGCAAGGGGGCTCCTGTCACCTGTGATGTGGCCAAACCCTGACCCTGCTGTCCCCCAGTGGCTGGGGAGATACACAGCTGTTTTGGGGAGGCCTTGGCGACCCCTCCCATCCCGGAGGGACCCTTCCCTGCTGTGGGGGAATCCATCCACCTTGGGAACACTCCCTACCAGGGGTACCCTTCTGTCCCTGGCGACCCATCTCTGCCCTGGGAACCTATTCCTGCCGCAAGGGTCCCCACCCACTTCGGGGACCCTCCCAGCCACTGCGATCCCTCCCGCACCCCTCCGGCACAGCCCTGACGGAGTTTCTGCCCGGTTTCTCCCGAACTCACCCATTTTCTTCAGGGCTCTCCCGGGCCGGCGGGAGCCACCGGCGCCGTCTGACGGGGCGCGGAGCTGCTCGGCGGCGGGACGCGCTTTCCTGCCGCAGATCATGACGCGGGACCCCCGGTACCGCCGGTACCACCGGTACTCCCGGTGTTCCCGGGACTCTGGTGCTCCAGGTGGCCCCGGTGCTCCGGGTAGTTCTGCTGTTCCCGGTACGCCCGGTGGCCCCGGCCGGTGTAACCGGGCTGGGCGGTGGCGGAGGTCGGGGCTGGGGCTGGACTGGGGCTGGGCGGCCGAGCCGTGACCGGGGCCGGCCGCGGGGAGGGCCCGGGAGGAGCCACATCGCCGCCCGGCACTGTTAACCATTTGTGCCGGCCCGGGGCGAGCGGGGCTGCTCGGGATGGGACCGCACCGGACCCGGGCTACACGGGGCTCGTTCTGCACCGGGAACGGGCCGATGTTCCGACGTGCACCCGGGTATTGGCTCTGTGCAGTGGGCCCTGCTCCGTCCGAAGGGCCGGCCCGTCCCTGGACAGACAAGGAGTCCCCGCTGCCCCCCGCGGGTCCGCCTGCACCGGGGACCGGCCCAAGGGACACACCGGTCACCACCAGGGAACCCCACTCTGCCTGAGGGCCGCGGTTGCCAGTGCCACCCTGGCAGTGCCAGTGGGGTCCCAGGGCACCCCCTTTGCCATCACACCTGGGGGAACCCAGTCCTGCCGTGCCAGCCCTGTTCCCAGCTCATGGGCTGGGTGGCACTGGGCTGAGGGGCCACAGGCAGATGCTGGGACCTCCAGGTGACTGTCCCCTCTGGGGGGGACGCCCAGGAAGGGACAGCAGCATGAACTGGGAAGTGCCAGTCCCAGAGCCCCAGGTGTGTGTGTGTGTATGTGTGTGTGCAGCCCAGACCCCAGAATCGTTTAGGGTGGGAAAGACCCCCAGGATCATCGAGTCCAGACTGTGCCTGACCCCCAACTTGTCACCAGTCCAGAGCACTGAGTGGCACATTGTTCTTGGGCAGGAATGGGCACTCTACCACATCCCTGAGCATGTTCTTCCAATGCCTGACCACCCTTTCCATGGAGAAATTCCTCCTGATGTCCAGCCTGACCCTTCCCTGGAACAGCTTGAGGCTGTTTCCTCTTGCTCTGTCCCTGATCAATGTTTTCCCACAGCCACCACTGAGGGTGAGTGGGGCAGGAAGGGATGGCTGACTACAGGCTTCTTCCAAAAATCCAGAGTGTCCAGGGGAACAGGGAAGCCATCCCAGGCCTGGCTGGGCTGTGAGGACCAGGAGCTACAGGACAGGAAGAGGAGGTGTCTTTCCCCAGTGCCAGGGCCACAGGGGTGCTGCCAGCCCCTGGGTGGGACAGA
This sequence comes from Certhia americana, assembly GCA_018697195.1. Taxonomy (NCBI): domain Eukaryota; kingdom Metazoa; phylum Chordata; class Aves; order Passeriformes; family Certhiidae; genus Certhia; species Certhia americana. The sequence continues at coordinate 22,016 of JAGMWU010000033.1, forward strand.
TGGGCATCCAGGGATGAGAGCAGGTCAGAGTGAAGCAACATCTGGGCACCTTGAATGATACCTGAGTATCCCAAGGTGACATCTGGAAACTTAAGGCAGCATCTGGGTACCCTAGGGTACTGGATACCCTGGGTATCCTGAGGGATATTGGAGTATACTGAGGGAACATTGGATATCCATGGAAACATCTGGGCATCCTGGGTGATATCTGTGTGTCCTGAGCAACATCTGGGCACCCAGAGCAACAAATGGGCACTACTGGGACAAGCTCTAGTTATTCCAGAGCAACATCTGTACATGCAGGGAGATATCTGGGCAACCTGAGACAGTATTTTAGTGCTGTAGTTCAAGACCTGGGCAACTCCTGCAACATCTGGACAAATGGGGACACATCTGTGCAGTACCTGGGCTGTGCTTGGGGGGATAAAGCTCTTCTTAAATACTTTGGGAACAGGGGGACACCAGAGTCACCCAGAAATGCACTTGCAACTTGCATAACCTGGCCCTGCTTCAAGTTCTCTTCCACCTAATGAAACTGCATTCCCAGGAATTCAGCAACAGATGCCTTGAGCCGGTGGGATGACCAGGATAAACACCTCTGGCTGCAAAATCCGCAGCACGAGCAAATCCCGGTGCGGTTCCTCCTCTCCCGAGGCGTTGCTATTTTCTCCCGCCCGCCAGCGGGTTGGAAGAGATCCCATGGAAAGCAGCAGCTCGCATTCCCGGCCGCTTATAGCACAGCACGTGTCCCGTGAATCAGCGCTCGGATCCGGGGCTGGCTCTGCCGGCAGCCGGAGCCAGAGAGGCCCTGTCGCTGTTCCGAGCAGGAATCCTGAGTCAGAGCTTGGAAATGGCCGGAGGTTTAAAAGGCTTTACTGCTTTCATTTAACATATTTATTATTCCATTTTATTTATTTATCTTCAATTGGCAAAGGAAATGTTCCTCCAGGCAATGTGGATGAGATTCAGAAGGGTTGAGGGGGTATTGACCAACTTGGATTTGGGATTTGGTAGTGGGATTAAGGCTGGAAAACTGGAGTGTGAAGCAAGCATGAAGCCAGTGCAGGGATGCTGAAAGCTGCTCTGCATCTCAATCCCAGCATCCAGCCCTGCACGGCACCCCAGAACCTCCCACCTCCCCAAGACACCTTGTTCTGCCAGGTCACACATGTACCCATGCCCCCACAGCTCCCTGCCTTCAAGAAAAGCCCTTGGAGCAGAGGGGGAAGGAGCTTCACCTTGGGGGCTCAGAGACCCCAAATTCTGCCCCTTCCTTCCTATCATAATTAATTAAGTTGGATAAAAATTAACAGTGAATAAAAGTATACAGTGAATAAAAGAATTGTGGATAAAGTTGGATAATAATTAACAATTGCTCTGCCTGACCCAGCTGTCCCCTCCCCATGCAATGGAACCCTGCTCCTGCCCAGTGTCCTAGTGACACTGTCCCAGTGCCATATTCCAGATCCCGAGTGCAGTGTCCCAGTGCAGTATCCAACTCTCCCAGTGCAGTGTTGCAGACTTCTGGTCCATTCTCCTGGGACCTTCGGTACATGGCTCCATTGTATTGTTCCCATGCCTGGTGCATTGTCCTGGTGTTACAGTGCATGGCTCCAGTGTCCCCATGTGTGTCCCCAGAATCCTGGATGATTGTCACAGAATCCCAGAACGGTTTGGGTTGGAAGGGACCTTAAAGTCCATCCAGTCCCACCTTGTGCCATGGGCAGGGACACCTCCCACTATCCCAGGCTGCTCCCAGCTCTGTCCAGCCTGACCTTGGGCACTTCTAGGGGCCCAGGAGCAGCCACAACTGCTCTGGGCACCCTGTGCCAGTGTCCCAGAGCATCCTTGTGCTCCAGCACTTCCTGCCTGCCTTGTTCTGCTGCACAGCCCAGGTGGGTGAAGCCTTGTGGCACACTAAGTGCCCTGTCCCTGTGCCTGGTGCAGTGTCATGGAGCTCTGACACTGCCCCATTGCACTGTCCTCTTGCACAGGGTCCCTGTCCTAGGACATGGCTGCAGTGTCCCTGCACTGCCCTGGGGCATCAGGGCACTGTCCCAAAGCACTTTCCCGGGGCTCTGTTCCAGTGCTTCACGCTGGTCCCTGGCCTGGGGCACAGCCTTGCTGTTCTGGGGTGCTGGAGCACTGTCCTGGGTGTCTCCTTAGACTCGGTCTCAGTGTCCCCGTGCCCTGTCCCAGTGCAGTGTCTCAGGGCATTGTCCCAATGTCATCTCTGGGTGCACCTACGCTGGTGCAGTGTCTCTGTCCCTGTGTCCTGTTTCACTGTCCTGGTGCACTGCCCTGGGCACTATCCCTGTCCTGTCTCACACTGTCCCACTGTCCCTGTTAACTCTCATTGTCCTGGCTTACTATCTCTGCATACTGTCCCTCTGTCCCCCTGTTCCTGTCCCCCTGTCCCTGTCCCCCGTCCCTGTCCCCTGTCCCTTTCTCTGTACCTGTCCCCCTGTCCCCCTGCCCCCTTGTCCATGTCCATGTCCCACTGACCCCTGCCCCACTGTCCCTGTGCCCCTGTCCATGTCCTGCTGTCCTTGTCCCTGTCCCTGTCCCCCATCCATGTCCATGTCCCTTGTCCCTGTCCCTGTCCTTTTCCCCCTGTCCATGTCCCCCTGTCCCTGTCCCCCTGTCCATGTTCCCCTATCCCTGTCCCCTTGTCCATGTCCATGTCCCACTGACCCCTGTCCCACTGTCCCTGTGTCCCTGTCCCTATCTCTGTCCCTGTCCTTGTCCCCCGTCCCTGTCCCGCCGTGTCCCCAGAGCTGCAGTTCCCACCTGTTTCCGCCAGGCGGCGCCCCGGCCCCTTGAGCCGCAGCTGCGCCGTCTGGCCGGCAGGGGGCGCGCGCGCCGCGCTCGGCGCCGGGAGCGCAGGGGCGGGAGGGGCCCGTTCCGGGTGCCGCGCTCTGATTGGGCTCAGCGCGGAGAGGCCGATGGAAGGCGGGCGTTGATTGGGCGCGGCGCGGAGGGGCCGATGGAAGGCGGGCGCTGATTGGCCCCGCGCTGTCCCCGCACGGAGCGGGACACGCGCCGGGCCGGACCGGGGCCGGTGCGGGGCCGGTCCCGCCATGGAGGAGTCGGGCTGCGGGGCGCAGTTCCGCGCCGCCGTGCAGGTGATCCAGGGGCTGCCGCGGAGCGGTGAGTAGGGGCTGGCACCGGGGCCAGACAGCCGCGGCGCCGGCGGCCCCGCTGACCGTGTCCCGCAGGTGCGTACCGGCCCTCCTACGAGGAGATGCTGCGCTTCTACAGCTACTACAAGCAGGCGACGGCGGGGTGCTGCCAGGGCCCGCGGCCCGGCTTCTGGGACCCCATCGGCCGGTACAAGTGGTAAGAGCGGGGGGTCCCGGTTCCGCTCCGGTTCGGATTCGAGTCCGGTTCCCCCCGCCCCGCTGACGCCCGCCGGCCCTACAGGGACGCCTGGCACAGCCTGGGCAGGATGTCCAAGGAGGAGGCGATGGCCGCGTACGTGGCGGAGATGAAGAAGGTGGCCCAGAAGGTAACGGGGCGGGCGGCGGGGCCGGGCCGGGCTCTGAGCGGTGCCCGTGTCCAGCCGCGGCCCTCCGCAGGTCATTGACACCGTGCCCATGGACGAGACCACGGAGGAGATGTTCCGCTACTTCGAGCCGCTCTACGAGGTGATCCACGACATGCCCCGGCCCCCCGAGTCATTCTTCAAGAGGAAAGAGGGTGAGTGGGGGCCGCATTCCTGCCCTCGGTGCTGCCCCGGCACCGGCACCGGCTCCGGGTCCGTTTCGTCCCCAGGGCACGTCCTGCTGCTGCTGCTGCCTGAGGGGGCAGGGGATGGACACGCCACATCCCACCGACCCTGCCGGGGCACTGCTGCTGCCAAGAGGCTCTTTGGGCAGACCGGTGTCCCTCTGTGTGACACACAGGTGTCCCTCTGTGTGACACACTCTTGGCTTTCTCTCCTCGAAACTCTGAGGCGAGAATTTCGATCTGCCTTCCGAGTGGCCCTTGGCGGCAGTCCCTGTGTGCAGTGGGGCAGGGGTCAGCTCCCGGGGACTCTGTGCTTCCCTTGGCACTGGCCCACTCCGGGCAGGGCTCCGGCTCAGCTGCTGTAAACATCTGGACAGGCCGGCCAGCTCCTGCTGGTGGAGGGGATGTGGAGAAACGGGTTGAGAAATAGGATTATTTGGACTGGTTTGTGCTAGAGGAAAATCCCTTCCAGCCCTTTCCATGTCTCCTGGCTGCCTCCTCGTGCCAGGATGAGGCTGGAGACCTGTTCCACCCCCAGTGCAGGGCTGTCTTGATGTGTCTGACTGGTGAGGAGCACTGGGGGAGTGGAGGGGGGAAGCGGGGAGTGGGGGGTGGTTGGAAAGGCACCACCAGTGGATCAGTTCAGCAGCACAGGGACTTCCAGAGGTTGTTCACAGCAGGTGGGTGGCCTGTCAGTGGTTTGGGAGAGCCTTGGCGAACAGACTCACTCCTGAGGTGGCTGTCCTGTGCCTGTCACCCCCTGCTTCCAACAGGAATGCCAAAACCAGTTGTCAGTAAAGCCTGGCCCCAGTACAGCTGCTCCTTCCCATGGTACCCAGGTGCTTTATTCTCCATTTTGACGCTGAATCCCTTTAAAAGACAGGCTTAGGGTTTTTTTCTGAAATTTAAAAGCTTTGTCTAAACTGGTCATTTATCCATTTGGGAGTGTCACAGGTGTCACTATCACTTAAATCTAAACCTGGTGGCACCTGTGGGGCAAATAAGCCCAAGGTGGCTGGAACTGAGGGGCAAAGCACTGAACTCCTAAAGGTGTTGAGTCATTTGTGTTAAAGGTTCCCAAACCTGCCTTCAGACACTGCAATCGCAGCTTTGGTTGCTCTTAGCTGGAGCAGAAAGGGGATTTCAGAGTGTGGAGCGTGGCATGTGCCTTCAGCAGCTTCTGGGCACAGAGTCTGGGCAGCTTTGGGTTTGTTTATTTACAGAGACAACACATGATAAAGCAGCACTTGGAACCCAAATCATGGATGGTTCCAGGTCCCAACAGGTGTCCGGTGAGTGGTGCTTTCACCAGTCTTGGGAATGTGGCTGGCTGGAGCCAGGTCTGTCCTGGTGCTGTGTGAGATGACAGGACCCTGCCTGCACCCACCACTCTGTGGGTCACAGCACGCCCTGAGGAGGATTCGGGAATGGGGAGGATCCCAGAGCAGGGCAGCTCTGGCACTATCACTGTGTAGCAGCTGCCTTGTCCCCCTCAGTGGGTCCCCTGTGATGCCAAAAGCATGCTGGGGACAGCAGAGGGGTGCAGGCAGGAGCAGCAGGGCAGCACTGCCACACACCTGCCTGCCCAGGAGCAGGGAGCAAAGTCCTGGGGCTGCTGGAAATCTGGCTGGGATTAACCCTGTGGGCTCCACGGGGTGGTGGGTGGGGTTGGGACCCCATCAGGCCTTCTCAGGGCACTGCTGCCCACACAAGGCTCTTCCAGCCAACACTTCCTGCATTGGGCTCTTTGTTACTGTGGCTGTGCCATGGGCTGTGGGCACTGCCAGGGCACAGGACTGTCACTGTCACTCACCAGTGCTGATTCCTCTGCCTGCAGCCACAGGGGCTCGGGGACAGGGACACCCCAGCCATCCGTGGGTGGGCATGGTGGTCTGCACAGGGTAAACCCACATGAGTTCACATGGATTCCTGGGCTGTTGGCAAACAAAGCTAGCTCCTCTCCTTCCCTGCCAGCTACTGGCACCTCCAGAGGCTGCTGCTCCCTCGCTGGTTCCTGACACCAGCTGTGCCAGCAGGGCAGCCCACCCACAGGGAGCCAGCACTGCAAGGAAAACACAACTCTGACCCCACAAAATGACCCTGCTCTGCCTCTTCCCTCCGTGCAGAGCATCAGGGGCAGCTGGATGGCCCCAGCCAGGATATCCCAGTGAGTGGCCCAGCTCCGGAGAGCCCCAGAGACACCATGCCTGGGGAACAGCAGGATGGGCAGAACATGCCAGGTTGGTGTCCCTGGTGTGGCCAGCACCTGGCAGAGACCCCATGGAGCAGGCACTGGGGCTGGGGCTCCATCCACCCACAGAACTGTTGGCTTCAGGCACCTCTGCTGGTGTTCCAGGCACTGCTCACGTCGTGGGGCTGTTCGTGTGTCCAGCTCTCACTAGGTTAACTCTGGACATGTGGGGTTGGCTCTGCCTCACTCCTGCCTGTGCAAAGGGGCCTCGACTCTGCCAAGCAGCAGGGACAAGGGGAGGCGGTTGTCCCATGGACTGGGAAAATATCACCCTGGAAGGTCCGTGATCCATGAGAGGATGTTCTCCCATGGTTCAAGTGGCGCTTGCTGCTTTTTTGGCCCTGGGATTTACAGTGCCAAGCCCTGGCCCTCCCTGCTGATGCCTCAGCCCTGGCTTTCCTCCCTGCACCCCCTACCTCCCTGTGCCCCCCTCGAGGGGCCCCTGGCTGTGCCCTGGGGTGGACAGGGTGCTGCAGGGAGGTTCCTCCTCCTGCTGCCACTTGAGCCTTCCCCCCGGAGCAAATATGGTCACAGAGTGAGTGCCAGTGTCCCAGCCGTGCCAGCCTCGAGTGCTGGGGCTGGCAGAGCCCAGGGAGCTGGGCAGTTTCTCTGCCTGTGCCACTGCTGCCCCAGGGGCCATGGCTATTGTGCCAATGGGACACCGTGTGCAACAGAAAGGGGAATTCAGTCCTTGGATTCATGGCCACGATCTGGGCTGTGTTAACAGAGCTGCTGCCCCCATAGTGCCTCAGTTTCCCTCTCCTGCCTCACCCTGGGCATGCACATCCCTTGTTCCACCTTCTGCCCTCTGGACACAGCTGGGCACCCCTGCTCTACCCGGGGCTCAGCCCTGTGCTTCCCTTCCAGGAGCTGGGCTGGCTCCTGCCCCCGAGGTGCTTGAGGGGAGCCAGGTGACGAGTGACTCTGAGGGGGACACGTTCTGTGACACCCTGGAGCAGATGGAGTCTGAGAAGGTAACGGGAGGAAGTGCTGGAGGCTTTGCCATCCCTGCCCATGCTGCACAGCACCACCAGCCTGGGAGCCTCACAGAACCTACAGGGATACCCTGCTGCACCTCTCTGTGCTTCGTGTCACTCCTGGAGCTTGGTCCCTGTCACAGAGGGGATGCTGAGGAGCTTTCCCAGCCCTCCCATTCCTGTGGTGCAGCTCTGGTGGGGCATTGGGGGCAGCTGGGGCTGGGCAAGAGCAGCAGCTCCACATGGTGCCATCACCTGGATTGTACCCAGCCGCTTCTCCCTTCTGCCACAGGCCATGTTTGACAGTTGAGGTGCAGTGGTGAGGCCTGGTGGATCTGGTGGTTGGAGGAAGGAAGGCCCCCCTCTTTTGCCACCTCAAGTCTGGGGACCTCACTCTTCTCAGGTGTCACCTCCCAAGCCAGGTGCTGGCTGGTGTTATCACTGGGATTCAGCTTCACTCAGTCCTATGCACCCTCCACCCAAAAATGCCACCACAAAGCATAGAAGGATTCCACTGCTGCCCTGGCATCCCTCTCCCTGCCCTGGGGAGGGAAACAGGGGTCTCAGGGCCCTTCTCTCCTATCTCATAGGCCGGGCAGGTGCAGATGCTCACCCCAAATGGGGTCCAGGCTGGGGCTGAGCCCCCAGTGCCCCACAGTGCTGGGCAGAGTGAGCGGGGCGAAGGCAGAAGAGCCGAGGGGAGCAGCAGCACCAACCCCACAGCCCTGGGCTTCGAGAGAGGTGGGTGCAGAGCTTGTCCCTGCGCCCCTTCCTGCTGCTGCCACATCTCCATGGGCTGTGCTGTGCTGGGGGGGTGGGGGCTCCAGCACCCACGGTTAGGTCATCAGTAGCTGAAGGAGGTCACAAGTGTCCTGTCCCTGCATCCCTTGGTCCCCAAGCAGTTCAGTGGCTTTAGTCCTCCAGGACACAGCCCTTCCTTTGCCCATTTCTTGCAGTGGTACTAATCTGCCTAAATTTAGAGGATGCTCTGCTGGCCCTTCAGCAGCCAGGCAGTGAATGCAGGTCCCTGGCTGCCTGTGCCCAGCTCCTGCCCCTGGTCCAACCACATCAGCGGAGCCTTTGGATATGGATGGTGCCAGGGGTGAGCTCTGCCCAGGAGGGCAGGGGGTGAAGCTGGGCCCTGTGCCCTGGAGGCCTTGGGGACAGCAGTCACTCTGATGCCACCTGATGTCACCCGCCACTGCTGCTGATGTCCATTGAGCCTCCAGCTGTGCCACTTCAGGGAGAAACCTCCTGCCATCCTCTGTGCTGTCCCCAAACATATTGGGCTGCCCTGGGGTGGCATTGCCACCCTCACCTGTGGGACTGGTGCCATTGCCTCACCTGGGCACAGCCCACGTGTCTCACCCTTTCCCCTGTTACTATTCCCTTCCGGGCTGCTTGACCTTGGCAGTGAACTTGTCCCCAGGTCGATCAGGCTAGGCTGGGCTGGGCTGTCCCCAGGCCAGGGGCTGGCAGTGTCCTACTCAGAGCCTGGATTATCCAGGTGTTTGCCAGGCTGGATTGGGGCCTTTGCTGGGCCCAGGGGAGGGCAGGGAGGAGCTGCCCTGGCCCTGGGTGTCCTGCACCTTCACCAGGTTCACAAGGTGACCCACACAAACCACAACACCCTGCCTTTTGGTGGGCTGGCCACCCACTGCCACCACCATGGCACTAGAGTGACAGTGGTACATGGCCCTGGGGACAATCTGGGTGCTGTTGGGGCTGCCAGGCTGGGCTGGCAGTGGCTGTGGCGTGGGCAGCCCACGGCACGTGCCCTATGGGAATTGCTGTTCACCAGTTGGTGATAGCACGGGCTGGGCAGTGCCAGCCCCGGGCTCCTTGGGCTATGCTCAGCCTGGCTTGCCACCTGTGTGCCCGTCCCTGTGCCTGCAGATGTCCGGCTGGCCGGGGGGGACCCCGGGAGCACCCCCGAGCTGGCCCCGGGGCTGGCGGCGGAGCTGGACGTCCACGTGGCCAGCACGGTGCAGGCGCTGCAGGAGGAGCTGCGGCGGGTGCGGGAGCGGCTGAGCCGGCTGGAGACGCTCGGTGCTGCCCAGGTACGGGGCAGGCTGGGCCGGGGGCAGGGCTGGGACACCGCACCGGCCTGGCCGGGACAGCAGAGCTCAGCTCCGGGCCCCGGCACAGGGCTGGCCCAAGTGTGGGGACCCCGACGGTTGTTGGTGACACATCCTGGCAGGGCCGATGCTGATGCTGCCCTGATCTGGCCCACGGTGCAGGCAGGGAGCTGCTGCCATTGCCTCCCTCATTCCCACTGCTCCCCTCATTTACATTGCCCCCCCCATTTCCATTGCTCCCCTCATTCCTGTTGCCCCTGGGGTCCTGGCCCAGCTGCACCATCTGGATCCCTCACAGGAGCCCTGCATAGACCATTCCCTCCCTCTCACAGGGATACAGGGGCTGGAAGGGGGGTGCTAGCCCCACCTTCACCCCAAACCCTCTCCTGTCTTGCAGGGGGACGTGGCTGGGACGGACCCTGGCCCAGCACTTGCTCCACAGGTGAGTTGGAGATGGAGGAAGTGCTGCAGGGTGGCCCTGCTGTCCCCCTGCCCACCTGACAGCCCACCAGGCCTGGGGACACAGCTGGGAGAGGTCAGGGAAGGGATCCTCAGCTGGGGAGCAGGTGACATCCGTGGGGACACAGCCCCAGGGATGGTGGTGTGATGCACCATCTCCAGAGGAGGAGGGATGTGACCAGGACCACCGAGCAGCGGCAGTGGTTCCTTTCAGCAGAGGGCTGAGAGGGTGTTTGGTGACATCAATGACACCTTTGTCCCCTTCCCCACACCGCCTCTCTCTCGCCAGGTGATGTCCCCGTGGCGCCTGACCGTGTCCCCGCGCACGCTGCTCTTCCTGGCCACCTGGCCCTTCGTCACCCAGTGGCTGCTGCGCCACTGGCAGGGCAGGAAGAGGTGACCACCACCTCTGTCCCCGCTGCCACCGCCACCCCTCCTTCCCCATCCCGCTTCGCACGAGCCGGGGAAGCGCCACGGAGCCACGCGGGAATCACCTCACCAGCCACGGGCTCTGCGGGCCGGGCCCGCCCGGGCGGGGGCACCCCCGGGAACCGGCACCGGGAGCCGCACAGACCCCGGGCGGCCGCCCCGCCGCTGCCACGCACAGACGGACCAGGACCAGCTGCGGCCCCGCGGGTGGCAGGGACAGCCACGGGCCCGTCCCCGGCCACCAGGGCCACGGCGTGCTGGGACATCAGCGAACCTGCCTCAATTAAAGTTGCCTTTTCGGTTCAGCCCCGCTGCCTGTGCCCTGCGAGGGGAGGGGACCGCGGCCAAACACTCCGGCCTGGCCACCTGTTCCGGCCCGGCCACCGTCCCCACCGGTCAGCCCCTATCCCCGCCTGGTCACCTCTCGTGGCTAGGGGCACGGTGGTGACATGGTGGCCGTGGCTGCCATGGTCCCCGTGCAGTCCGTCTCCAGGCCACAGCCTGTTCCCACAGCCGGGTCCCATGCCCACCCTGAGGGGCTCCCCCCCAACGCGAGGTGCCCCCCTGTGCCAGAGCCACTGCCACCCTGCTCCGGAGACGGCAGTGGGGAAGCCGCAGGGACCCCGAGGGAGGGGTCCAGCGGTGTCATCCCGGGGGTCCCCAGTGGCCGCTCCCCCGGGCTGGGGGAGCCCTGCCGGTGTGGGGGCTGGGCAGGTCAGGTTCCCCGGTGATGACACAGCGGTGACACTGACACCCCCCGCCCCTTCCTCGGGCTGTGCCCTGCCCGGCCGTGAGGCTCCGGGCCGTGGCTCCCACAGGGGCCCCCCTGTCCTGTTCCGCCCTCAGACACGGAGCAGCCCTCTCAAGGCCGCCCCCCGGCCCGTCCATGGCTCCCCCAGCCATGTGTCCCCATGGCGTGTGTCCCTCAGCGGGGCCCCCCCAAACTCCTCCAGCCCCCCAAAGCCAGCCCCCCCCCCCCGCTCCCGAACGTGGGGCCCGAGTGGGACATCGCCACCGTGGGTGGGGGTAGCAGGACCAGAACTGGGACCGGCAGAAGGCCCGAGACCTCCCCATCCTTCCCCTTCCCCCTCCCCCCTGCACCCCCTCCCCCCCCAGACTTTGGGAGCGCAGCTCCGCACCGCCCCTGCAAAAATGGACGCGGCGCCTTTAAGAAAGGACTTCTTTCCGCTTCGGTTTGTTTACATCTCCCTCCGCCAACTGCAGCACCGCCGCACTCGCACAGCGCCAGGATCCTTCCGCTCGCCCCCTTCCCCCCGGGCCCGCGCACCGCCGGAGCCCCTCCCGGCCTTCCCCATAGCCCGGCCCGGCCCGGCCCGGCCCGGCCCGGCCCTGTATAACGCCCCCGGTCTCTGGGCCGCAGCACCGCCAGCGGCGCCTCCGCCGCACGGGGACTATTTTCGGACCGTGCCATAGCCCCGCCGTGAGGGGGGCGCGCGCGCTGCCCTCGGCGCGGGCCTGAAGGTCGCGGGGAGCGCGCGCCCCCGCTGCACTCGGTGACTCCCCCGCCGCGTGGTACGGCCCGGTACCAACCCTCGCCCCCCCTCTCAATTGTGAGTGGCGCCGCGTATGAGTGAACGTGCGTCCATACCAGGCGCACTTGGCGAACTGCAGTCGTTTACAACGGCTAGGGGCGTGTCCCGGCGGGCGGGCCCGCCCCCCTTGCGCTTCAAGCCGATTGGCCTGCGTAGGTCGGCGCACCGCCCGCGCGCGCGACATAGCCGTAGGGCGGCGGCGCGGGGTGCCGCGCGGCGGGGGCCGTGTCCCGACGCTGCGGCGTGGGGGGGGGCGCACAGGGCGCCTGCGCGGTTGGGGCGGGCTCGCGCCGGGTATAAGGCGGGCGGTTGGCGGCGCCGAGGAGAGGCAGCGGGGCGGGCGGCTGGCGGGCGCACTGGGTTGGGGGGCGTGGGGAGGGATTGGCGGGCTCCGGGAAGACGGCGGCGCGCGGCGCGTGCAGTGTCGCAGCGGGGAGGGCGGGCCCGGCGGCGTTAAACCCTCCCCGGGCATGTCCCGGCGGCCTGACGGGCCGGCCCCATGCGTGCCTGTGTAGCGTTCCGTCAGCGTCGTAGCCGAGTCGCACGCGCTATTGGCCTGACGCGGCAGCCCGCCGATACCGGGGTCGGACCCCATGCGAAACCGTGAGCTTCGTCCTCCGGACCGAGGCGCGGCCGGATCCGCAGTCTGAGCCCGATCCAGCAGCTCTCTAGGATGGAGGCGCCGGCTGATCCAAACGTGTCGCAGACCGAGGGGGGGGGTGGAAGGAGCCATGGTCCGTAGAACAGCATGATTAATATAAACCTGAGTTGGGTAAGCAGTTCTACACTTCGCACACTTCTCATTTCCCCCGCTGAAGCTTGCTGTGATCTCTTCTACAATAGAGACCATTAATTCTTTAGGGGTCACTTTTTTAGTTCTACGGGCGGGCATGAAGTCTCAAGGAGCAACCAACACCACTTTCATGTGCTTTTAGGTACCGTTGCTCTCCGGACCTAGTCCCAATTATACCTTCAGGCGATGGCCTTGAAGTGCAATCTGGGAGATACCTTTTGCTGGATCTTAACTACGCACCAACCATAAGGCGGCTGGGGTGAAAACTACTCCCCCACTCCAGCTGCAACCTTGGATGGCTTCCTCCTCTATTCGTTGGGTCAGCCACTAATGGGCCTCAGTTATTAGGCTGGAAGGCAGCCAAGCTGCTGCAACGGAAGTCTTGTGATGGGTCGCATATTTGTCACAGCATCTATCCTCAGATACGGTTCAAGATGTCCCTGGTGACATTGTCCAGCAGGCAGTTGCATCACTATAAGGAGCCAGATCTCTCGGAATCTTATGAAGAGACTCCGTTAAAAATCCGACCAAACCTAGACCTGATTATGACCGTCTTGTAATTGGACAGATTCACTGCACAGCTGACCTTATTCTATTAATCCTCGCCTGGTAAATTCACAGATAATCTTCTGAGAATGGACAAAATAGTTGATGGCGACAAAATCTCAGGTAAGCCATCAAAAGGACTTTTAGACATTACCTGAATATTCAGTATAAAATTCATTAAATCGCTTGAGATGACGAATCCTGCTTTTGAGTAAGCTGCGGTCAATCTATGTACTATATGACTCAATCTCTGCCTGCCTCCTAATTCATAATACCTGTTATGTCCTAGAGGTCCAGCTAACAGTGTCTATAAGGGTAAATATATCATAATGTCCAAAAGTAGAAGTCCTTCCTTGGCATCTATACTAGGTACAAGTTCACAAGAAAGAAAGTAGTTAATCTAATAAAGCTAATTAACCCTAGAATGATAAATAGTCATAAAACTTCTAAACAGAGTTGTGCTACCTCACATTTCACATTAAACTTATAAACTACTAATCAAGTTTCCAAAAGACAGAGTAATACCTATTATCCATATGGAATTTCTTTTTTTTTATTCCAGTATGGTTGGCAAGTCCTCCTTACATAGTGTAACAGAGTGGTAAGACTCCCTCGTACTGTGCTGTCGCCAAAAATCTTCCAATTGTTAAAAAACCATCAGATAACCTATACAAGTTCATTAACTTGGTACAGTAGTTACTTGGAAAGTTTTTGTCTTTATCCTGTCATCGCAAAAGTTCATTTGTAGCATCAGTCCTCTTTTATCAGATTTTTGCACATTGAGACTTACATTATGTGGAGAACTATCAAACAGTGTGTCAATCTTATCATGAAAATAGTGCTGACTGCTTAAAAGGTCCAGCCCTCTGGGCAAATTGGCTATATTATGTATCTTGAAAGTCTCTATGGCAGATTCAGTTCCAACTTTACTCAATGTGTTTAATTCTTTTGCTGCTTATGGAGTCGACTCCTGAGACAATTGACTTCAGTGCTGTGAGAGCAAAATCAGCAGCGATGACACACAAATGCTACATTACGCTGCTTGTATTTTCATTGGGAGGGATATAAAAGTGTGGATCGTGGGGGGGGGGGGGTGGGGGCGGTGAGCATAAAGCCTGAAGCAGAGAGAGAGAGATAAGGATACAAGGTGATTTTATAGTATCGTCTCTGAGAAGAAATATGTCCTGGGTTTCCTATTACAGATACGAGTTTAAAAAATAAAGACTCCCCACTATCTCTTCAGCAACAGTATGTCAGAAAATTCCTTATTAGGCGGTATTACCTGATTTTAGACATCAAATACAATACTTTCTATTTAATATACTTCTTCTTTGTCTCTGGAACTTCTAGATGCAAATATTTGTATTTTTCATGTTTGTCTTAAAGTAAGTCTTATTTTCGCCCCAATAAACTTATCTTACATATCAGAAAGTAACATTATTGCCATCAATGCAAGCATGATAACTATAGGAAAGTACTAAATTACTTATTAATTTTTCCTTGTAAATCGCCTGTATACCTTAAATACTGATTAGTATAGCCATTAAAAAATCTGACTTGACAGGTAACATGAACCCATATTTGCACTCCTCCATTCCCAAAACAGAAGCATTCATTCACTCTAAATCTACCACATGCGCAGGAAGTATAGTGAGCCGCTATTATTGAAATTTCAATTTTGTGATCAAAATTTGCTTTCTAACAGCACGACAAACTTTGTTGAGGTGTAAAATAATATACAAATTTAAGCTTTTCCATTCTTCTTCTTCAAATGGCAGTCATGTCACAAAAAACTAGCACATCAAATGGCTAGATACTTTACTTGCATGTTTTTCTACTCTCCTTGGCAGCAAGCTTGTTATTGTTTCACCCTCTAAGATAAAAAAGCTAATTTCACGAAACTGCACAAGTTACAATACTTGCGTATGTAACACCTCTGTTACTATATGCTTACCTGCGGAGAAACATCTGCTAAGAAAAATGTGTAAAAGGATGCCTTTGTGAGCTTATCAGCTAATTTGTAACCTTACCGTGGTAACTTTACTGCAATTCTCATTAGAATTCCTTAGCACTGTGGGATGCATTGTACACAACAGGAAGTTTGAAACAAATACTTCTGTATCGTATTTAATGGCGTCCCATTTTCTAAGCATGAAGTACAGGTATCTATCTAAACACACAGAATGATGCTACAGACAGAATCACAGCATGGTTGGCGGGACCACAGGTGGATTCACACCTGGGTGCTGTCCTCCAAACTCGCATCCCCTTAGAAAGATCCAAGCAGGGGGGTCATCCCAGAGCCCATTAGCAATACCTGAGGTATTTTTGTCCATTTGACAGTTCTTGAATATCTCCAGTGACAGACTCTGCTAAGAGCCTCATGCCGGGCAATAATCTGTTCCGGAGTCTGATGCCGACAAGAAGGGGAAGTATCGTAAATCACTGCTCAAAAATGAGTGAACGACCTTAATAACAAAAGACATAGAAAAGCCAGGTCTGGCTGCATTTTTTTCTTTCCACTCGGAGATTATTTCCTGATGCAAGCCTGCCCCATGGCCTTGTCTGAAGCAAGGCAAATTAACATCAGTTCCATTGGTGATGAAGCAGGTGTACGTCCCGCCTGCAAATCATGTGATCGGGCCCAAGATCGTGGACTCTTGAGCTGACGACATGTACGTCTCAGCACAGGATCTGGGGTATTTAAAGACTCGCTCCTGGAACCATGCCAGAGACAACGTCCTGCTAGGGACCCCGTCGGCAAAGTGTCTTTGAGACCCAGACAAACCCAGCCCCCGCCCTTCTTGGGCTGAGAAATGCTCTCAGGGGCTTTAATACTAAATAGAACTTATAGGGGTTCAAACCTCGAATTTGGACACATGTTGTTCTGAAAAACCACCCTCAACTTAACTAGTTTGCTGGTGCCTTTAAACAAAAAAACGACGCGAGGTTCCCACCATTAATAACTAACTAACCTACCTTAACTAACTAACTCTGAATCTTCAACAAAGAAAGTGGGCAACCATTTCCACCATAATCATGTCATGCTCATGAAGGACAGTCTAAGGTAATTTCGAGACCTCTGCCAAGTTCAACTATTAGTGCTGGCTGAATCTACATGCAGAGCTGGTATACTGGAGTAATGGTAAGTAGATGATTGATTTTTAAACTGTGGACACATCCCAGACCATGGTGATTTGGTTTGGGCGCGGTGTTATCACGAGCCAGTCCTTTAGGTGCATTAAATTATCATTACCGTGACATTCCATCTTTACTTAGGTTTTTACACATGTTGTATTGAGTACAGTAACCTAAGATTCTTGTACTATGGCAAATCTTAAATTATACATCATATTAATAAAATGAATGTGTCCCTTTTACCTATTCATCATGAATATAATTAATTAACTCGAACATAGTTAATGATAAATCTTAATAGCTTCTGAGATTGCTCTTGAAGTAAAAATTTTAGAACCAACACTAACCTTTATCCTTACCA
Source organism: Certhia americana (assembly GCA_018697195.1). Lineage (NCBI taxonomy): Eukaryota > Metazoa > Chordata > Aves > Passeriformes > Certhiidae > Certhia > Certhia americana. The sequence continues at coordinate 38,330 of JAGMWU010000033.1, forward strand.
CATGAATCACTGTTTTCTAACTATGTTAAAGATTTTCTTGTTGTGTGCCACCACCTGGTGTGTTATTCATACAAAGGTCACTGAAGCAAAGTTGCGATGGGATGTGGCAATTGCTATAAATGACTAAAAGACAATAGTTGACAAATAGTCCTGTGACTCAATAACCAACATTTTGCACTCGTGGTTAACTAGAAACAAAGGTTATCCAAACATAACTATGAAATAGATCTATGCAAGGTGCTAAAACGCTGCATTTGTACAATGTACTAACCCAACATAATGTGTACATGTATAGTTTGCTGAGAGCTGTCGTATATAAACGTTCTTGCCATGGTAAGAGTTGAGCCCTAAAAGAATTGTACTGTGAAGTAATCTTCACAATAGTAAGTGCCAAATATGCAACTAACATCCATACTATGTAGGATAGTAAACGTAAATTATAGTAAAATTGTTTAAAATCGCAAGGCTTTTTTTTTTTTTTTTTTCTGTTCAGTTTGATGCAAGTATTGTCAAAAATTTAATTGGCTTGTTATGTTAGAATAATGGATTTGATGAGACATCAAATAATATTTAGTAAAATTGCTTGAACTGCAATAAACCATACGCCCAAAGAAGATTGCTTCCCCTTTGGTTCAATTCAGCAGAATGGCTTTATGTGCTTCTACAGTATCTCATTAAAACCAAGGACTAGAACATGACAACTCTTTTCCATTTCTTTCAGTCTTCCAGGAGTTGTGACATTGCACACGGCAGTACTTGTAGCTATGGCGTAATCAGAAGACTATATACAGTTGAAGAAATCTATTTTATTAACTTGCTCTTGAAAAGGTCATCAACATGCTGTTTATGCGATGAGACTTGATAATAGAAAAAATATCATAATATATAGTTTAATGAATTGAATGTGGTGAAAACTAGTTCCTGCTAAAGAAAACTAAATACTTTTTAAATTCATAGAAATTACTGTGAGAAAAGCCCTGTTTATTTTCACCACTGGCAAGTGTTCTCCCATAGTGCCATCTATAGGAATTTTTCAAATATTACATTACTGTCGCTGTTCCTTAAATAAAACAATTACAGCTCGTGCCTATCTCACCATTGACTGATCTGAAACTGGTAATGTCGGCTTCACAAGTCACTACAAAATTAGTCGTGGGAAATAAATATAGCTCAGTACACCTATAGAAACTCTACTTATGTGTACAGTATTATCTCAATGTGTAATGGATACATAGAATTTTTAACTGACGTTTAAAATTGTATTTCTTGTTGTTCACGTTTTTCCATAGCTAATGGTAATTACTGTTTGTGGACAAGATTAGAGACTTGAATTTAATCCATAAAGAATAATGAACAAGGAAAAAATAAGTAATAAAATAAAAGGGAATCCATAATGTTTTAATGTCTGAAAGGATGTTTCAGGCAGATTCATATATAAAATGCTGTGTTAGGTGGTGTGCTCTAAACAGTGGCCAGGGTTGGTCACGGGCCTGGAACAGGATTACGGGCCGCGACACACAGCCAGACGTCTCTTATGACGGAGAAGCTGCGAAAAGTAGAAATTTCTGGTAGAGATTGAGAGAATTCAGACGGGATTAGTGGATAATGTACGGTAAGGTTTAAAAGGTCGCGCGTCTTGAATAATTCCCTTTAGAAAAGAGATATTGCTTCACGAAGTAGTAAGAAGTGCTGAATAAGCAAATACCTGCTGCAAAAGGGTTGTACCACTTGTTCCTCCTCCTCTTATTCCAGGAAGATCATCCGTAGCAATTGTCACACTCTGGCACTGTTGGCTCACAGGAAGTCATGTTAAACCAACAGGCCTACTATATGCTTGCGGGGAATTGAAAAAAAAAACAGGTACTTAAGAACTTCACCTTCTCTTCAGAAACCCTTTGGAAGACTCATTACAAAGGTATTACATGGCAAAATGCAATAAGCTCGGAATTTTGGGGTGCAAAGTCCTAACCGGACTCCCCAGACAAATACTGGAAATCTCTCTTGTGGTTGTGATATTGTGTGTGATTGAACGACCCAATCAAATTATTATGCATGCTGAAGCTCAAGCTCCACATCTTAAATTAGAAATTAGAATGCTGGTCGCGTGTTCAGTTGTGCAAACTTCTAAGAAGTCAAATGACCAGATAAGATCTTTATTTAATTCATCGTTTTGGGTGTCATGGAAAGTAACGACTGTGGTAAAATAACCCTTAGATAAACGTACTTCCCCCCATATATCCTAAACCCTTCGTGGTTATTGAAGTGGTTATCTAAGAACTTACACTGGGGCCAGATCATGGCAAATCTTGGTTCCCATTTTACCTGACGCTCAAGCTGGTCTGGCATTTGGCATAGTGCCTACTGTGCACAGCTATTAGCCTGTTGCCAAGACCAGTGGAAGAACCAGATCGTGAAGGTGGTTCTGCTTCATGTGTACACAACCAGTCCGTGGATAGTGGTTAGGGAGTCCAACATAAGGAAATGGCTAACACAGGTAGAAAAGACGCTTCCTAAATCTTGTGGCGGTTGTCCTTCCCAATTTCATTACAATCACTGGGCAACTTGGTTTCTGGAGGTATAGAATGAATAATTTGTTGTTTGCTCTTACATCATGTTACTTTACAACAACCTAGAACAGCGTCTTGTAGTGTGAGTGTGAATGGGTGTGGACAAGGCACAGTGCACTCCGAGAAGTGGTTTTCAGTGCTTAACAAGTGTTTTAGACTCTGCCGGTTGGGCTGACAACTTGTATTTGCTTGGGGACCATACTGATCCAATTTACAACCCTGGGTCCTTGTCCGGATTCTTCATTAGAAGCTGCCTTCTCCAAAAGCTGGTCGTGAAATTTCACAGGCGTCCTTCTTGTTTGCAGTCAGCGGTAGAGGGTACTGTATGCTACACATGCTGAACTCTTGAATCTCTTGCTCTGCTCAGAGAAAACAAGTCCCACTGGACATGCTTTGCTCAGGCTTTAATAATACAGATGAAATAATTTGCTTTCAGCATTCAGAACTACAAAATATCACTATGCCTACTTTCCTGATATGAAGTTGGTTTGTGCAATAGCCTATAGGAAATGCAGAGTAATTGAAACGGTACCCCTCTTACCGCTCGAATCAAGTGTGTTTATTTCTCTACTACTCTCCTAAACACAAATCGTTCCTGCATACCTCCTGAGAAGCATTGCTTCAATTTTCTACATGATGCAATTGTGAGTATTGAGTAAGGCACTGTGGGTGCTCAGACCAACTGCTGATGAAATGATGTTCTTTAAAAGCTGAGCTTTCTTCTTCTCTTCGGGTAGGATGTTAGGGTAGCCTTGCTTCTAACTGTAGTTGTGTCAGTCAGACTTACTGAACACAATTAGCTAGTAGAGCTCATGATACTAAAAGCTGTAATACACATAGGTACCCATTCTTCCATCTGTGATTTGCCACTCAAAGATGCAGCTCTTTGGTGGCTTGAGTTGATGCTCTAAGCAGAACCATCCACAGTTGAACACACATCCTCTCCGTCCCTGCTCATGAATGCTTGCATCATCTTCCTCACAGTCCACATCTTACTAAAAAACCCTCAAACATTCTTACAGTGAGGGCCAACAAGGTTAGTGCTTGTCTTTGACAATTTTTGCCTGAGTAACCCTTAAATTGATGTTTCAGAGTATCTTGTTCTTATTGTCGGTTCTACCCCTATTGCCAACCCCATTTGCTCACGTTAACCTGACCTGTTCCTGTGCAATCATACTATTGTAACCAACTTATACTAGTGCTATTCTGGTACAAAACCCCTTTGTATTCTACTCATGTGCATATTTTTGTCTCATAAATCTCCTTCTGTCTTCTCACATACCGCA
>JAGMWU010000033.1:45935-116786 GCA_018697195.1 Certhia americana
AGACTGAGCATGGGGACCCCCCGACGGTTTTTTGGTGACACCTCCTGGCAGGGCCGATGCTGCGCTGCCCTGACATCTGGCCCACGGTGTTGCAGGCAGGAGCGCTGCCATTGCCTCCCTCTCTTCCCATGCTCACCCGCAATTTACATTGCCCCACCCCATCCATTGCTCCCCTCATCCTGTTGCCCCGGGGGTCCTGGCCCCTGCCCCATCTGGATCCCTCACAGGAGCCCTTCTAGACCATCCCTCCCTTCTCAACAAGGACTACAGAGGGCTGGAAGGGGGTGCCTAATCCCCACCTTCACCCCAACCCTCTCCTGTCTTGCAGGGGGACGTGGCTGGGACGGACCTGGCCCCACACTATGCTTCCCACCGGTGGTTGGAGATGTAGGACGTGCTGCAGGGACGCCCTGTTGCTGTCCCCCTGCCACCCCTGACAGCCCCCGCCCGGCCCTGGGGACTCCAGCTGGAGAGAGTCGGGACAGGGATCGCCTCAGCTGGGGAGCAGATACATCCGTGGTGGACACCAGCCCCCAAGGGCTGGTGGTGTGATGCACCATCTCCAGGGCGGACGGTGAGGTGGCCCAGACCACCGAGCAGCCGGTCCAGTGTTTCCTTTCAGCCGTATTTGAGAGGGTGTTTGGTGACATCATGCCCCTTTTGTCCCCTTCCCCACACCGCCTCTCTTCGTCCCCCGGTGATGTCCCCGTGGCGGCCTGAACCGTGTCCCCCGCGCACATGCTGCTCTTCCCTGGCCACCTGTCCCTCCGTCGTTCCACCCAGTGGCTGCTGCGCACTGGCAGGGCAGCAGTGGCCCACACCACCTCTTTTCCCCGCTGCCACCCACCGCCACCCCTCCCTTCCCCATCCGCTTTCGCACGAGACCGGTGAAGCGCAACGGAGCCACGCGGGAATCACCTCAACACACCACGGGCTCTCTGCGGCCGGGCCCGCCCGGGCTGGGAAAGCCCCCGGGGAACCGCACCGGGAGCCGCACAGCCCCCGGGCGGCCGCCCGCCGCCTGCCTAAGCAAACTGAGACGGACCAGACCAGCTGCGGCCCCGCGGGTGGCAGGGACAGCCACTGGCCCGTCCCCCCCCGGACCACCAGGGGCCCACGGCTGTTGCTGGGACATCAGCGAACCTGCCTCACTTAAGTTGGCCCTTTTTTTTTTTTCGTTTCAGGCCCGGCTTGCCTGTGCCCTGCGAGGGAGGGGACCGGCGGCGCAAACACACATCCGGCCTGGCCAAACCTGTTTTCCGGCCCGGCACCTTTCCCCCTACCGGTCAGGCCCCTATCCCCCGCCTGGTCACCTCTCGTGGCTAGGGGCCTGGTGGTGGACTATGGTTGGCCGTGGCTGCCATGGTCCCCCGTAGCAGGTGTTCCTTCCTCCAGCCTCGAACAGCCCTGTTTTCCCACATCCGGGGTCCCATGCCCACGCCTGATGGCTACCCCCCCCACGCGCATGTGCCCCCTGTGCCATAGCACTGCCACCCTGCTCCGGAAGAACTGCATGTGGGGAAGAGCCGCGGGACCCGCCCCGAGGGAAGGGTGTCCAGCGGTGTCATCGCCGGGGGTCCCCCAGTTGCCGCTCCCGCCGCTGGGGAGCCCTGCCGTTTGGGGGCTTGGGCAGTCAGGTTCCCCGGTTGATGACACAGCGGTGACCAACTGACACACCCCCCGCCCCTTCTCAGGGCTGTGCCCTGCCCGGCCGTGAAGGTCTCCGGGCCGTTTGCTCCCACAGGGGCCCCCCTGTCCTGTTTCCGTTTTCCGCCCTCAGACGACGGAGCAACGCCCTCCCAAGGCGACCCCCCGGCCCCGTCCATGGCTCCCCCAGACCGTGTGTCCCATGGCGTGTGTCCCCTCACGTGGCCCCCAAACCTACCTCCAGCCCCCCAAAGCCGCCCCCCCCCGCCTCCCCCGACGTGGGCCCGAGTGGGACATCGCCACCGATGGTTGGGGTAGCAGGACCAGAACTGGGACAGGCAGAAGGCCCGCACCTCCCCATCCTTCCACTTCCCACCTCCCCCTGCCCCATCCCCCCCCCATACTTTTGGGGAGCCGCAGCTCCGCACCGCCCCCTGCAAAAATGGACGCGGGCGCCTTTTAGAAGGACTGTCTTTCCGCTCGGTTGTTTTACATACTCCCCCGCCAACATGCAACCACACCGCCGCCTCCGGCACAGCGGCCAGGATCCTTCCCTCGCGCCACCCTTCCCCCCGGCCCGCGCACTAAAGCGGACCGGAGCCCCTCCCGCCTGTACCTTACCCCATAATCCCCGCCCGGCCCGTTCGCCGCCCGGCCCGGCCCTGTTATAACGCCCCCGGTCCACTCTGGGCCGCAGCACCGCCACGGCGCCTCCGCCGCACGGGGAACTAGTTTCGGACCGTGGCCATAGCCTCCGCCGTGAGGGGGCGCGCGCTGCCCTCGGCGCGGGCCTGAAGGGTCGCGGGACTCGCGGCCCCGCGCACGGGGAACTTTTCCCCGCCGCGGTACTGCCCGGTACACCCTCAGCGCCCTCTCGATTGGGGCGCCGCGGATGAAGTGACGTCCATTCCAGGCCAATGCGACTAGTCTTTACCAACGGCTTAGGGGCTTGTCCCGCGGGCGGGCACGCCCCCCGCTGCTCGCCGATTGCGCGAGGGCGGCACCGCCCGCGCAGCGCGGGGCCGTGGCGGCGGCGCGGGGCGCGCGGCGGGGCGTGTCCCGACGCGCGGGCGGGGCGGGGGCGCACAGGGCGCTGGCTCGGTTTAGGGGCGGGCTTCGCGCGTGATAGAAGTCGGGCGTCGGCGGCCAGGAGAGCAGTCGGAGCGGGCGGGCGGCGGGCGCGGGTTGGGGCGTGTGGATGGGATTGCCGGCGGGAGCGGCGGCGGCGGCGCGTGCAGTGCGCGCGGGGGGCGGGCCCGGCGGCGTTAAACAAAAACCTCCCCCGGTCCATGTTCCCGGGCGGGCCCTGAAGCTGGTGCCGGCCCAATGCTTTGCCGTATCGTCCTTCAGCGGCGTAGCCGAGCGCAGCGCTATGGCCGACGCGGCGCCCGCCGAACCGGGGTCGGAACCCCAATGCGAACCCGAGCTTCGCTCCGAGCCCGAGGCGCGGCCGGAGCCGCAGTCTGAGCCCGAGCCACAGCCCGAGCGTGGAGAGGCGCCGGCGGAGGACGGCGATGCCGGGCGGCTGCCGCCCCCCGGGGCGGAGGACGGCGATACCGGGCGGCTACCGCCCCCCGGGGCGGAGGCGGCGGCGGGCGGCGCCGAGGGGCGGCCGCCGGCGGGTGGAGCGGGGCGTCCCGGCCTGGGCCCGCGGTACCGGGCCGTGGGACGCACCGAGGAGTGGCCGGTGAAGAAGAAGCACCGTCGGCGGCCGTCCAAGAAGAAGCGGCGCTGGAAGCCGTACTCGAAGCTGAGCTGGGAGGAGAAGCAGCAGTTCGACGAGCGGCAGAGCCTCCGCGCCTCCCGGCTGCGGGCGGAGATGTTCGCCAAGGGGCAGCCGGTGGCTCCCTACAACACCACGCAGTTCCTCATGGAGGACCATGACCAGGAGGAGCCCGACCTGAAAACCGGGCTGTACCCGCGGCGAGCGGCCGCCAAGTCGGACGACACGAGCGAGGAAGATTTCCTGGACGACGCGGCGGACGAGGACGGGGGCAGCGACGGGATGGGGGGGGACGGCAGCGAGTTTCTGCAGAGGGACTTCTCGGAGACGTACGAGCGGTACCATGTGGAGAGCCTGCAGAACATGAGCAAGCAGGAGCTGGTGAAGGAATACCTGGAGCTGGAGAAGTGCCTCTCGCGCATGGAGGAGGAGAACAACCGTCTGAGGATGGAGAGCAAAAAAGCCGGGGGGGAGGCGGCAGACCCGGCGCGGGTGCAGGCGCTGGAGCGGGAGGTGGACAGGCTGCGAGCCGAGAACCTGCGGCTGCTGCGGGAGCAGGAGCTGCCCCGGCAGGAAAAGGGCCCCTGCAAGCCGGGGGAGTGACACTGGGCAGGGGGGCGCGGGGGGGTTTTTACAGTGCTGGGTGGAACATTCGGTCCTTGTACAGAGTCGCCGCGGACCCTTTTTATGGGCTAAACTGCAGCTGGGGGGGCCGAAGGCTCCCCCTTTTTTAGGTGGCTGTGACGGGGCGAGGGGGGGGGTGTTGATGTTTTGGTGATATCTGGTTTATGGTTTTATTTTTTTTTTTTTGTGTCTAAACAAAAAAAAAATCCCCAGGAAAGCTGTAAATTGGCCAAAACTGACTATAAAGAATATAGAGGTCTAATAAATTTAATTACTTGTAACTGTAATAGTTTTGGTGTGATTTCTCGAAAATAATCAGAATGGCATTCCACCAGGGAATACATCCTGGATTATTTTCATTGTGTTATAACTGTTGTTTGATTAAACTTAGTTGTAATTCCCCACTTAACCCTTTTTGTTATTATTTTCCCCCATTTGTTTTCAATTTTGATTCTGCTTAATGAGCTGAAATAATTAAAAGTACCTGGAAAGGGGGTAAAATAGTGTGTGATGGACACAGAGGGCACCTCACTGAGGTAGGAGTAGCCTCAAGTCTGTCTGTTTGCCTAAGGCTCACTTAAACTTGACTGTTTCCCCGCAGCTCTGTAGGAATCCAGGTCATTAACTGAAATCTGGGCAAAAACTGCCTTAAAAGATCTACTTCAAGCTACAAGTGAGAGGAAAAACCTTAAAGTTTTGGAGCAGCCCAAGGAAAAGTTTTGGTAGTCAGCACTTGGCCTCTGAAATGGCTGACGAGGGAGCAGGGAAAGGCGATGGCTCAACCTCCCTCCTGCTGCACCTGAGAGGAGGAGGAGGAGGAGGGAAAATCTCCGAGCGCTGGAGCCTTTGGGGAGGGGGGGAAACAGGTCCATGAGGGGGTGAAGGAGGGGAGAAGCTGGGGCCGAGGTGCAGGCAGAAGCTGTCGGGAGCAGAAGTGGGGGTGATGAAAGCTGTACCTGGCGATGCAGGAGCCGGGCTAGGCCTGGGCAGCTGCCCGCAGGAATGGGAGAATCGGGCTTTTACCCAACACCAGAGGCCCCGGCGGAGAGGAGAGGAGGGGGGACAGGGCTGTGCCAGCGCAGGTGCTGTGGGACCACAGCGGAGGTAAAGCGGCAGCGCCGAGGGGCTGGAGAGGTCCCGCCAGGTTTAACCCCAGCCTGGCCAAACGCCTGCTGCTCGATGGGGAAAAACCAGCCTTTATCAGGGAACAGAGAGTTCAGGGAGATGGGGGGAGAGGACAGGGACACGTCCCCAGCGCTACCAGCGCAGGTGGGGTGGTGTAAAATCGGAGGTTAAAACGGCCGAGGGAGCTGCTGGAGGGGGGATCACACCGATTTTATCCCCCCGCCCCCAGCCCCGGGGCACCGGCGGGGGGAAGGAAATGAGCCAGGGCCACTTGCTCAAGAGCCCGGGAGCCAGCGGCTCCTTCCCTGTGCCATGACATCACCGCAGCGCCGGGGAGGGGGGGGGCGATGATCCTGCGGGATCCTGCGGGCTGGGATGGGGCCGAGCCCCGCATCCTCCTCCAGCCCGGGCGCTGCTTCGCCACCGTTTATTCCCTGCCGAGCCCTTCCTTGATTCCCACAACAGGCGTTTTCTCCCGGGACAGGATGCGTGTTCAATGGCACCGACGGGGGTCCCTCACGGTTCTAGCTCTGTGAAATGGAGCTCTCGGTACCTGTTTTGTGAGAAAACCTTGATCCAAGGGGATAGTCTGAGTCAGTTTTTGCCCTCATCCACTTACCCCACACCTGTCAGGTTCAAATCCGTGGAATAAAGGTTTTCTGTGCAAGTGCTTTAAAAAATATAACTTAAAAACCCCCCAAACCAGCTCAAGGGACCATGACGATCAACTCTCCAACCTCCTCCGGCCCCACCACCAACCTCTCCTCCTTTATTCCATGCAGTTTTAACGACTATCCTTAGGAACCAAGATCCCAAGAGCTCATGGCAGCTCCTGTGCCCAAACCTTTGGCAGACACAGACCAGTGACATTCAGGGACTTTGAAACCTCTGAGTGGATCAGTAATGGAAAGGGAGCTTGTCCATGCTCCTCCCTGGCCAGGGGGAAAGCTCCCCATCCCAAGCCTTCCCACAAGCTCCGGAGCTGGTTCGGAGCAGAGGAGCTGACTGGATCTCACCTGTGTGAGCACGGAGCCCTCGGCAGCAGGATCAGCACAGCTCAGCTTGGGACTGAGAGGTTGCAATCATGGAGTGGTTTGGGTTGGACATGGCCTTAAAGACCATCCAGTGCCAACCTCTGACGTGGTGGGGAGGCCCTGGCACAGGTTCCTAGAGAAACTGTGGCTGCCCCACAATCCCTGAAAGTGTCCAAGGCCAGGTTCGACAGGGCTTGGAGCACCCTGGAGCACCTGGTGTTGCTGCCATGGCAGGGGGTGGAATGAAATGGGCTTTAGGGTCTCTTCCCACCCAAACAATTCTGTGACTCTCCTGACAGGGATGCCACTAGGCCAGGCAGGAATCACCTCCCCAGGGATCCATGGTTGTGGCAGGACAACACCAGCACTGGATTTGGAGCACTAGGAAACACAGAACATTGGGAGACTCTCTGGCAAAAAGCTTTCCCAGCTCCTCTCCTCTCAAGGGTTTTGTTTTCAGATGAACGGGCTGAAATTCTGTCCTGGGGAGAGGCAGAAATTACAGCACCAACACAAAAAATGGAGACTGCTCCATCCCACGTGCAGGAATGGCCTTTCCCCTTGGACAGAAGCAATGCAGGGACAGAGCAGTTCCCTGGAAACACTGCAAATTCAAGGAGGAAGTGTCTGTTAATGCCACAGCCTTGGGGTGAGGCAAGCCCCAAATCCTGCCCTGTGACACAGCAGCCCCTTGGAGTCGCTCACAGTCGCTTCTGTGGCACTCTGGGGCTGAGCCCAGAAAATCCAGTAGCTCCCTGATCCCATGCCAGGGTTATACCCAGGGACACAGCTCCAGCAGCCCCACTGTGCCCTGCCACCACTTCACCTGCACTAACTGTGCTCGCCTTTGCTGGCTTCTCCTTCCCAGGATACGCTCACAAAGCCACTGGGAATTTCCTGGTGACTCTGGGTCACACAAGTGGCATTTTGGTGAAACAAGAGGAGAATCTGCAGCTGGTGGGGCCATCACCAAAAACCTGCAGCTCTTGGTGCATCTGCAACAAAGCAAACCCTGGCTGGCAGCTCCAGCCCCTTGGGATTGCTCCCCTTGTGCTCCCCACAAAGCCCGAAACACCTGCGCAGGTGCAAAGCTCACAGCTCAAACAAAGTGTGACCCTCATTAGTTTGACAAAATCAGCTTGAAATTGCATTCCCAACTGTCACAAGCATTTGAAGACACATACGATAAACCTCGCAGCCCTGGAAATGCAGCTGGGATATAAAAATATGGAATCACAGAATGGATTGGTTGGGGGAACCTTAAAGACCAGTTCCACCACACTGCCATGGACAGGCAACTGGACATGCCAGTTGCCATGAAGGCTGCCGTGGACAACCTTCCACTGTCCCAGGCTGCTCCAAGCCCTGTCCAACCTGGCCTTCAACACTTCGAGGGCTAGGGCAGCCATCACCTTTCCATATGAAGTTTTGGAATTCAGGACCTGCTAAAGCAACATCACAGAGTCATAACAAAAAATACAACTGAAAAAAAAAAAAAAACAAAAAAACCCCAAACCCCTCACCAAGTGCCTAAACGTAAAATAATCTGGTTTTAACTGGCTGACCCATGTCTCACAGCACAATCCACACTTAAGAGCAGAAGCCTCCCAAATCTCCCTGTTTTAAACCTAAACCCAGCCCCGTAAATACCAGGGGATGAGCTGGTGCTATCGGCCTTTGCCGAGGAGAACGGGGCTGGGGACTAGAGTTCCACTGAGGAGCTGTGGGGAGGCTGCACCAGCTCAATCGCTGCCCAGCACTGAGCACTTCCAAAAAAATGCCATTTTTAGTTCTCAAAGAGCCGTGTTTTGACTTTGCATGGGGAAAACAACGCCGCAGGTGCTTCCCCAGCCCCGGAGGGGCATCGCTCCCTCCGAGCCCGGGGTCGCTCGGGTTTGTTACCTCCCGAGAAGTTCCCCCGGGCCCTGGCAACAGCCAAACGCTTTTGTTTTTGAGTCGGCGAGCTCCCGGCGGGGAGGCCATGTTAGCTGAGATCCACTGGATCCGGATCCTTCCGGGAACCCCGCGGGCTTTGGCTGAAATGTGTCAAAGGATTAAATGCTAGGGATTATTTCCCCCCCACCACCCCAAAACGCGGTGTATGAGGGAGCTGAGGGACGGGACATCGGCAGATCCGGCCTTCCAGATGCGCTTCCCATCCCCTATTTCCATAAAAACTGCGCTGTTCCTCCCCTCCCTGCTCTTCACGGGGAGCAGGCAGGGCCAGCCCCGCTCGAGATCGGGCTGCGGCTCTCGAGAAACGTTGAAATATACCGTTTAACGCTAATTCTGAGAGAAAAACAGTCCCAGCCCCCGCCCAGTAACGCAGGTGCAGCCAGAGCCCTCCGGGCCGGGCTCCTCCGCCCCACCGGCTCAGACCCCCGGGAGGCCGCGCTGCTACATGAGGCGCCTGGCAGTGCTGAGCTCCGCTCCCGGAGCGCTGACGGCACAGCGGCCGGTGGCGCCGCGACACCGGCCCCCCATTAGAGTCGATGGGGGGGTCCCACGCTCCGCTCGCGAGGCAGAGCCCCGGCCGGGCCGCCCCGGGCCGCCAGCTCGGGGGCGCGAAGGGGACTCCGGTCCGCGACAGGAGTGGGCCCGGCCCGGCCCCTCATACACAAAATGGCGGCGGCGGCACCGCTCCCGCTCCGCCCGCCCGGCCGCCATAGCCGCCGTCCCGGCTCCACCGCCGTCCTGCCAATCAGAACCCGCCGTACCGCCGCGGGGCCGCTCGGCGGAGCCAATGAAAACGCGAATTGCAGAGGAAAAGGCGGTGCATTTTTTCCACCGCGATGCATTGTGGGAGTTGTAGTTCACCTACGCGTGGCGGTAACGGCGCAGGGGTGGTTGCGGACTCGCCGCCCCAGGACGCCCCGCGGCCTCACGTGGCGGGCGCTGTATCCCGGCGGTGGGCGGAGGAACCGGGCCGGTCCTGCCGCGGGGGCGGAACAGCTTCCTGCAGGCCCTGATGTGACATGGGGGGATTTGCAGGGCCCGGAGCCCCTCGGCGAGGCGGGCAGGGCCCGTGGAGCTTCGGGAGGAGGGTTTTGGCCGGGGTGGCTACAACGAAAGCCGGCCCTGGGGGCTACGCGGCCGGGGCGGCCCAGGGGCCCAAGGCCTGGCTCAGGCGGCCTGTGCTGGGGCGGGGGAGACTCCAGGGAGGATCGAGGAGGTGACCCCAGCACCTAAGGGGGGTGTTCAGCCCCAAATGAGGGTGCCTGGTTGACGAAGGTGGTGCCTAGCTCTAGGCCAGGCTTTCTCTTCAGCCGTGTGACTCCCTAATGCCTCTGTCCTTCTCCAGAGCCGTTCCCGGGCAGCAGCAGCCACAGATCAGGATCACAGTTGGCACACACAGATCGCAATTAGATAGATCACAATTAGCAGACAGAGACCACAATTAGCAGACACGTGAGAGAGCTCAGCACGATGAGAGCTCAGAGTGCTCAGGGGGTGACAGTTCTCCCCCCAGATCACCCATCTGCCCAATTCCAGCTCTGCCGAGGGCTCTTCCCAGGGTTATCTGGCCTTCATCTCAGACCTCAAGGAGAGGAGTGACCCAAAGGGCAAAGTCCGTGAGCTCTCCCAAGGATTTCACGGGGATTTTTCCCCACTTCCCTTGCTGGCGGAGCCCTGGGGGTGTGGACAGAGGGTTCAGTCAGCAGGAATTGTAAGGGCATATTGTGTCCTTGGGGAATCAGGACATGTAAAAATGCAAAAATAAGCAATTATTTGCAAATAAAAGGAAAAAAACAAACAACAAAACAGCAAAAAACAAACCCCAAAAAACCAAACAAAAAAAACCCACCAAAAAAAAAAAAAAAACCACCCACGCCACCCCCAAACCCCCCCCAAAAAACAACCAAACCCGAAAAAAACCTCAATACCGCCCCCTCAGTACAAACCTAAAAGGTCTCTCCCTTCAAACCTGCTGATCTTGAACTCCCATTTTCTGGAGCAGGCTGGGCCCAGGCCTGGTCCCTGTGTGGTTTTTTTGGAAGAACAGTTCAGGGCATTAGCCTGAGCAGCCACTAGAAGCATTTGGAATGAAGTTCTAATGTTACAAAAAGACAAAGAGGTTTGTTGGTTTGTTTTTTTCTGGGCTGGTAAATCCTCAATCATGACTTGTCCCCATTATGTGATTTTAATGGGGGGGGGGTTAATTGTGCCAAATGTTTTCCAGCCAGAGGATTGGTGTTGGATATGGCCTGGCTGTTCCTAAGTAGGAAGGGGGATGGGGAGGTGTAAAATGGGAATTGGGTGGGGAGGAAGGGGACAAATCCACTTCCCCTGAACTGTTCCAATATGACCAGTAGTAAGGGGGACAGTACTGGTTTTGCAGAGCTTGGGGGTGACCTTGGTGCCACATCCCAGAAAGGGGCTTTCAGGCATCACCCTGGAATGAGACCGGGTGCCTCCAGGCCCTGGGGACTGTACCTGACCGCACAGGCCCAGGATGGGGGCACTGGCCCTGGCACAGCCCCTGCAGAGGGTTTGTCCCTGTCCCCCACCCCAGTCTCTTGAGATCTTCCCAGGAGACAGCAGGGAGCAGAGCCACATGCTCCAGGATGCTCCTGGGACATGGGGGTTGTTCCTGTCACCCCCTGAGCTGTCAGATGTTCTCCCTGTGCTGACCCAGCCCCACCAGCCAGAAAACACCCATCTTTTTGGGATTTCTTCATCAGGAGCTGTGACATCAGCACTCAAGGCTACATCAGTCCCCAGCTAGTGCAGGTGGGTTTGACTCCCAGCATGTCCCATTTGCTGGGATTTTGTGCTGCCAGAGGGACCGAGCCTGATGACAGCCTCCTCAACCATGGGATCTCCTGCCTGTCCCTGCCCTTTCCCTGCCTGCTGCTATCCAAAGCAGAGCACAAGGGGAGCACGGAGAGCTTTGGAGGAACCAGGAGCAGCCTGGAGTGCTGATAACCCCCACACCTCCGGGTATTAGACTTATCTTTGAGCCCAGCTCCAGCCTCTACGTCACTCCTCTGCAGTGCCTTTAGCCAAAGTGAGGCTCTCTGAGGTCCTGTGGGCCATTATTTGTCACTGTGGAGTTGTTGTCAGGGTGCAGAGGCAATTCTACTGCCCAGAGTGCTTCCTGGCCAAGGGAGCATCATCAGTCCTGTCCCTGGTCCTTGACTTGCTGCACCCTGCCAGGGCCGGAGGAAGAGGTCCAAAGTCCTGAGGATGCCTGGAGGAGCTGGATCAACCAACCTCTCACAGGGACAGGCTGATTCCCAAGCTGGTGCCAGAGATGCAGTGCTTCATAGATCCAGACTAATTTATTTTCCCTGTATTTGGGTCTTTTCCAGCCATATTTTAGCTCCTCCATACTCTAGCATGTCTGGCTGAGCATGACCAGCTCTGACTGCCACCCCTGGGTCCTCCTACCCCTCATGGCATCCCAAAGCCAGGCTGCCACAACCTTTTCCACACTCTCAGGAATAATTCTGGGGCAATTGATATTTGCACAACCCTGATCCTGCAGAATGGGGTTTGACTCCATTGCTCAGCAACCAGGACCCAGCTCCCAGCACCCACCATCCCAACTCCCACCTCCCAGTGTCCTACACCCATCTCCCCAGCACTGAGCTCCCAGCTCTCCAGCTCCCGGCATTCCGCATCCATCACCCAGCATTCCATGTCCCAGCATCCCACACCCTCAACGCCCCACGCCCTGGATTTCAGCGCTCCCAGCACCCTCATCATGAATCAGCCTTGACTTCCAGCACCCAATTTCTCACACTCATCTCCCAGTGCTCCCATTTCTACCAGCAGCCTGCACCCAGCTCCCAGTGGTGCCAGCAGGCCTCAGCCATCGCTCCCAGTTCCCAGTACTTCCAGCACCCATCTCCCAGCGCTCGGAGCACCCAGTTCCCACATCACTGCTCCCATCTCCCAGCATCCAGCTCCCACTGCTCCCAGTCCGCGGCCGCTCCCCCGGCCCGCGAGCGCTGCGGGGCGCCACAGCCGGACACGTGTGCCACACCTGGCCCCGCCCACCGCGCCTAATAAGGGCATGATCACGCCCACATCGTGACGTAACATCTCGACCTCGCCCAACCAGGAAAGGCCGCTCCCAACGTCCCCGCCCCCAGCGCGTGCGCTGCCGGTCCCGCCCCCCCGCGGCGCCCCCGGCTGTTGGCCCCGCCCCCCGTGTCCCCCCCGTGTCCCCCCGTGTCCCCCCCGTGTCCCCCCCGTGTCCCCCCGTGTCCCCCAGGTGCCCCCAGACCTTCCCAGGTGCCCCTGTGCTTCCATGTGCCTCAGTCCGTGGTGTCCCTGGTGCCCCCATCGCTGGTGTCCCTCTGTCTCTGGAGTCCCCCCGCGTTCCTCCCATGTCCCCTGTCTCCCACATGTCTTCTGCATCTCCCCATCTGCTCCATCACCTCTGTGGGCCCTTGTGGCTCCCATGTTCCCCCTCATTCCCAGTGTCCGCTGCCTTCCCTGTGTCCCCTTCATGTTCCCCTGGTCCCCCAAGGCCTGTGAGTGCCCTGTGTCCCCTGTCCTTATGTCCTTCATGTGCCCCTGTGTTCTCCGTGTGCCCCTGTGTTCCCTATGCCTCCCAGGTGCTCAGTGCCCTCCATGTCCCCATGTCACCTGTGTCCCCACACACATCTGTTGCATGTGCTGAGTCTTCCTTCCTGGGGACATGGGGAGCAGAGGCTGTGTCCCCCCTGGGTGCTGGGAACAGGGGCCATGCCCTCTGGGATAACAGGGAGCAGGGATTGTGTCCCCTTGAGGTCATCAAGCCTTTCCCTCAGGCACAAGGGGATCAAGGACAGACAGACACCCAGGGCCCATTGACATGACCCTGTGCCCCTGTGCTGTCACTGAGCACCAAGGTCCTCAACTGAGCCCTGCGGTGACACCGTTTATTGTAGGACCTACAAAAAAGCAGAGGCAGCTGGATCTGCACAGAGGGTCCTGACTCAGCCCATAGTGGCAGGGGACAGGAGGGGAGGGGAAGGGAGGGCTGCTCGGGCAGTTGGGGTGAACTGGGGGAGGTCTGGTGGGAACCCCAGGGGCAGCACAAGCGGGTTTGTGATTGGGGGAGTCACCTGGGAATCCCATCCCAGCCGTGCCAGAGGATTCCCCCGGTCAGATGGAGACAACTTGATTCCCAAAGCAGGAACACATGGCTGCCTGGGTGCAACTACTAAAGATTAATTAATTAGATTAATTAATTAATTTTATAAGGTACAAGGAGACGGTGTCCATGGTGGATAAGTCACCTCTGGACGTTTTGGATGGGCCACCTTCCCAAATCCGAAAGCAAAGGTGTGGGACAGGGCCGGATCAGTGGCCGGTAAATGAAGTGCTGTCGGTAACGAGACAATCCCAAAGGATGGATTGATCCGCTTGTCGATCCCTGGACCAGCAGCCAGCTTTCCCTGCTGTTGATGTCCCATGGATGAGATGCTCCGTCCAGAGGGAATGCGGCTTCCGAGGGATTCACCCTCCACCCAAGTGCTCGATCCCGGCACATCCCGCAGGGACGTGGGTGCTGCCAGCCCTCCGCAGATCCCCCAGACCCCAAACCTTTGTCCCCTCCTGGCCTTTTTCTGCTCCTTTTCCCGCTGCCATCGGGACCAGCGTCAGGCCAACACTGACATCAAGTGGCTGCCGGGATCCCTCGCATTCCTGGGCTGTCTCCTCTCCCCGCGTGCCGGGAGCTGCCCAGCACCGCCCGCCCGGCCTCGCCCTGCCCCGGAGAGGGACCGGGCGGCTCCGGGGCCGCGGCCGCAGGTGCGGGGTGTCCATCGCCGCTCTCCGGGCGGGCGGGATGCATCCAGCCGTGCTCCATCTGCCTGTCCCCACCAGGCCACCCCCGTGTCCTATCCTGTCCCCGGCAGTCGATATCCCAGCGGGGTCGAGCCGGGCGCTGGCGGCACAGCTGAGCCCAGAGCATCCATACATCCCTCAGCCCCGGGAGCCGGGGGGACCCCTGCCCACACCCCCGGTCCCAGCTCTGCCCCGCCGCTGGCAAGGTCGCGGTGAGAAAGGCACAGCGAGGTCGTGGTGACCCCGCCACTGCCCTGAGGACATTTGTTCCCTACTCCCTGCCGGAGACCGTGGACTTTGTGCCGAGCCTGGGAGCGGCACTGGAACGCGTCTGGCAGCGCTGGCCCGGCCCCAAATCTCCCCGAGACCTGGCTCCGGACAGCAGGTAACGCCAGGGGACACCCCCTCTGCTCTGGCTGCTGTGCTACCGGGTTCCGCTGGGATTCCGGGCCCCTGTGCGGTGCCACTGCCTGATCTCCGGCTCTGGAGTCAGCTCCCGGAGGAAATCACGGTGTTCCTATTTTAAATCTGGGCAATCTGGGCAAACGGCAGCAGCGGGTGCCAGAACGGCTTTTGGGGGGATAAAAGCTGGGAAACATTTTTCCACCAAACCACCTGCTTTGGAAACCCAGAGGAGTTTTGCAACATCCCATTCACCTTCACTCCCGCTTCCCCGAAGCTGGGGCCGGGCTCTCCCGGGAAGCTGCAGCCCAGGGCTTGTGCCGGGGAGAGCGATGGCTCTGCTGGTGTGTTGGCTGCAGGTGGAACAGAGACGAGGGGGCAGGTGTGGGTGCTTAACCCCTCTGGCAGGAACGGGTGGGACGGAGGCGGGGGTTGGCCTGACTGCAGATTTAACCCGTGAGAGGCCCCAGATTCTGCATAGGGGCTGAGAGGGCAGAGCAGGGCTGGGGTCTCTGCTGTGTAATGAGGTGTGTCAGGTGTCTCTGCAGTCCCCCCTGTCCTGAGGGACTTGTCTGCCTGAGCTCTGTGCTGCAAGCCTGTAGCCCTGCACGGTGCCAAGCAGGGTGTTGGGGCATGATCTGGGGGCAGCTCTTGGCCGGTGGAGGTTGTTTATCATCCAAGTCCGGAAGTGCTCTGATGGGAAGGAAAGGGAGGGGAGGGTCAGGGCTGTTCCCAGCACGGGAGTGGGAGGGATGGTCCCAGCTGTACCCTGAGACATCCCCATATGTGTGGTCCCAGTTGTCCTCAACCTCTAGCATCAACCCTTCCCTGCCTCCCCAGCTTCCCTGTGGCTCTACAGTGACTGGGAAAGGTCAGGGACCTGCAGGTGGCCTGGGACAGGAGGGACTGGACAGTGACAGGTCAGTGCTGTTACTCTTGGGTTGTGGTTTGGGTTTGGGTGCTGTTGCCTGATGTCTTTGGGTGTCATTGTCTGTCCTCCCAACCTTTCTGGGGACGGAGCATGGAGGGGACGCGTAAGGAAACAGCTCCTTTGCCCTACAAGTGTGGTTTTCCTGGGGATTTCCTGGCTGATGTAAGACAGCTCATGGGAAAAACATTGGCTTGGAGCCTAAGGTGCTCCTGGGAAGGGAGCCCTCATCTAAAAAGGGGCTTTGCTTTAAAATCTGGCTTGTCCCTTTGGGTCCATCAAGAGGGACTCCTCGGAGGGATGGGGAGTGTGGGTGTCCATGGAGTCATGCCGGTGGTCTCCTGTGGCAGGGAGAAGGTGCAGAGCCCCAGGGAGCAGCTGGAGCAGAGACACAGCCATTGCCTGCCCCAGCACCCCATCCCAGCTCGGGGCTGCCAGCGCCTCTCCTGACTGTGCCAGCACCCTGTGAAGAGCCAGTGGCACCACCATGTCCCAGGCAGGAGGTACAGCAGAGCCTGGGGTCTGTCCCACACAGGGAACCCTAGCAATGGTGTGACCCCTGTCTATCCCCACTATCAGCACCAATCTCCATCCCATCCTGGCCCCATTTCGCTTCGATTTTTGATCCTAAAAGCACCTTTCACCCCAAATCTGACTTGTAGGGTGCTGGGCTGTCCCAGGATCTCCTGTCCCCATGTTCTCCCCAGGTGCCATCCACACTGTATGGGGAGGGTGGTTGGTCCCAGATGGAGCAGGGGAGGACACAGAAATTAGCACTGGAGGGGAAGACAGGCCCCTGGTCCCCAAAGGATGGGGGATCCCTGCATGCACCTTTATCCATCTCCCAGGAGCCAAGGAGGCCTTTGAACACCGTGATGTGGTCATCAACAGCCAGGACAAGGTTTCAGATGTGTACACACAGCTGGAGAAGCTGGGGGAGTAAGTGAGGATCCCGTGTCCCCACCACCTGGGGAAGGCCCACGGCTGTCCATGCACAGCCCTGGTGGGATGCAGTCAGGTGGTGGGGGCTCCTCCATCCCTCATCATCCTTCTGTCCTAGGGGGAAATTTGGGACAGTGTACAGGCTGCAGGAAAAGGCTACCGGCAAAATCCGGGCTGGGAAATATTTCCGGACACGCACAGCAAAGGAGAAACAGGCGGCTCGGGCTGAGGTGGAGCTGATGAACCTCCTGCATCACCCACGCCTCGTGCAGTGCCTCGATGCTTTCCAGGGCCCCACTGAGCTGGTGATGGTGATGGAATTGTGAGTGGGGGCAGTCAGGTTTGGGGGTGGTGGGGCACTGCTGGGCTCTGCCAAGGGGAGCACTGAAGATGGGGAAAGGTCCCTGTGCTGTGGGGTGTGGGATGGATGGGGAGCCTGGCAACTCTGGAGTTACAAGTGGTGAGATCCTCCCAGAGCACCGAATCTGGGTTCTCTGGTGGGGCTTTCCCTCCTCAGGACTGGTAGATCCCAAGTGGGTTCCCAGCACTTGGTTGTCCCCACAGTGGCAGGAGGGGAGGGTCCCTGTGCTGGTGTGGGATGGGTGGGGAACCCACAGCTCCTGAAGAAAAGGGTGGAGAGGTGCTCCCAGAATGCTGAGTCTGGTTCTCTGGTGGGGTTTCCCTTCCTCGGGGCTGGTAAGACCCAAAGGGTCCCCAGCACCTCGTTGTCCCCAGTGTGGCAGGTGGGGAGCTCTTTGAGCGCATTGTGGACGATGACTTTGAGCACACGGAGCCAAGCAGTGCCCAGTATGTGCAGCAGATCCTGCAGGGGCTGCAGTTCATGCACGACCAGGCCATTGTCCACCTCGACCTCAAACCCGAGAACATTGTCTGCGTCAGCCCCAGCAGCCACTGGATCAAGATCATCGACTTTGGCTTGGCACGGAAACTGGGTGAGCAAGAAGGGGCTCCTGGAGGTGCAGGGCAGGGACTGTCACAGGGACAGGATCTGGCCCAGCACAGCAGCTTGGTGGAGGAGCTTGGTGTCTTCCTGCCTGGGACACCAAATCAGGGCCCTTCCTGATAACCACATGATGCTCTGGGGAAAGCTGTGTCCCCAGTCCTGCTGCTGGGGTGGAGACCCCCAAGGCCCCTGTGCCTGTGGATGTTTGGCACACAGAGATGCTCTAGGAGAGCACCAAGACGTGCAATTTGCCTTGGAGGGTGGCAGCTCCACCTGGGCACAGGGGCTCCTCCACCTGGGGTGTGTTGGTGTGTCCTCTGCCGCAGACACCTGCCCAGGGAGATCCAAACTGGCTTCCTGCATCCTCTCTGCAGCTCCAGACACCCCTGTGAAGGTGTTGCATGGCACCCCTGAATTCATGGCTCCGGAAGTGGTCGCCTTTGAGCCCGTGAGCTTCTCCACAGATATGTGGAGTGTTGGTGTCATCTGCTACATCCTGTGAGTGCCTTCTGGGCGGGGCAGGCTGGGCTGGAGGGGGTTGAGCTGTCACTGATGCCCTGGGGTCGCCTCTTCAGGCTGAGTGGGGAGTCGCCCTTCCAGGGGGACACTGACATGGAGACACTGAGCAATGTCACAGCTGCCCAGTGGGACTTTGAGGAGGAGACCTTCTCGGAGATCTCCCAGCAAGCCAAGGACTTCATCAGCCAACTGCTGCAGAAGGACCCCTGGTAGGGCCTGGGGGTGGCTGTGGGCTGCTCAGCTGGAGCTGGGCTGGATTTAGCGTGCTGAGGGGGTGCGCAGGGGAAACCTCTGCCTGTTTGGTGGAGGGGACACTCCAGATGAGGGTTGGAGGGTGGAGCAGCCCCCCTGTGACCCCTCTCTGTGCACTGCAGCCGGCGGCTCCCCAGTGCAGCGGCTCTGCTGCACCCCTGGCTGCAGCACCCCCAGACCAGCAGCCCCAAGGTGCTGTGCAAGGAGAGGATCAGGCAGTTCCTGGCACGTCGGAAGTGGCAGGTACCTGGTGGGGTGATGGGGGTGTGGGGGTGTGGGGATGGGGATGGCTCTGGATGAAGGGCTCAGTGCCCATTCTCTTCCCTCTAGAAAACAGGGAAAGCTCTGCTGGCTCTCAAGAGGCTGACCCTGCTGTCCCAGAGCCTGGAGGGGAAGGCATCAGAGGCTCAGGATGAGGAAGGTGATGGCCCCTGAGGCATCATTCCCAATGCTCCCCCAGCCCATTCTCTCTGCTTTGCCATCTCCACCTTGTGCTCCTGGGCTCTGGGCACATCTGCTCTTCTTGTTCCATCCTGGATGCCACCAAACACCCAGGCATGGCCCCACAGTGGCATTTCTACTTCAGGCCCCAAGGTTCTCTCCATCCTCACCCCTGTGGGGTGGTCTCTCGGATGGGCTCATCCCTCTCTCTCTGACCCAGATCTCTGACCCAGAGCTGACCCCCACGGGTGCCTCCTGCACCAACACAGGGGAGAGAAGTTGGATCAAGCCAGCTCCTCACCAATCCCTCTGCCCATCTCCTGCAGGCCTGGGATGCAGCCTGGATAAGGAACAGCCCTCTGGGGCTCTGCCCCAACAAGGTCCCAACCCCTCGGAGCTGCTAACAGACCGGGAGGAGGAGGATGGTGGGAGCATTGCAGCCCCAGGGCAGTGACAGCATGGCCCTGTCACCCCCATCCTGGACCACCTAAAGATGGGGATTGTGCCCCCTCCAGCAGCTCCCATAGTGACCTGGCCAGCCTGGGGCACACCCAGACCCCTGCTGTGGGTGAGTTCTGGGGTCCCATGGTGTTCCTGTGCTGCTGTCCCTGCAAGGAATTCAGACACCTGCCACCAATAAAGCACTGACAATCTCTGCACTCCCTGTGCTGATCCTGTTTCCCCCAAACTCACTGGGAGAGGTAGGAAAGAGCTGCTCAAGCTGTGCCCACCCTTTGGGAGCCAGGATCAGGCTCTTACCCACCTGGGCCATCAGCCTTGTCCTCTCCAGGAGTGATGCTGGCCCTGGGCACAGCAGCCAGGCAGAGTCCTTGCTCAGAAGAGTATTCCTTCCTTATCAGGGGTTTGGCATCATGTCCTGAGCTCACATGGGTCAGGATGAGCTGGTCTCTGGTCCCTGTTTCTGAGCCAACTCTGGTATTGGTAGGGCTGGAAACTGCTGTGGGACCTCCAGCCGTGGCCTAAGGAGGCAGAACTTGGTGTTTGGGAGCCCTAGGCAAGAACAACCCCTGCAGACACCAGGATGTGCTGGGAGACACCTAGCTGGGACAGAGATTGGGTTGGGGGTCCTGCTGGGCACTGGGGTGGCCATGAACCATCAGTGTGCCCTTGGTAAAAGGTGGTGAAAGGGACCCTGGGCTGCAGGAGGAGGGAGGAATCATTCCCAAATTCAGTGAGCCCACCCCCTGCAGGGCTGTGTTCTGGGGGTCCCACTGCAAACAAACAGTGACATGGACACAGAGGGGGCAATTTGGTGAAGGATGAGGGGAAAACTGAAGTCCCTCACCCATGAGGAATGTCTGGGGAGCTGGAATTGTTTAGGGAAGAGAAGGCTTGGAGGTATCTCATCACCTCACATCGATACCTGAAGGGAGGATGAAACCAGGCTCTCCACAGCAGTACCCAAGGTCCGTGGGCATCACCTGAAACACCACCTGAACCTTAGGAAAACACTTTTTTGCTGCAGATGGAGTACTGGCACAGATTGCCCAGGGAAATTGTGTGCTCTTCATCCTTGCAGATATTAAAAATCTGTCTAGGCACAGTCCTGGGGCCCCTGCTGGAGCAGAGATATGGACCAGGTGCCCTCCAGAGGCTCCTTCCAGCATTAACCACTGTGTGATTACATGAAAACCCTCCTCTTGCTGAATCTGGGCTGGGGGCTGTGTGCTCCAGCACCTGCTGATGCCAGAGGAGGTGCCCTGGTTGGAACACCCCAGACCCATGCCCAGTGCCAGGGTCCAGCTGTGCCAAATAATGCACGGCTTCAACCCTTCCTCCTCCTCTTCCTGGAGCAGGGGTGAGGAGGAAACTGTTATTTTTATTAAACAGAACCGAATCCACCCACTCCACGGGGCAGGGACCTGTCTGAGAGCTCTCCCTGGGAGCCACTCACCGGACACAAATGAAAGGGACACCAGCACTGGGAGCTGCGCTGGAGCAGTGATGGCAAATCTGTTTTGGCCAGTTTGCTGAGCCCTCTGGAAGCTGGGGGCCATCACAGCGGGAAGATCCATGGCATGATTTAGCATCCTGCAGCCTCCAGAGATGGCAGAGAAGCCCCAGTGCCTGAACCCCTTGGCTGGGGGCACCGCGTTTCTTCTCTGCTCTTCTCTTGGGCTCATGGGAGGGATGTGTCACCTCCCTGTCCCCTGGCTGTGGGACAGACTCTCCAGCTGCCAGGGCTTTATCAGCACCCAGCTGACTTGAATTTTTGTGGCAAAAGCCTGTTCCTGTTACTAATGTCCATTGCTGGGGGGGAAGCAGGAGAGCACTGGGTGGTGGCAGATTGTCACATGCTGTGCCCGGGGCTTGGTGGTCTTCTCTCTTGTTGGAAATGGAGGATGAAATCTAAGAAGGAACTTTATTTGGAAACTTGTGTATGGACCTGCTGCTGGGGAAGGGGGAGCCCTTTTGGAAATCCCCAATGTTCCCTGGAGAAAAGGAGGCTCAGGGGGAACCTTCTGGCTCTGCACAACTCCCTTACAGGAGGGGACAGCCAGGAGGGTCAGGCTCTGCTCCCAGAGAACAGGGACAAGACAAGGGAAATGGCCTCAGGTTGGGCCAAAGGAGGTTTAGATTGGACATTAGGGAAAATTTCTTCCCCCAAAAGGTTGTCCAGCCCTGGCACAGCTGCCCAGGGCAGTGGTGGGGTTTAAAAGCCATGTGAATGTGGCACTTGGGGGCAGGGGTCAGTGGTGGCCTCGGCAGTGCTGGGAAATGGCTGGACTTGATCTCACAGGGCTTTTCCAACCTGAATGACTGTGTGATTCCTCACAGGGTCCAGCAGCTGTGAGAGACATCCTGACAGAACTCACCTGCTTCCTCTTCCTCCCCTGTTTTCAGCAGGAGCTGTGGATTCCCTGCTCCTAGTTGGAGAAGAAACTCCTTAGAAACAAATAAAAATATTCCATATTCTGCCCACAATGTTTCCCATCCCAGAGTAACAGGTAGGCTGAGGAACCCCTTTCTCACACATCACATCCTGGTTTTTACCTGCTATCTATTCCATGTTTTCCTCGTTACATGGATTTCAAACCCATCCCTTGGGAACGGCACTGAACGTGCTCAAGCTGCAGATGATAAGCAAGCACCAAGTTGCATATAATCAATCCCCTCGATGAGCTATTTACCGTGTGACATTACCAAAATATTTCTGGTGGGAATGATATTTATCTTCCTCTGTTTTCCAAACTCCTTGTGGCCCTGAAAATCCAAGTCCCAGGACTCCAGGCATGAACCTTTTCTCTCTTAACCTATATTTATATTGTAAAAATCTGATTTACCTACAGAAGCAACTTGTTTACTGACAGAAAACAAGTGTTCCTTCTCCTTCTGCTGCTTACCATGGCTTAACACATTAAACTCTGCAATTCAGGAAGGAATGGAGAGTGAATTATACCTGGAACTCATTACAGCTACTGAGAAATTCAGCAGTGCTGAAAATAGAATTCTAATCTCAGGATCTCAGAGGCAAAGGAATTAAGATCTTGTCCTTCCATCAAGACAGACTCTTGGGTTGACCTTCACTTCAGCCACACAACTGCAGAGACTGTCCTCAGATCCTCAGGAATCCTCCACATGGGCAGAAAAGATGAGTGATGTCCCCTGGGGAATCTTGAGAAGTGGTTCCCACCTTATCTCAGGTATTTCAGGTGCCCCCAGGTCCAGCTCTTTGAGGAACATTAGGTGGGGTCAGCTGTCCAAATACCCTCAAGTTTCTGGAGCTTTATTCTGCAGTACCAGGGGATCAGATAACCTCAGGCTGCACAATCTGGGAATGTTTGTTTGGATGAGGGAATATTGCCTGGGTAGCCCAAACATCAAGAAATAGGGGTGGTGGTGGCAGTGGTGTTTGTGGACCTGCAAAATCAGGGGAAAAAACCCCAATCCATTCCTGCTTGTGTTTTCCAGGGAATTGAAATTAATTAAGAAAACAAACTTAAGTGTCTGAAATCACCCTTAATGTAAAAAGTAGCCCTGGACTCATACTGAAGATGATTATTTGAACGTGTCATTTTTAGAATGTTTTTTTAAGGACTTTTGTCACAGGAAGGGACCAGCCCTGGACTAATTGGAGTTGTCAGGCAAACACCCTCATGTACCAAACACCAGAAAAGCGTTGAAAAGAGAGAAGACGTGAGAGTACAAGGACAGGGTGGTGACAAGGATGCGGTGCCAGGGACCACATCCTTGTTCAAATGGACAAGCCAGAGGTGAGTGTGGCTCAATGGAGAGAGAAGCTGTGTGTGCTGAGGGAACATCAGGAACACCTGAGCTGGGATGCACTCACCTCCCAGCAAAGCTCCCCAGGTGAAGAGGACACCCAGTGGCGTGTCCTCACTTCCCAAAGGTCCCAGCCAGGTTCTGAGAGGTCAGGAAGCTCTTTGAGGTCACAGGAGCTCAAGAACCATCACTCCATGGTGCAGCACCCAGCAGCAGAGCAATGAAGTCCCCCCACCAACCACGGGTGGTCTGGGGGGTTTCCCATCTCCAGAGACATCCCAGTGCCTGGGGATGGGATGAGGGGTGGGCAGGATGCTCCCCCAGTTTATCTTCCTGGTGCCTCTGGTGCAGGGACTGCCCTGTCCCAGCTGCACCAAACACCTCCGGCAGCCCAAAATCCAGCCTGGGCTCCCTGTTTCCAGCTCGCTTCCATGCCCGTGGGAATCAGTGGAATCCAAACTCCTCGTGGAACACCTCCCCCTGCAAAGGACGCTGAGGCCCCGTCCCCTGCCTGGGCACGGCCCGTGTCACACCCGGCTGTCCCAGCCCTCCCCGCCCTCGCAGCCCTCCCCGCGGCCAGGAGATGGTACTGTTGGCCTGGCCCTGCTTCTGCTGGGGCTCCAGAGCCTCAGCCGGCCCCCACACCC
This sequence comes from Certhia americana, assembly GCA_018697195.1. Taxonomy (NCBI): domain Eukaryota; kingdom Metazoa; phylum Chordata; class Aves; order Passeriformes; family Certhiidae; genus Certhia; species Certhia americana. The sequence goes on from JAGMWU010000033.1 coordinate 69,211, forward strand.
TCACACCCTTTTCCAGGCGAGGTCAGGAAGGCGTTGCCTGGGTGCTGCGACAGCTCTCGGGTTTCATCCCAAACCAGCTGCCCAGAGCAGCTGCGGCTGCCCCATCTCTGGAAGTGTCCAAGGCCAGAGCTTGGAGAAACCTGGTCTGCTGGAAGATGTCCTTGCCCAGTCCCAAGGGGTGGGACTGGATGCTGTCTGAGGCCCATTCCAAACCAAACCATTCCATGGTTTGCATGCGGCACGCAGCAAGGTGCTCATGGAGTCCCCACAGTGCCCTGTCCCACAGCAGAGCCTGTCCCCAGTGTGGGATGGAGGTCCTGGTCCCACACATGGCCCAGGGGACAATATTCCCCCCGGGCACATTTTTGGGCTTACCTCAGGATGGCTGTCCCTGTGCCCACAGAGAACTGCAGTGCCTTCCCTTAAAAACCTGGATCTGGAAATGAAATGTAAAATATTTAATGAGAAGCTGAAATATTTAACAAAAGAGATTTTGACTGCAAAATTGAGACTTGGACTATCAGAACAACGCCAAATATGGATGACCCCAATTTTGGTGCTGTCCGCGTGTCGTCTCCCAGCTTCCAAATCCCCAGGGATGTTGGGATGGACACAACATCGCTCCAAGGGAATTGGTGCCTGCTGTCCTTGTGTGTCCCCTGCCCAGAATTTGGGGTTTGCAGAGGGTGGGGAAGGTTGGCAGAACAGGCCCGGCACGTTCTCCCAGTCCCTGTGGTGCTGTGGGTGACACCTGGCAGGTCCTGCTGGGCTGGAGAAAAGCTGCAGGAGCTGGACGGGCCTGGGGCTGGGCAGGGGTCTCAGAGCACGGCAGGTCCTGGGGCTGTCGGGATCCCCTCTGGACCCGACCCAATCCCTCAGCACCTCTCTCCCCAAATTTGAGGTGCTAGCAAATTTCACCAAAACTCAGTGAATCTCACCGAGTCTCACCCAGCCTTGGTAAATCTCACCAAATCTCAGTGCCTGTCACTGAACCTCACCGAATCTCGGCAGTCGGGCCCTGTGCAATGCCCTGCTGTCCTGGCAGGGCTCCAGGCCCACGCTCCCAGCAGTGTCCCGGGATGTGCCGTGCTCTGTGCCGGCAGGAGCCGCGTGTCCCTGGGGTGAATCCGGTGCCACATCCATGTCCCTGTGCCCTGAGTGCTGTGTCCCCACCCCGGGAGCCCCCAGGCCCTGCCACATGTCCCCTCCCCGGGCTGTGATGAGTTTGCTTGGGCTCAGTGCCCCTCTCATGCTGGCTGAGGGGGGAGAGAGAGCACAGCACCCGCTGAGTGTCCTCCCTTCTCCCACTGCCTGTAAGAAAAAGAGTGATGGAATGGAATTACATCTAAAATAAATAAGTAAGTAAATAAATAAAATGAATAAAGTAAAAAACCTAAGGAAAATCAGTTAAAATAAAATCACAACTAGTAAGAAATCGAAGAGTAAATAAGATAAGAAAGAAATTTAATACAGTAAAATATATAAAATTAAATAAAAATAAGTTATATAAAATGATAAGAAATTACTATAAGATAAAAGGAAGGTCAAACGAAAAGCCTAAATAAAATTAAATAAATTAATGGACAATTTAAAATAAATAATGGAATTAAATAAGACTGAAATAAAATATTTAAATAAAATGTAATGAAATTATACATACATAGAGCATAAAAATTAAAGCAAAAATTGATTAAATAAATGGAATGAAAGAAAATTTTAAAATAAGATTAAAATTAAATGAAATAAGGCAGAATAAAATAAAGGGAAAATAGGAATAAAAATAAAGTAAAATAACAAAGACTTAAGAACAACATTTTTAAAAAGAAATAAAATAAAAATAAAATATAAAACAAGCATAATATAAAAAGTAAGTCTAAAATAAAGGAAAAATAAAATAAAGAAAAAATGAAATAAATAATATTAAAAAATAAAATAAAATTTAAAAAAAAAATAAAATAAAATAAAGCAAATGGTCTGCAGTAAGCCCCGCCGGGGCAGCGCCGCTCCGCTCCCTCCCTGCAGCCGAGCAGGTGTCGGGGCCGCCTCTGGTTGGGGCCGGGGCGGGGGCCGGGGGGGCGGGCTGAGCGTTTATAGCGCGATAACGCCCCGCAGAAGTTGCAAACGGCGGCGAGCGGCGGCGGGGACGGGAGAGGACGAAGCTCGGCTCGGAGCCGGGGCCGCCCCGCAGCGCCCGCCATGGGCAACGCGGCCGGGGGGCTGGAGGGGGGCGCGGCCCCGCGGGAGCCCCGCGATCACCGCCCGCAGCCCGGGGTCCCCCCCGCCGCCGCCCCGCCGCCCCCCCGGCAGCCCATGCCCGGGGCCGCCGAGCTGGAGGAGCGCTTCGGCCGCGTCCTGGTGAGCGGGGACGGGCGGCCGCAGGGGGGGTCGGGCAGGGCACGGGGGTCCGGCGGGGAGGGGTTCGGACATAACGGGGGGGCAGGGGGAGCCCGGACCCGCCGGGGGGAGATCTCTCAGTATCCCTACCGGTAGCACCCCTAGATAGCATCCCGATCGGCATCACTAGCAGCGTTACCACCATTATCATCATTATAATGATCGTATTGTTACTATTTTATCGTTCTATTAATTATTTGATTTATTGCTTAATTGATATTCTTATTAATAACGATGACTGCCCCGCTCTCACCTCGCTTCCCCGGGGACGCTCAGCCCTGCCCCGGGATGATCCCAAGCCGTTCCCCTCCCCTCATCACTCTCACCTGGAGGGAATCCAACCCCCAAATTCTTGGGGTGACCCCGAGTCCCGGACCCGGGCAGGCTCCGCCATGGCGGGATCGGCGGCAGGGCCGGAGCGCGCCGCAGGCAGCCGGTGCTGCGGATGGCGATGCTACGCTCACCTCCTCTTCCTCCTCCTCCTCCTCCTCCCCGGAGCCGGGGAAGCCCCCGGCACCGTTCCCGGCCTCCCGCCGGTGGGCAGCGGGCGATGCCGGAGCCGCGTTCCCATGGGATGGATGGCAGCTCCTGGAGACACTCGGAACTGCGGGAGAGCGGCTCCCGCTCGCTCCGTCCGTCCTTGGGCGGGGTGGGCCGGGCCGGCCGTGACCTTCGCGCCAGGAGGGCCGAGTCCCGCCACCGCGCCATCCGCTCCAGCCCCTATCCAAACCCTCCCCAAAAATGTTCCGAGCAAAAAGAATCGCTGCTTTAATCCCCCGAGCCCCTGGCACGAGATGGAGCCGTTTTGCCGATCCCGTGCCGGGAGCAGCCGCGGGTGCAGCTTCCACGGCGCCGGTACGCCGGGATTCACTCGGCTGGATCTGCCGGGGTCTGCTCGGCGGGGTTCCCCATCCCAGCCCCCAGCACAAACTACTTGAGAGCTTCTTTATCTCATGGAGTTTATGGGATCATTTGGGGACGAGCACCGCAACGGGAGCCACCACAGTTGCAGGGAGATGATGGTGAGGGGCTCTGCCTGACAGGACCCTGTGGCACTCCCAGGGATGTGTTTGCCGTGGGACACCCGTGGTGGCAGGTGGCTGAGTGGGGTGGTGGTGCCTGTGGTGGCTCTGGCTGTCACAGCAGCGGTGGCAGGAAGAGACCTGGGGTATTTCTGCTGCATGGCTCCAGGAAGCAGCACTTGCAGGCAGGCTGGGCCCAGGAGGTTGGAAATCCTAAGCCAAAAAATGGTCAGAAAAGGGGAAAGTGCTGCTCCAGGCCCTCAGCACCACCTTCTCTACCTTAATCCTGAGGGAAAGCTCTTTTCCAGGAGAAGGGGCACCCAGGGGGCTGGATACACCCCAACGGGAAGCGGGTGTCTTGTGAAAGCGGCTGTCCCAATCTGCTTCCTCCTTTCGCAGTCCCTTCCCCATTCTCGTGGTTTTGGGGGCAGCAGAACCCCGGGGGGTGGGGATGGGGGGTCCCTCTGCCCTTACCCACCACAAGCACATTCCCTGACCCTGGTTTCAACTTTTCTACCTCCTGAGCTCAGTGGTGGAGCAGGTGGTGATGAGCTGGGAATCTCCTGGTAGGACACGATCCAGACCTCACACGTTGCCATGGTTACAGTGATGCCAGGAGATCTCAGTGCAAATTGGTTTTCAGCTGGACATCTCAAACTGGGAGAGCTGGTGGCACAAAGCTTGGCAGAAATGCCCAGGGAGGAGCCTAGGGGATCAAAATTGCTGCCAGGAAGGGGATGGGTACACCCATTTTGTGCCAAGAAATGGAAATTTAGTTTCCCAAAACTTCATTCTCAAAAATTGGCTTCTTCCCAGCTGGGGCACTGTGGCAGATGCCGCTTTGGCAGGGCAATGGGAAGGTTCTCCCATGCCAAGTGGTTTGGGATGTGATGAGGTAGAATTTTGGGATGGAGCAGAGGAAGAGCATCTTTGCTGCTGGGATAGGGATGCTTGGATTCTCCTGCTTGGAGCAATCAGGATTCCCCCCCCCCCCCCTTTGCATGTCAAGAGACATTAATTAGGAATATATAAATGGAATTGTGAGTTGAGGTGTGGTGGAATCAAAATCAAACAGTGGCTGACTGGGACAGGGGCTGCTCCAGCCGGGAGCTTTGCCTGGTGGGGGCATTGCTGCCTCTTCTCCCTGGACCTGGGGGAGTGCAAGGCCAACGTCATCGTTGCAGATGTTTGCAGATGTTTGCAGATGTGCGGTTGGCCCCAGCAGCAGGATGGGTCACCAGCGATCCCCGGCCACAGTGTCTGCCTCAGCTCAACCAGGAAACAAAACTGGTCCTCAACTTCCTGTGGGATCCATCTCCAGCCCAGCTCCAGCATGGTGGCCAAGGCTGGCTGGGGGATGTGGGGCTGCAGTGGGGTGTCCCCATAGGGGGATGTGTGTCCTGGGTGGGAAGTTGTCTGTGAGCCACAAGCTGCTGGAGCAGAGCCTGGAGAGTGTCCTGGTGCAGGAGCCCCCCTGTGCTGCTGGATCCAGCCCTGGGCAAACCAGGAGGACATCCCAATGCAGGGTGGGCAGGCAGGCACCCAGCAGGGATGAGGGCATGCTGGCAGGATCAGGCTCCTCTCCACAGTTTGAGCTACAGCAGCTTCTGCTTGTTCTTAAAATAGAGCTGGAGCCACAGGCAGCAGCGGCTGCCCACCCCAGCCTGCTCCCACCACCCCCCTGCCATCCTGGGACATGTCTGCTCCTCCACTGGCCATCCCTGCCTGACATTTGGTGGGTTTGGGTCTGGCTGGATCCAGGGAGTTCCTGATGGGATGAACCGGTCCTGGCGGTGTCCCCCAGCCCAGTTTGCTGCATGAGGGAGGTCAGGGAGCCCTGGGTGGGCCTGATCTTGCTCTGTGCCTTGTACTGACCCTCGGGAAGAGGCAGGAGAACAAATCCAGTGGCAGTCGGGGGCGCTGGAGGAAACACCTTGGGACAGCTGGCACTGCAGGACTGGGCATGTCCCAAACCACCGCAGGGTTGTTCTGTGGCCATGAGGGATGAAGCATCCCAGGAGTGGCACAGTCTGTCAGTCACACCTGGAGATGTTGGTCCTTCCTGCAGCTGGAGAGAGCACCTAAGCTGCCATCTGGAGCAGTTCCCTGCCCTGTTCCCTTCCCTGTGGCAGGATTTTGTGCCTGGTGTCTGGACTGGGATGTTGTCCCATCCCACGTGCTGCCAAGGCTTTCCATCCCCTCTCTGTAGATGTACATTCCCCGTGCCCCAGAAACAGCACTGCCAGGGTTCAGCCCGGTTCACACTCAGCCTGGCCGGGTTTGCAGCACAAACACTTCCCTGGAGGATGCCGGAACATTCTGTGCCAGGTTTGGTGCAGAGCTCGGCTCAGCCTGGTTCCGCTTGGCGCTGCCTGCTCACATGTGGAACAAAAAGAAGTGTCTGACATCCAAAATAGCTCCGTCCCTGCTAGCAGTGATAGGAAAAGGTTGTTTTGTACTGGAAAATGATGTTGGTGCTGCTTCACCTCCCCTGGCCTTAGTTTCAGTGTAGGGCAAAACCTGGCTCATCCCACAGCAGGTGCTTGTTCCCAGCCAGCCTCACCCTGGTGCTGGGCATGGCTGGGATGGCCCTGCAGGCTCTGTGGCACTTTGTGTCATAGCAGGGTTGTTGGGGGATATATCATGGCACCCCCCTCAGTGACATGGTGGGCTGTGAGGCTGCTGGGAAGCCCCAGGCAGGGGTGGGATGAGGGTGCTGCAAACCCTCTGGATGATGGCAGGTGGGATGTGGCTGCTGGGGGCAAGTTGCTGTGGCTCTTCCATCCTTGTTCCAAAGGAGGAAGAGGAGGAGGGCCAAGTCCTTCCTCTGAGACCTGTGGGGTGCTTGGCTGCTGCCCTACATCACATCACCTGCCCTGCCCCACATCACCCACTCTGATCTGCCTCCCACACCACCGGTCCCCCCTCCCCAGCAGGAAATGAGAACCGGTTTTTTTGTACTGTAGGCTGAGGCTCCTCAGCTGAGTCGTTTCCTCCCCTGTACCACAAGCCCACCCGGGACACAGTCACCACCCAGTTTGCAGACAACGTGTATACCACCACATCCTGCCCGCAAGGGAGGGACCACGGGGCTCGGGACAGAGCCACCTCCACAGGGACAGCCCAGTATCCCCTGCCCCAACCTCGTGCTTGGTCCTGTCCCACTGCCAGCACAAGGTCCTGCTTTGTCTAGGTCCCACGTGTGTGATGGCTAAAAGTTGGTCCAGGTGGCAGGTGCCACCCTCCCCTCTCTGCCAACAGTGTCCCACAGAGGGTATCACGGATGTGACAGAGCTCTGGATGGGGTGTCTGGGTGTGCGGTCCCTCTTGGCACAGTGCTGTCTCTTGGTCTGACCCTCATCCATCCCAAGGATGGCAACTTGGGGACCAGCAATAGGGACAGCCAGGTGCTGCTGTCACTTTGCCTATCCCAGAACCCACCCAGCAGCTCCAGTGGCTTCACGATGAGGCCATTTCTGGCCCTGCAGCCTGATTGTACCCCCTGCCCAGCTCTCCCTGCTGGCCAGCCCCAGCCAAACCCAGCTCCTCCCCACCCCACAGATCCTGGTTTTGGCTTGTGAAAGCAGCTTGACAGGTCCTCCCTGGAGGTGGTGAAGAGGTTTCTGTTCCTGCCCACCACAGTGGCACCTCTCCCCTTGGACCTGGTCTTCTGTGGGCAACCAAAGCCATGGGAGATGCCTTCCTCCAAGGATGTGGTTGTTTCAGATTGGCATGCACCCCACGTCCCCATCCTCCTCATCAGAGAACCCCAAAACTGGGATTAGGGGTGGCTTGGGGCTGTGCATTGCTCCATGTGCCATTGTACCAGCCTGCAGGTGCTCTCCAGCTAAGCTGGAACGTCAAAAATCAGGTCTTTTAGCAAAATAAATCACCTGTGAGCTGAGCTGGGCTTCAGCCTGGCCCAGGCCATGGTGTGTGTCCCATGAAGGTCACCCCATGATGTCCCTCAGCAGAGCAGCCCAGAGGCAGGGGCTACATCCCACTTGAGGCGGGAGAGGTTTCAGCAGCGCCTGGAGCCGAGAGCAGAAACCACATTACATCCTGCTGTGGGTGTGGGGGTTGTGGCTGTGCAACAGTGGCACGGAGGGATGTGGGCACACACCAGGTCCTGACATTATTTTCTCTCAATAAACACTGAACCCCAGATGGGTTCGTCACGCACCTGTGGTGGTGGGGACTCGGGGGTGACCCCTGAAGCACAGCCCAGGCTCCTGGATCTCTCAGCTGTCACCCATCGGTGTCCCCATCCCTCATCCTGTGTGGCCTAGCTGGGACTGGGCTGGCTGAGGCTGGGCACATGGAGCACTCATGACATGGATGGATGTGTCCAGTTCTTCCTCCTGTCCCCCACCAACACCCCCTGCCCACCCTTCCCCTCAAGGACCCTCAAGTGGGGATGTTACTGATGGGTCCGTGGGATGCTCACATCCTGGGAATAGTGGTGACAACCTCCCACTGTTGTCCCCATCATCTCACCTGTGTCCCCATTTTGAGACTGATGTTCTCATTTTTCCACCATGATCCCATCCTCCCACCACTATCCCCATTGTTCCACAACTGTCCCCATTGTCCTACTGGTGTCCCAATCTTCTCACTGGGATCTTCATGCCCCACTAGTGTCCCCATTCTCCCACCAGTGTCCCTGTCCTTCCACCAACATCCCCATCCTCCCATGGGTATCTCCACATCCCACTGGTGTCCCCATCTCCCACAGCTGAGCAAGGACACCCAGTGCTGGGTGAGCAGGGGGTGCTGCATCCTGGGGGGGGGGTTTGGGGTGACCCCCAGCACTGACACCCTTCACCCACAGAATTCCATGAACCTGCCCCCAGACAAGATGAAGCTGCTCAACCAGTATGACAACGAGAAGAAGTGGGAGCTGATCTGTGACCAGGTGAGGTTCAAGTTCACAGCATCCTCAGTGCCATCTCTGTCCCCAAGTGCCACTCATGACATGGTTTGGGCATCAGTCTGGCTGTACCAAGCACTGATATCCACCTCATTACTGACACAGCACCTTATTAACCTCATTAAGCATCGATGCAGTTGGGGTGGGGTCAGGGACACTGTGGCTGCTCTGGGGACAGTGGCATGTCCCCATGCCACAGCAGGTAGCCCAGTTTCAGCCTCTCTCTGGGGCTTGTAGGAGCGTTTCCAGGTGAAGAACCCTCCGTCCACCTACATCCAGAAGCTGAGGAGCTACTTGGACACGGGTGGTGTCAGCAGGAAGGTGAGGGGTCCCCGTTGCACCCTGGTCCCCTGGTCCCTATTCCAGGCTGGGTACAGGCATGGTGACAATGGCTGTCCCTGTCCCACAGTTCAAGAGGCGAGTGCAGGAGTCAACACAGGTGCTCCGGGAGCTGGAGATTTCCCTGAGGACCAACTACATTGGGTAAGGGTGGGGGTGGCATTGTCACCCAGCCACTGCTACTGTCTCTGGGATGGGGATGGACACTCTGTTGGCTCTGGCTGGAGGCTGTGGCCTCATCCTGCCCCCTTAGGAGGGCTCTGATGAGAGGCTGAGGGTGCTGAGGCAGCTGGGGTTGTGTGGAGTCTGAACCCCATTTTAGCTCTCTGATACCCTGTGGTGCCAGGAGGGACCCTGCCCCCACCCTGGCTGTCCTGACCCCTTGTGGGGTAGTGGGTGCCCATGGTCCCCAGGCTGCCCAGCTGTGGCAGCGGTGGCAGCAGTGGCAGTGGTGACAGGAGAGCGTTTGGGCCGTGTCCCCCATATATGAGGTTCACCATGGCACTCACCTGGCCTCAGAGAAATGTCAGCTCATGGTGCCCCCTCATGTGCCCCATGTGTTACAGCCTTGCTGGGGAGTTCTGACCAGGGGGTGGCTCTGCTGAGTGTCTGGGGGCAGGGGGAGAGAGGATGTGGAGGTTGGTAGAGCCCACTAACCCTTTGCACCCTCCAGCTGGGTCCAGGAGTTCCTCAACGAGGAGAACAAGGGGCTGGATGTGCTTCTGGAGTACCTCGCCTTTGCCCAGTGCTCTGTCGCGTATGTCCCCACCGGGTGCCCTGTCCCCAAGGCTGAGATCAGCCTCCCCTGCGGCTCAGAGGGTTGGGGGGGGGTCCCTGGGGGTGCCCTTCCTTGTCATCAGGGCGATGCTCCATGGCTGGGGCTGAGCAGAACATCCCCAACACCCCTGAGAGGCATCTGCCTATGTTGAGGTGCCATGTCTTACCTGTCCCCATGTCCTCACGGGCCACCAGGTATGACATGGAGAGTGCAGAGAACAGTCCCGGCTCTGACAAGGGCAAGGAGCGGTCGCTGGAGGACCTGAACAAAAGCACCTCCTCGTCCCCCACCCAGGGCTCCTCCAAAATGCGACCCCTCACTGTAAGGTAACGTGTGGTCCCGTCCTCAGCTGTCCCCTTGTCCCTGTGCCGTGTCCCCTGCTCTTGCCTCGCTGCACTCCCGGCCGCGCTCTGCTTGGAAGAGGGGCTTGGCAGGGAGACGCAGGCCCGGTCCTAAAAACGGGTCCCCTTTGCTGGTTTGAGGGTAGGGACAAAGCCACATGCCCCTGTGTGCCCCCAGGGGCTAAACCCTGCCTGGGGCTGAGCTGGATTCGTGTTCCCCCCCACCGCCCCGGCAATGCTACCATCCTGGTTAAACTTTGGTAAAACCCCAGGAATATGCCAAAAATTGGGGTGTTGGAGATTTTAGGGGAACAAATTGCAGCCGCCTGGTTTAAACCCGGGACGGAGGGACGGGCCTGTGTCCTCCCAAGCCGGTCCTAGTGGCCGGTGGCTCTCGCTTGGTGCCGCTCGCCCGCAGCCCCGTCTAACCCCGCTCTTCTCTTGCACGCTGCCGGGGACGCACTGACGGTAGGTGACAGGGCACTGGCGGGACGGGGACACCCGACGGGACCCCGCTGCTGGTCACCGGTATTGGGGACAGGGCCTACGGGGCATCCCCGGTGGGCGGGGGTGGTCCCAGGGACACCCCACCGCGGTCACCCCAGGAGCTGTAACGTGGCACCCCGGGGACCGCCGGGGTCCCTCGCCGCCTGCCAGCAGCTCTGGAGGAGCCGGGGTGTCCCTCCCAGCCCCAGGGACAGTTCAGGAGGGAAGTGGCACCTGCAGGGGATCCCATCCCTTGTCCCCGAACCCGGGTCTCCCCGGGGCGGCGCGGGAGCCCCGTTTCTCCCTCCTGTCCTGCAGGCTCTAACACGCCTCCAGCTGCTGCCTCTCGAACCAGCACATCCACACCCTCCTCCGCCACGTCCACCCCAGCGTCCCCTGTGGTGCCCCGGGCAGCGATGGGGACAGTGCCCCCAGGTCACCCGGCAGCTCCTGCCCGCCCCGGTGAGCCTCCGAGACCACCCGTGTGCACGACGGGGCCCCAAAACCCATCCCACGCCACATCACCCCACAGCCCCAGGACTTCTAGATGGGCACGGACACGAGGGTTTCTCCTGTGGGGTGCAGCCGCCCGGGTGCCCCGGAGTCCCTTCGCCCCCGCTGCCACCCCCTTGCGCTGTCCCCTCCCCGCTTTACGCTACGCCCGCGGCTCCCCCGGGCCCCGCTCAGCCGCGCTCTCCCCGCCCAGGCTGAACCCCTCGCACAGCAGGAAGACGCTGCGCAACTCGCGGCTCGTCAGCCAGAAGGACGATGTCCATGTGTGCATCATGTGCCTCCGCGCCATCATGAACTACCAGGTGCGAGTGGGCGGCATCCGCCGGGATCCGCCTCGGGCTCCCCGGGATCCCCCGCGCCTGCGGTGGCAGCTTCGGGGTGGGACCGGGTCTGCGTGCCCTGGCTCTGAGATGTCCTTACATAACCTCCTGCCTGGTGGGGACATGGCATGGGGGTATTCCACCTGGAGTGCCTCCGGGGGGACACACGATCCCATTAATGCTCCTTCCCCCCCGCCCCCCCTTCCCTAAGTCTGGCTTCAGCCTGGTGATGAACCATCCAGCCTGCGTCAACGAGATCACCCTGAGCCTCAACAACAAGAACGCCAGGTAGGAGCTGCCCTGCCCCCTGTTGTCCCTTGTCGCCCCGTCCCCTCGCCCACCCCACAGCCCCCCTCACACCACGTGTCTCTGCAGGACCAAGGCTCTGGTGCTGGAGCTGCTGGCTGCTGTCTGCCTGGTCCGAGGTGGCCACGACATCATCCTGGCTGCCTTTGACAACTTCAAGGAGGTGAGGCCCCAGCAGGGACACACAGTCCCCACATGAACACCTGTGCTTCAGCTAGGCTTGTGCCTTGGCTTCCCCGTGTGTGGCAGAGCACTGCACCACCCTCAAGTCTCTGGCTCGCTTAGGGATGTTCCATTCACTGGGCTTGATGTCCCCATGTCACCATGCCCAGGGCCATGCCCCAGCTGGGCTGGGTGCCTAGCAGCACCTGTCAGGATTGGGATGGTATCACCAATAGATACCTGCTGTCCTGCCACCTTCCTTGGTGTCCTCTGGCCATGTCCTCCCTGACCTTCAGCCCCCTCTCCCCACCCAGGTCTGCGGGGAGAAGAACCGCTTCGAGAAGCTGATGGAGTATTTCCGAAATGAGGACACCAACATTGACTTCATGGTGAGTGGCTGCTGGGGCCCATGCTCTGCTGTCCCCGGGGCATCATGTCACTAAGGCTGCTGCACTGTCCCCAGGCCATTATGTCCCAAGAGCTCCTAAGCCACCACACTGTCCCTATGGCATCATATCCCAAAGTATGCTGAGCCACCAAAACTCTCCCCAGGCCACCATGTCCTCAGGGGCTGCTGAGCCACCATGTTGTCCTGGGGGTAGTGTATCCCAAGGGCTGCCAGGCTGTTCTGCTGTCCCCAAGGGTTTCTAAGCTGCTGAACTGTCACTACGCCATCATGACCCAAGGCATGCTGAGCCACCAAACTGTCCCCAGGCCATCATGTCCCCAGGACTGTGTAAACCACCATGCACTCCCCAGGAGTACCATGTCCCTGAGGGCCACCAACTCCCCAGGAAGCCCCTGAGGCAAAATCCCCAAGGGTCACCCTGGCCCTGTGCTGAGCCATGGCTGCACTGAGCTGTGTCCCCACAGGTGGCCTGCATGCAGTTCATCAACATCGTGGTGCACTCGGTGGAGAACATGAACTTCCGCGTGTTCCTGCAGTACGAGTTCACCCACCTGGGGCTGGACCAGTACCTGGAGGTGGGTGATCCTGAGGGCGGGGGTGCTGGGGGTGCCACCAGCACTGAAAGTGACACCAGCTGTCCCTTGGCAGACTCTGCGCCTCACTGAGAGCGACAAGCTGCAGGTGCAGATCCAAGCCTACCTAGACAACGTCTTCGATGTGGGGACCATGCTGGAGGACTCGGAGACCAAGACGATGGTGCTGGAACACATGGAGAAGCTGCAGGAGAAAGTCAGCCAGGTGGGCCGTGGGTGCGTGGGCAGAGCCGCTGACGCAAGCCCTGAGGGAGGGATGAGGACGGGGCTGAGCGGCGGCGCCTCGTCGCCCACAGTTGACAGAGAAGCTGCAGGATGCGGAGAACGACTCCATGGCCAAGATAGCGGAGCTGGAGAAGCAGCTGAGCCAGGCACGGCGGGAGCTGGAGGCGCTGCGGGTGAGCCGGGGGTGCCACGGTGCTGAGGGAAGGCTGGGGCTCTTAGGGATGCAGTGGGACACCGGTGACCTGCCGGGGGTTGTCACCTCTCCAGGAGCAGCTGAGCCCCCCGCGGCCGCCCAGCCCGCCGTCCCCACAGCCCCAGGAGTGTTACCGGCTGGCACTGGAGCGGCGGCTGGTGGAGCTCGAGGAGAAGGGGCTGGTGCAGATCCTGCGTGGGCCCGATGGAGACGTCGCCATCGAAATTGTCCCTGTTGTCATAGAAACCCCTGCAGCGCCTGTTTCGGGAGAGGCCACTGCCACCACCGACACCACCGCCACCTGCACAGGTACCATGGGTGCAAGGGGATATTCCCTTCCTGGGGGGGACACCTGGCACCAAGGAGGGGTGGCTGAGGAGGAGCGAGTCCCTGGGCACAGAAACAGAGGTGGGGGTGTGGGGATGTGCCCGGGGACTCAGGGCAATGCGGTGGCAGAGGGAGCGTGGCGATGGCACCGTGCCCTGCTGTGTCACCATCTCACCCACCTCTTCTTTCCCTTGCAGATGCTCCAGCTCTGGCTCCGGCCCCACCTCCCCCACCAGCACCTGCTGCCCCCCCACCCCCTCCACCCCCCCCCACCTCTGCCAGGGGCTGAGCCCATCCCTCCCCCACCCCCTGCACCCCCTCTGCCCGCAGGCATTGCCCCTCCCCCAGCTCCCCCACTACCAGGTGCCCCAGTGCCACCACCCCCCCCCACCACTCCCAGGGGGCCTGGAGGGCCCCGTGCCCCCCCCTCCACCACCCCCACCCCTTGGTGGGGTGCCCCCCCCTCCACCACCCCCACCCCTTGGTGGGGAGCCCCCAGCCGGGCCGGGTGCCCACCCCACTGCCAACGGTTCAGGTGAGTGTGGCCCAGGGATGGTGGGGATGTTCCCTGGGAAGGGTCTGGGGGCACCTTGGGGTGGGTTTGGGACCCCCCACCCTGTGACGTGCCCCTCCTCCCTGTGACCCTGCAGTGAAGGTGAAGAAGCCGATCCAGACCAAGTTCCGCATGCCTGTCTTCAACTGGGTGGCCCTGAAGCCGAGCCAGATCGACGGCACTGTCTTCACCGAGCTCAATGATGAGAAGGTGCTGCAGGTGAGCACACGGGGACAAGGGGCCGGGCACAGGGTGCCTGGAGGATGTCAGTGCCCCAAGCCATGCTGAGCTTGCCTTGTGCCCATCCTGCACTCACCGGCAGTGTCACAGGGCTGCAGGAGGAGCTGGAGATAAGGAAAACTCCTTAGCACCATGGAGAGGGACCATGGGATCAGGCGTGTTTCTCCTCTCAACCTGTGCTTGTCCCTTTGCTCCATCTGCATCCTCACATCCTGTCCTTTTCATCTTCCTCATCTCCATTTTCTGGTCCCCTCACCCCCTCCATACCCCTCCCTGTCCCCTTGCCTGTCCCTGTACTTGTCCTGTTGTTCCATCCTCATCCCCTTGCTTCACCTTGATCCTTCTCACCCTCATCTTCATCCTCTGGCCCCATCCTCACCCCAGATGTCCCGTGCTACCTTCCCACTGTGCCCACAGCCCTGTGTCCCCACAGGAGCTGGACATGAATGACTTTGAGGAGCAGTTCAAGACCAAGGCTCAGGGCCCTGCCCTGGACATCAGCGCCCTCAAGGCCAAGACCACGCAGAAGGCCCCCAGCAAAGTGACCCTCATGGAGTCCAACAGGGCCAAGAACTTGGCCATCACCCTGCGCAAGGGTGGCCGCAGCATCCAGGACATCTGCACGGCCATTGAGACGTGAGTGCTCCCCCTGGGGTGGGGCAAGGATGGGCTAAGGTCTGGCACACCCCTGAAGGACCAAGGGGTTGGGATAGTGGGGTGTGATGGGATGCAGGAATTGGTATGGGTATGCAGGGATAAGGCACAGAGAGATGGAGGGTGGAGGGACAGGTGTGGAGAGGTGGAAGGATGCAGAGACCAGTTGTGGGGATGGAGTGATGCAGGAACCAGATATGAAAAGAAGGGATGTGGGGACCAAAGACAGATGGGATAGATCCATATGGAGAGATAGAGAGATGCAGGAACCAGATACAGAAAGATGAACCGGCTCTGGGGATGGAGGGATGAAGGACCAGTTGTGGGGGTGGAGGGATGATGGAATCAGCCAGGGGTGACAGGGGCTTTGGGACCTGCAGCAGGGCCTGACAGTGCCAGGGGTGTCCCCTCTCCGTAGGTACGACCAGCAAGCCCTGAGCCTCGACTTCCTGGAGCTGCTGCTGCGCTTCCTGCCCACCGAGTACGAGAGGACCCTGATCGGGAAGTTCGAGCGGGACCAGCAGCCGCCAGAGGAGCTCTCGGACGAGGACCAGTTCATGATCCGCTTCAGCAAGATCCCGCGCCTGGCCGAGCGCATGAACGTCATGATCTTCCTGGGCAGCTTCGGCGACACGGCCCAGCTGCTC
This sequence comes from Certhia americana, assembly GCA_018697195.1. NCBI lineage: Eukaryota > Metazoa > Chordata > Aves > Passeriformes > Certhiidae > Certhia > Certhia americana. The sequence continues at coordinate 84,643 of JAGMWU010000033.1, forward strand.
ATGCCGGTGTGCACCGGGGACGGGCGGGGCGGGGGATGCGCGGGGGCGGCTCCTGCGGCGACACTCACACCCTTCCCTCCCTTCCTCCCTCCCACAGCAACTCAACGCCATCATCGCCTCCTCCATGTCCCTCAAGTCCTCCAGCAAACTGCGCCACATCCTCGAGGTGAGGGCTCTGGGGGGAGGTGGCCCAGATGGGTGCACACAGAGTGCTGGCAGAGTGTCTGTAGGCACTGTGCCCCCCTGGCCCCGCATTCCCGAGCTGTGCTGTCCCTGCAGATTGTTCTGGCCTTCGGGAACTACATGAACAGCAGCAAGCGTGGAGCTGCCTACGGTTTCCGACTGCAGAGCCTTGATGCGGTAGGGCTGGTGTGGGGTGCCTGGTGTGGGGGTGGTCGGAGGCACTGCCACTGCCAGGGACCAGCCCTGGGGACAGAGGGACAAAAGGAGCAGCTGCAGAGATGGAAGGATGCAGGAACCTGCTGTGGGGATAGAGGGATGCAGGGAGCAGCAGTAGGGATGGAGGGACACGAGGTTTAGCTGTGGGGACACAGGGATGAAGAGACTGTCTGTTGGATTGGCGAGGCAAGGGAAGGAGGAAAAGGGATGGAGATACACAGGAATGGGGTCGGGAGGATGGAGACCTCATATGGAGAGGTTAAAGGATTCATGGACCATGATGAAGGAAGATGAGATGAAGGAAGATGGGAACCAGCTGCAGGGATAGAGGGAGGAAGGTCACACATGGGAATGTAGGGATGAAGAACCAGCTGCAGGGACAGAGCGCTGCAGACCCAGCCATGGGGATGGAGAAGGATAGGTATCAGCCATGGGAATGGAGGGGTGCAGACATGACTGGGGGATGGAGGGATGCAGATCCAGCTGTGGGAGTGGAGGGATGGGTACAGACCCAGGATAAAGGGCCACCAGAGGCAGCCCTGAGTAGGGTGAGGGGGTGGTGGATGCCAGTCGGGGCTGACTTTGCCCTGCCCCAGCTCCTGGAGATGAAGTCGACAGACCGCAAGCAGACGCTGCTGCATTACCTGGTGCGGGTGATCATGGAGAAGTACCCAGAGCTCACCGGCTTCCACACCGAGCTGCACTTTCTTGACAAGGCAGGCACAGGTAGTGCCCATGGGCCCTGGGCTAGGGGTGAAGGCAGCCCCTGGCACTCTGAGCCTGCCCTGACCTCGCACTGCTCACTTCCTGCAGTGTCCCTGGATGGTGTCCTGCAGGACGTGCGGAGCCTGCAGCAGGGCATGGAGCTGACCCGCAGGGAGTTCATGAGACAGGATGACAGCCCCGTGCTCAAGGACTTCCTCAAGGTCAATTCAGATGTGATGGAGAAGCTGCAGGCTGATAGCAAAACTGCCAAGGTGGGTGCTGGGGTGGGGTGGGGTCATGGGGGCAGTCCCCTGCATGGGGACACCCTGGGGTGCTCACATCTCTGCCCCATGGGAGAAGCTCCCACTCAGGATGTGGCTCTAGTGGGTCAGGCAGAAGGGATACAGGGCAGGATGGAGAGGTGGGAGGGGCTGGAAAGAGGTGGTGGGCAATGGACACCACTGCCCAGCCCCAGCCTCCAGATCATATGTCTCTGCCCACAGGAAGCGTATGAGTCAGCTGTGGAGTATTTCGGGGAGAACCCCAAGACCAGTCCCCCCACCACCTTCTTCCCCATGTTCATGCGCTTCATCAGAGCCTACAAGGTAGGAGTGGTCACGGGGTTCTCTGTTTCTGAGGGCTGGGAGATTTGGGGCACCTGAGCCCACTTTGGAGCAATCAGCAGAAGTGACAGGCAAGGCTGGGGCTTGTGAGGCCAGGAGACCCTGGGGCTCAGGAATGCCTTTGGGATGGTCAGAGATTTTGGAACTGGGTTGGGCTGAGCTGGGGGCTGTGAAGGGAGGAAAGAAGGGGGCTGCAGTCCTGGACTCAGCACATCCTTTCTGCCCCTCTCCCAAGAAAGCAGAGCAGGACATCGAGCTGTGGAAGAAACAAGAGGCTGCAGCCAAAGAGGCTGGATCTGGCTCCCCTGGCAACGAGCACCAGCCTGAGGTGAAGGTGGCATCACATCTGTGTCCTGGTGGGATCCCAGCCCCAGCCCTGAGTGGGCTGAGTGGTGGGGAAGGACTGAACAGGTCCTGGGGAGGGAGAGCTGGGTGGGAGGTGAAGGTGAGGGTACCCCATCTCCTCTGGGGTGTGATCACATCACTCAAGTGCCCTATCCCCTCCCCAGCTGCCTGTCCAGAAGGCCAGGAGGCAGCAGATGGACATGATTGCTGAGCTGAAGAAGAAGCAGATGGTGAAGGAGCCACTCATCTACGAAGGCAAAGATGGGGCCATTGAGGATATAATTTCAGGTGAGAGATGGTTTCAGGTGAGCAGCCAGGTGTCCCCACATCACAGACCCAGTGCTGGGGGCTGCAGCGGCTGTCACAGAAGCTGGAGGGTCACCAAACCCCATCACAGGGACCAAACCTACCTGCAAGCACCTTCACATCCCACGTGGCAAAGCTGCCGAGTGCTTCCTCCCCTGTCTCATATCTCTTCCTCTTCTTCTGCTTCTTTCTCTTCTCTCCTCCTCCTGCTCCTCCTCGCTGTCTCTGGATCGCTCTGCTCAGCTCTCAAAACTGTCCCTTTCACGGCCCGGACGGGCAAACGCTCGTCACGGCTTTTCTGCGACGTGAGCTTCAACGAGGAGAGCCCTCTGTAGGTAACGTGGGGCAGCGGGGCAGGCGCCGGTGGGCGGGGGCTGCCGGGAAATTCCCGCCGGGATTTCTCCAGATGTGTGGCCGGATTTGCCCCACGCTGAACCCCAGCCCCGGGGGCATCCGGGATCAGCCCCCGATGCGGTGCTGTGCTCCGAGAGCCGACGGTCGGGGGCCCACGGGCTGGCTGTTCGTAGCTGCTGCTCCTTCCGTCGGTGCGGCCCTTGGCTCCTCCGGAGTGTCCTCATGTCCAGAGGGGCGAACTCCTGGACAAGGGGCAAGGGTTTTAAACGAACAAAGGAGAGTTTTAGGTTGAAGGTTCGGAAAAAGTTTCATTCCTGTGAGGGTGAACCCTGGCGCAGGTTGCCTAGGGAAGCTGTGGCTGCCCCTGGATCCCTGGCAGTGTCCAAGGCCAGGTTGGACAGGGCTTGGAGCAACCTGGGACAGTGGGAGGTGTCCTTGCTCATAGCAGGGGTGGCACTGGATGGGCTCGAAGGTCCCTCCAACACAAACCACTCCATATTAATGTGATGGGTGGGCAGTAAAGCTCATCGCCCCTGCGCTTCCCCCGGTGCAGATCTGCGGAACAACCCGTACCGGCGGGGGGACAAGGCCCGCGGCAGCGCCAAGAAACGGGCGGCGGGGCAGAGCCTGCAGGCGACGCCGGACATCGCGCTGTGACCGGCGCCGTCCCTGCAGCTCCAGGGCCGGGGCAGGATCATCCTCCCGACGCAGATGGGGCCGCTGGATGTCAGTTCCTCAGCCCGGGGCTCGGTGGGGTGGAGGGACAGTGCCCGCTCCGAACTGCTCCAGCCGCTTAACGTGCCAGCTCCGCCCTGCCTGTCTGAGGGCCTGCCACAGGCACTCCCGGCGCTTGCTTGGCCATGTCCCTGCGCTCCTCTCCCCAGGCTGGCAGGGCTGGGGGATCCTCCCGGCTGTGGACTGGGAGGGGAAAGCACAGAAAGGGCCCCAACTCGTCCTGGAAGGAAAAGAGGGGCTGTCCCATCCCTACCCCAGCGCTGCTTCCAGGCACGCCGGCCGCGGAGCCAGCCCTGCTCATCGGGGTGTCTTACCCCTCAGCTTGCTGGTGCCTTTGATTGCCGCTGCGGAGGGGAGGGGGTGTCAGCCCCCTACACAGCGCTCCCCGCACATCTCCCCCGCCTCCCCCGGCCCCGCAGAGCCCCCCCAGACCCGCATTCTGCTGCGAGGCAGAGCCAGCGAGGAGCTGCTGCAAAGCTCCCACCCCGGGCACCTCCCGGACCCAGGGGCTGGCAGCGGTGCTATTTTACAGGATTTTATGTCTTCCTTCAAATTCCTCTGTGCTGAGGCAGCCGGGATTGCAACACTCCCGCACAGGGTGTCCCCAAGGCTGTGGCGAGCAGCGCTGGGCTGCTCCTCACCGCAGTGGAAGCTCTGGAGCTGCGGCAATCAGCAGCAGGGACAAGTTTCTGCGAGGTGGGGGCACCACCGCCCTGCATCCACCTGCACTGTCGGGGCTGGAGCCTGTGGGATAAACAGAGACTGTTAGCCCTGCGGGGCTCCCGTTTTTGTGGAGTGGGACACGCAGGAGATGCCGGCAGCCCCCAGCCCCGCAGCAACTGCGATCCCGGAGCCTGTGGGGTCCCTGCTGCCGCCAGGCAGGAGAGGCCTGAGAGCCGCACGAGCCTTTCGGTACCTCACTGGACCCGACTGACGCTTCCTCCCCTGCCCCGCTGCTGCTGAGTAACCCCGACCCCTCAGTGCCGCAATGAAACCTCTCGGTACATTTATTTCATCAAACGGTCCCTGCTCATCCCGATGCAAGGACGCTCCTCCCTCCTCCTGTCCCTCCTCCCGTCCCTTCTCGCTCGTCCCAGCTTTATCCAGAGCAGCCGCTGCTTCCTGCTGTATTTAAACTGCTTCAGCGCCGGCTCCGTGTCCGGTGAGGGATGGGAAATGATTGTGTAACTTATAAATGCCTAGAAGTACAACTGAACAACTGTATTTGTATACATTATTTTTATATACTGAAGGCCTGTTTAATCAAGAGCAGAACTGATAATAAAATGTATCAGAGGATAAAGGACTTGTCTGGAGAAGGGTTTGTGGGGGGAGGGAGGTGATACTGTCATGGAGGGAGGGAGGAAGAAAAGGAAGGAAAGATGGAGTGAGGAAAGGATGGAGGGAAGGAGGAAGGGGGGAAGACGAAGGGAGGGATGGAAAGACGGAGGAAGTGGCTTGGGCTGCCCCATCCTTGGAAATGTCCAAGGCCAGGTTGGCTGAGGTGTGGAGCAAGCTGGGATAGTGGGAGGTGAGAGGATGGAACAAGATGATCTTCAGGGTCCTTTCTACCACAAACTAGTCTGGAATTCTAGCAACAAACCACCCACCATTTTTTTGAGGACGACAAATCTGAGGTCTGTTTGCAGCACAGATGTGGGTGCATGATAGCACAAAAAATGTGTTTTCAGGTTAACTGTCCTCACTCACCAGCCTGGCCACAGCCCCCTGCCCACTGGGATCCTTTACTGGGAGGATTCAGCTCTGTGCAGACAAACAGCTCCTGCAGCAGCAGCAGCAGAGGGGCTGCAGCACTGGGAGGTGTGGGGGCTCAGAGCTCTGCCTGCCTCAGCCCTGCTCCTCCCAAGGCAAGACTGAGCAGCTCTCAGTGCAGCAAATCCCCTACAACGGGACAGAGGGAGGACAAGGGACTGTCTGCTTGGAAGGAGAGAGATGACAGAAGATTCAGCAAAGCCTGGGCTTAGATCCATCAAACTTAGTGCTGCCTATTCAGCCCCAGAAATCACAGAATCCTAGAATATCCTGGAAGGGACCCCCAAGGATCATCCAGTCCAACTCCTGCCCTGCACAGAGAACCCAACAATCCCATCCTGTGCATCCCTGGGAGCGCTGCCCAAACTCTCCTGGAGCTCTGGCAGCCTTGGGGGTGTGCCGTTCCCTGGGGAGCCTGGGCTGTGCCCAAGCCCCCTCCCTGACTTCTCCTGCATCCCCCAAATCCACGAGAAATTGTTATATAGCAGAGTTTAATCAGAACAGGCTCTTCTTTGTGGAAAATGTCTTATTCAGCATCACCATTTTGTTTTCTGGGACAACACATCAAACCACCAGCAACGACAACAAACAAAATCTTTTTTTTAAGCTTTATTTTTTTCCCTGTGAAAATGCAGGTCAAAAACGTTAACTTCAAGAAATCACAGTTTTATAAAGTGTCATTCGTTCCATACAAGCTCCTCGTTCCAGCACCTTCCCCTACTGCCCATTCCAAAGAGATCCTCAGCTCCACCTCACCTCACCAACAGTGATTTTTCCAGACTTCCGGAAGGAGATGCACGACAAGAGCCATCTGTGTTTATCACTCCTACTTATCCTCCCCACCCTGCGCTGGGGTTCTGTCCTAAACACTCGTTATGAAACCTGACAGTTCCAGCTAAATTTGAATGAGGATAATGCAAATCTTCCTCAACTTTCTGCTGTCAGTATTCCCTTAATCTGGAAGACGAGTTGTTTGTGCCTGTCACAGCAGTGACAAGCCAAGGGGAGAGGAAACTGTCCTGGCAGCAGGAGAGAACCAGGGAGAGCTCAGGCTGGCTGGCAGCACAACCTGGAGATTGTGCCAGAGGAGAACCCCAGCTCAGGGACTGGGAAGGAACCAGCAGTTTGTGGGGCTACCTAGGTGTCTGTCCCCAGGCAGGGACTGTGACACCACATCCCACCCTGAGAGCAGTGACATGGCCAAGCTTTGTGGGCTGGGAACCTGCAGCCTCACTTGGGCACTTGTGGTGGCAGCAAAATAGGACTGAAGGCTTTGGACAAAACAAAGAGGGTGAATTGTGGCTAATGCTGCTGTGAGGGTACCAGGGAACACAGACAGCTCCACGGGCCAGGGGAACACCAACAGCTCCATGGGTCCTGTAAGGACATCCCGGGCCTGGGAGGGTTCCTGCCTCGTGCAGGTGGCCTGAGTTCAGGTTAATGCTGCAGATGCAGAGCCCAGGAGATGCAGAGCCCTGCTGCTTCAGGGCTCAATCCCAATGCCTAGGATGGAACTAGATACCTGGAGATGGGAGCATCCCCCAGGTGACAGAGGCACAAGGTGCAGCCCTTGGGATGGAACCCATGATGCTTTGGGATTGACACATCATCACAGACTCACAGAAACAACCAACAGTTTTCCTCCTGCCACCTCAGAGGAAGCTCAGGAAAGGTTCAGGCATGCTCTGAACCTGTGCTTGGGAGCTCCTGGGAGCCCTGGAAGAGGCACCTTGATCTGTCCTGCTACAGAGCTTAAACTCTTACTAGTTTATGGCATCTGAAAAAAGAAATCAAGCCAACCTCCCCCTTTCCCCACTCCCTCCTGGAAGACATGTGCATAACGTGTTAATTATTTACTAAAAAGACTCTGAATGTGGCATTGTAGATATAATTAGGTGCCTATTTTGGACAATGTATTAAGTGCTTTAGAACAAAAAGTGCTATAAAAACTATACCCAGAGTGGTGACAGGTTTCATTTTTCTTCGTGAGTTCCACTTTTTTATTACAACTTGAGTTTTCTGATCAGGGATGTCACTCTCTGGTGGAGCAAAACCAGCCCATGTTCTGGGAGACCAAAGGGAAAGAGCACTCTTTGTTTAAAGAGTGCTGCTCCTCAAAAAAAAGAGGCTCAGAGTTCAGCTTTTCCCAGCTATTTTCTAAGTGAACTTCCCTCAGGAAGACTGCCAGCATTGCTGCCCCGTTGTGTCTCCCAGACCAGCACAGATCTGGCAAAGCCCACCTTGGCTTTTGGGACCAGTTTCTCTGCCCAGGCTGGATGCAGAGCCCACAGAGCTCAGAGGCAGCCACAGGGCTCTGGGAAAGCCACAGGCACAGGGAGGGACTGTGATTTCCAGGTGTGCCAGGCCTTGGAGCAGCCCTGAACAAGCACACTCAGAGCTCACACCTGCCTTGGGATCTGTTCTGGGATGAAGGAGGGTGAATGATACCCGCCCACCTGAACTTGGCCTGTGAGGTTTCAGTATGTTCCAAACATTCACAAATCAGTAAAAAACCTGAAACAGTTCAAAGCTTAAGGCATTCCAGGCCCAGATGCCCCTCCCACTCAGTGAACCCAGTCTGAAGTGAGGGGAGGAGTGGGAAGCCTTGTGAGGCCAAGCTGAGCTCACAGAACTGGGGCACTGGGCTGGATTGGAAGCTGGGAGGGAGATTTTTATAAACTACAGTAAAATTCAGCCCTGTCACAGCTGGTAGAGCTGATGTCCCCTAGTCCTCCAAGGATGGGACAGTGCACCTGAAGTCCCACATCAGAGGTGGGAACAGGATGGAGGAACAACTCCTCCACCCTCCCACCAAGGAATTCTGTACCCTCCTCCTGCCCTGCCTGACAGGGGCACCAGAGAGAGCACCAGCTCCTCTGAGACCTGCAGGTGGGAGCTGCTTTGTTTCTGGGAACAAAGTTCTTTTCTGATTCAAGAAGGAAGCGACTGTGGGGAAAGGTGGGAGGTGAAACCAAGAACCAGCCAGTGGCTGCTGTCAATTCTCCCCATGCAAAAGGCTTGAGGGGGAGATGATGCTCCTCAGAGCCTACAGAAATGTTTTTTCCTCCAGCTGGAAAGAAGTCAGCCAGCTCCCCTTGGCACAACCAACCCCAGCTGCACTGAGGGCACCCAACCTCCTCCTCTGGGCGAGCCCAGCAATGACCAACCTCACCTCGGAGCAAGAGAGAAAGAGTTCTCACCCCTGCTGTCCTGAAAAGCACAACCTCCTTCCTCTGAAAAGCGAGGAATTTCCACCTACCATTCTCAAGCTCTAACACACCCAAGCAAGTAATTCCCACTGTCCTGGGGAATGTCTAAGCTCAGGATGTGTTGGAAGTGGATCAGAACAGCCAACAGAAGTGAGGCCCGAGGGCAGTGAGCTGTGATCCTGCTGCAGGACAAACACCAGCCACTGCACTTGGTGCTCCATGGCAGGGGAGGTCAGAAGCTTTGGCAATTCCTTCTTTGCACAAGGTGCAAACCTCCAAAGCAGGCAGGGCTTCAGGGCCTGTTCTCCAGCTGGCCGTGCTTGACGCGCCAGGCCCAGCTGACGCTGCAGTCGGGGGCCAGGGTGCACTGCAGCTCGATGCCAGAGTCAGGCACCTCCATGTCATAGTGCACAGGCTGCCCCTCCTTGGTCACCAGGCTGAAGGCAGGCACGGGGATCTGTGGAGCAGAACACACAGACCTCAGTGGCACTTATAGTCTCCTCCCGAACATCACAGCTCTCCATCACACCCAGCTTCCCAAGACAAGAACAGCTCCCAGGCAGGGGCTCGTGCTTGGCAGGAACATCCTGAACTCCTCTCATAAGGAAATACCTCAGAACTAGACTGGGCAGTGCCCACCCTGCTGCCAAAGTGCCTTCCTGAGCTCTGGGCCATGGCTGGGGGTGTCCTGAACTGCCCATGTTTGGGCACCTGAGCTCCTCTCCAGGTATTTTGCTTTGTGACGTCCACAAGAATAGAGTCAAGAGAGAACAAGCACCACTGGAACATTTCCTGGACTGGCACAACATCTTTTAGAGACAATCCATTTTACACTCAAATGAGTCACAGTCCCACAGACACTCCAGAGTTTCTTTCAGGAACAGCCAAAGCAGCCCACAGTGAGGTTCACAGGAGTGTGCCAACATCTCCAACAGAACAAGTTGGAAGCACCCCAGCCAAACACAGCTCATTTCTCTCAGCTGATGCAACTGCCTATGATGAAAAAGCTATATAATAATTCTTTAGGGAGAGGGGAAAGAGTTTATAATTGAGGAGAAGAATTTTTTAAGCTGCAGCACAGGTGCTTTCTAAGATCTGTGGTTACTCTGACAATTGGCACTGGCTTACAGTTCAGGTTTGGTATTAGGTTTAGGCTGGATATTAGGGAAAATTTCTTCACTGCAAGAGTGGACAAGCATTGGAACAGGCTAAAAAGGGCAGTGGTGGAATCATCGTCCCTGAAAAGGTTCAAAAAATCACTAGATGTGGCACTTGGAGATATGGTTTAGTGGGCCTGGTGGGATTTGGTCAAAGATTGGACTTTGATGATCTTTGAGGTCTTTTCCAAGCTCAGTGATTCTGTGATTCAGAAAACAACATCTGGTTCTACACTCACAACAGCAGCACTGAGGTTCTGCTTCTAAAGGTGTCCTAAGGATCCCTGAACCATTCCTGGGTCTCTCTGACATTCAGGGATTATGAGGCTGCAGTAGGGAAAAAATTGTTCCACAAATGGTGCACTCAACTCCAGTCTGTGTCTCACCTGGCTGCTTATCCCCGTGGCAATGTCTCCCACCTTTGTCCTGTGGAAATCCCTGATGTGCAAATTTTCTCCACTTAGCAACTGGATCTGGATTTTCACTCCTGGAATGCACAAGAGATTCTTTAACTTCTGCTGAGCCATAAGGACCTCACAGTCCACAGCAAAACTGACTGACAAGGTACACACATGGGGAAAAACTCATTTTTGTCATTAAGGATTTAATTTATGTAAGTCTTTTGCTGAGCATGGAGCTTGCTTCAGACAGCAGTGACTCACAGAGCAGAGCTGCATTTAGCAAGAAAGCAGCTGAAGTGATACATTAATTTGCACAATATGCCCTCAAAATTCTGGGTAGATGTTTGTGGTTACAAAACATTCCTTGCACACGGAAGCTGCATAAGGCAGGGCACTGTGTGATTCAGGAACTTCCCTGGATTTTACTGTACAGACCCAGTGCCTTCCAGCCATCTGTGACTGGGGAAGACTGGGCCTCCTCACAACCCATCTTTAGGGGGGGGTCTGTGCTGGCACAGCAACTAAAGGACAAAAGGTGCTCAAAAACTCCATATCCAGCCTGCCTAGATAGTGAGAAAGTGATTCCTGGCCATTTATCCCAGGTATGGAAATGCAGACCCACCGTTGAAGTAGCTGGGGGTGTCTGTGTGCCGGCTGCGGCTCAGCAGGTTGTTCCAGCTGCAGCTCTGCCCATCTGCCTGGCTGCTCCAGGAATGGATCCCAGAGCTCATGGTGTCCCTCAAGCTGTGAGAAGCTTTCATGGAGTTCTGCAGGAATAAGCACAAGTTTGTCTAAGGCTCTGAAAGAAAATGAGCTGGCAGGAGATGAGCATTAAAATAAGGTCAGGAGGAAAAAGGTGGAAATCCAGAGGGATTTAAGGCTGGGCCTTCCTCAACATTTATGTGCCATCTGGGAAAGAGAACGAATATTTATGTGCACTGAAAGAGAACAGTGCAACAGTGTGGAAACATTATCAGATATTTTCAATAGTTAAATCAATAATGAGCTGAAAAACTGGATGAGAAAAGAGGAGTTGTACTGACTAGCAGGAGAATTAAGCATCAGTTAAAATATCTGTCACTTACTGACATTAGAAACACACAGAAAAAACAATTAACTGTACAAAACCAACCACAGACCCTGTGCTGCTGCACTCTTGGGAAAGGTCTGTATTGTCCCAGTCAATCTGACACCAGCACAGTGGTCTGAACCAGTCAAAAGTCAAGTTAAAGGTATGGGGTAGTGTTAGGAAAAGCCAAGCAGAGTCAGATCCCACACTGCACACTGCGTGTGTCAACAGCTGAGCTGTGCAGAACTCCCTCAGTCCTCCTCAAAAAGCACTGGAAGAACTGAGAAGAGAGACAAAAATAGGACACAAAGCTGCTCCCAATCAGAACTGACTCTTGCAGATGCCAGGATGCACAAATTTGGGACTCAATGTCTTTGAAAACTGTGATTGAAGGGCTTTTGTCCTTCCCTGGTCCTACAAGGCTTATTCAGCGTTCCCCATTTATCCAGTGTTCCTCTGGTGTACCTTAGGAACACCAGAGAGAGCAAACCAATCTGATTGAAATTGGTATTTAAATAACTAGGACTGTGCATTCATTAGTATCAGTGGTTTAAAGTAAGTTCATGGAGAATAGATTCGTAGGCTGGGAATGAATATCCAAGATTTGGTCTCTGTTTTCCTGTCCTACTCTCCTGGTCTCTTCCCTAAACGGGTGGCCATGGCCAGGAAGAAGACCCTGCACAGCTGCTTGGTGCAGCACCTACTTCCATCACTGCTTCCCAAGCTCCCTTCTCCTGCACAGACAGGGTTGAGGCTGCTGAGATTTTCCATATCCACACACTTGAAGCTTCTGGTGAGGATACAACACAGGAGAGCCTCTGGAGGAAAGGATCCGTGCTGGACAGGGAACCAAAGCACAGCTACAACTCAACACCCCACTGGGCATGAGCAAAGCTTCCTTCCTTCCTTCCCCTGCAAACTGAGTGTCACAAGGCAGCCGCAAAGGTGAGAAATTCCAGATTTCTATTGGAGACAGCTTCCAGTTTTCCTGAGGGGGCCAGCCAGCCACCCCCCATCCATCCACACTCACCTTCTCACTGGCATCTGACACAAAGGGGCTGTCGATGCTGAGGCATGAAAGCATTTGCTCTTGCTCTTCCAGAGAGTAAGGCTGGGAAAGGCTGTTCAGAAACAGTTCTGCAGCAAAAGGAAGAGAAGAGAGACATTTCCAGTGTCTTCTTCCATGCCTCCCTGCTCTAATCACAGCTCTGGAATTACTATCCAAAGCTTCTTCAGCAATATTTAATGAACCTTCATATTGGTGCCAGCAAAAGCCAACACACAACTCTGCCATGCAGAGGCCACAGCCAGCACTGTGACACAGGGAAACTGAGCCAAGAGGAGATGGATTGTGCAACAACATGTAAAACAGCACCTCAAATTTACCAGTTCTTGCTCATTATGTCTCCTGTGGATGGATCACTCTAGATCCATCCACACTATCAGGGAAAGGTCGAACTCTTGTACTCAGCTCTCACCAGTATCTGGATGTTTGTACTCCCTTATCCGGACACAAGTACTTACAAATACTGCAAATATTCCTGATAATATCCAGATATCCCATACATAACCACAATGCTGCTGAGACCCAAAGCCACTTGACAATGAAGCTGCCCATCAGCAACCCCTAAAATTCCTCATTCTTCAGTTTCCTGACACAGTTACAATTGTAACCAGTTTCTTCTTAACTGGAAGCTTGCAATTCACTCAAAAAGACTAGGAAATATGGGAGAAAAGAAAGTGAAATCTAGAGTTATACTGAGGTAATAGAACTGGACAAATCACTGATTTCCACACTGAATTTACTGCTGGTTTTCAAACTCTGGATTCCTGCTGTAACCGAATTCCTTGACTGATGGCTGTAGGTTTTCTAATGCCTAGAACAAAACAGTTGCAGGCTGATTTTAACTGCACTGCTTTGCTTGACATCTGCCATTCCTGTATTTTTATCCTGGCTTACCTCAATTTAAAAAAAAAAAAAAAAAAAAAAAGTTTGAACCTAAAATTCCAGATAAAGTTGAAATTCTGACACTGTTTAAACAGTGCAAACAAGCACAAGTCTGAAACAGGCTGTTTTCGAAGAGGTTCTTGCACCTCTCTCAGAAGGTTCCTCCCTGTTCAGGGGGAAGGAAATTCTGTTCACTCCCTTTGTGGCACATTTAATTGGTTAATAACCATTAGTTTTGGTAGTCTGAAGGAAGGTTGAGCAATTTGTGTAACGAGAAAGGAACTATGAGCAAAATGACATCCAAGCTGAAAACCCAAAAATAACTGTCAACAAGCCAAGAGAAAGCAGCTGTATTTTTATCCTGCCCAAGCAAAAAAAAAAAAAAAAAAAAAAAGCTGAATTCCTCCTCCCCCAGCCCAGTTCTCACCAATTTCCAGCTGCTGAAGTTCTTGCTCTGAAATGGTTGTGGCTCTTTCCACATGGCTGCAGCTCTTCAGAGGCAGAGGTGTCGAGGACAGAGGTGGGGGATCACAGGTCTCAGGTAACTCCTTGCCCTCATTCCAGTGGGTTCCCTCAATCTCCTCTGTTTGCTCCAGAGATGGAGGTGGTAGGACTGGGCTGGCACAGGAAACTTTGACTGACAGTTTTGGGTTAGAACCAGTCTCAGAAACTGGGCTCACTGTGGGCGACAGGAAGGTCTGTGCACTGTTTTCTTTGTTCAAAGATAAATGTCTGGGCTCTCTGTATTCACCTCTCCAAGGGCTTCTCACACCCCCCACTACAAAAAAAAATAAAAAGAATACAAAAATTATCAAATAAAGCAATAAAAGAGGTAAAAGTTTTCCTTTGCTGTAAGAATTTTTGACATGTATTTGCTGTAAAATGCCCAGCTTCTTCAAGAGATAAAACCAGATCACCTTGCTGTATTACAGAACCACCCAGCAGGATTAAGATGAAATAAATTAGTGATGGTGTCAGGGGCAAGACTGAACCACAAGTATGAGTTACAGCTAAGGATGCAATAAACCTCTGCCTGCAGTTGTGCTGCACACCAGGCTCTTCAAGTGCAGCTAATGCTTAAGCTGACAGGAGCACAGCACCTGAACAAACCCACAGAGAGCTCAGCTCCATCAGTAGAGAAAGAAGAAGAGCATGTGACAGGACACAGGAAATTATCATTTATCTGGGTGACAAACACTTGGCTGAATCAAACCAAAATACGCATCAATGCTGGGAAAATGATATACTGGACAATTAACCAAACTGGTGCTTCCCAAAGGAACGGCACCAGCAGCTCTCCTAGTAGGAACACAAAGGTTCAGCTACATCATTTGTATCAGGGTATTTCTACCTTCCTCAAGTGCCACACTGGTCTTAGTTTTGAGCTCTGATGCAGATGCCCTGTGCAGAGGTTCCTTCTCCAGCCCCAACTTAATAATCTCAGCAGTGAGAGGGTTGCAGGAAGGTGGAATTTCCCTCAGAGGAGGTGGCTCTTTAGCGATCTGTGTAACAAACAGGAAGTGAAAGAGGTTAGACCAGAGAGGCTTAATTTGATTTCGGGAAGGTTCTTCCCACCCTGACAGCATTTCCAACTGAAATGAAAGCATTAAGTGAGATCTGAACAATAATTTTATTACAGCTGAATGGCTCAAAAGCCATGAGCTTTTGAGCAGGGCATGCAAGAACAGCCCAAGCAGAGCAGGCACAGGGAATGCTCAGCTCCCAAAGCAAGGCTGGTATCCTGTCAGATGCCCAGCTGGCTCCCAGCCATCCACCCCGAGCTGAGTGCTCCCTGGCCAGCAATAACAAGCTCTGGCAGCTCACCTGCCTGGCACTGCAGAGAAGCTGGGTCACTCACCTTCAAGCAGAGAGGGTGGTTGTAGTACTGGGTCCAGGGGTGGCAGCCATTGAGCATGTGCAGCATCATACAGCAGCTGCTCCACACATCCACCTTGGAGTCACAGCGCTTCCCCATCACCACCTCCGGGGCCATGTGGGTCTCTGTGCCAGGCACGTAGTTCCCTAAAACCATCCAGGAGAAAACTCACTGCCTGCAGGCAAGAGAACTGCTACAGTGGCACTGGTAGGAGGCCTAAGGCAGAATGCCTCTCTTTTCAGCTAAAGTGAGAGACACGTCAGTTTTACAGAATGGAGTGGTTTGGGTGGGAAGCGACCTTAAAGCTCATCCAGTCCCACCCCCTGCCATGAGAAGGAACACCTTCCACTATCCCAGGTGGCTCCAAGCCTTGGACACCTCCACAACCTGTCCCAGGGCCTCGCCACCCTCACAGCCAAGAATTCCTTCCCAGTATCCCATCTGGCCCTGCCCCCTGGCAGTGGGAAGCCATTCCCCCTTGCCCTGTCCTTCCAGGCCACTGTCCCAAGTCCCTCTCCAGCTCTCTTGGAACCCCTTTAGGCACTGGAAGGGGCTCTGAGCCCCTCTGAGCCTTCTCTTCTGCAGGCTGAACAACCTGAGCTCTCCCAACTTTTCTCCATAGTGGAGGGGCTCCACCTTAACCCAAAAAGCAGCATTGTGTGTTCTTAGAAGTTGTTGCCTCTCAGACCCATCCCTTATACAGAGAATAGGGATTAAACTTCCCTTTCATGCAAATCTGGGAGGCAAAACACGAGCTTGACTTTAGAAAATGCACCCTTCTCTTTCAACAGCTGCATGAAGAACCACAGTTAAGTTTAATTGTCAAAAAAAAGAAATTTTGCTTTAGTGGAGGTCAGGACTCTTCCTCACTACTTAGTGAGGTTACACAACAAGTCAGAGTAGGATTTTAAAGTTTTAGTGTGGTTTCTTGCAGGGACAAAACACTGAATACAGCATGCTGACAATATCTTACAAAAACTCTTCTAGCCTGGGAGATAAGGACAATCACCTCCCAGATTTTGGGTCATTTTGGCTGTCAGTGGGATGCCTCACAGTAATACCAACAAATGAGACACCCTGAGCAATGCTCAGCCTGGAAAACGCAGTTGCTTGCAAATCAGCCACATGTAAATATTCATGAGAAAGAATGAGTCAGAAGGGCAATTCTTCAGAAGAGCAGCAGCAAAGCCTCACCTGTGACCAAGCACTTTCCCAGCCCATCTGGGTGCAGGTGGGCAGAGTGGCCAAAGTCACACAGGAGGGCCCTGCTTCCATCGTCCGACAGCAGCACGTTCTCCGCTGCCAACGAGAAGGGTTCCATTAGTCTCCTCTGGATTAGGAGATGGGAAAAACAGTCAAAAGCACACAGACTACAGTTTTATAAGCCCAAAGGATTGATTTCTCCAGTCACTGGCTTATGCAAGTACAGAGCTGTAATTAGCTCTTATAAACTACCAATTACCTGCCTTGGAGATTCTTGTAGCCCAGTGGTGGGGCAGCCTGGGCAAGCCTGGCAGACCCACAGGCTGACAAGAAGAGGTGATAAATATGATATTTGCAGCAGTTTAGAACCAAGGGAAACTCTAATTTCAAACATAGATCCGAAAATCTAGTAAGTAGATCCCATAACTTTAGTAAGTAGATCCCATAATTTAATCTCCAAGCAGTTTGCCTCTTCTAAGAAAAGGGAAGAACAAGGTACTTCAAACACCTTCCTACCTTTGACATCTCCATGGAGAATGTTTTGAGCATGAAGATACTCCAGACCCTCTAATACCTGGCCCAGGTAGCTGAGGGCTCTGTCCTCTGGCAGGCAGCCACTCTGTTTAATGAGCTGCCCTAATGAGCCACCTAGAAAGGAATCCAGGGAGTCCATGTTAGCTTATCTTTAAATTATCCCCAGCATCATAAGCATTCTTGGTTGTTTCCATTGAAAAAATGAGATTTTCCAGGTCTAACAGCACTTATCTCCCACACATGGCTCTGTTCCTTTTGTTTATTCCCAGAGTTTTTGCTGCCCACAAAAACAGGCCTTGTTCATACGTTTTTTTGCTTAGTGTCAGTTTAACAGCTGCTTTGGAGCAAAAGCAACTGCTCTATGATCAGGCATTTCTAGGTGTTACTGACCACCTGCTCACTGTTCACAGCCCATTTTCCGTGGTTCTGGCCAGAAAAAGAGCACCAGGCAATGGAATCAATCTAGGTTTGCTTATACAGTATCCCTTTTCCAGGGCAATGGAAACCCCACTGGTGTCCTGCAAATCAACAGAAAGCACAAACCAGCCCCAGCGATGTTTTACTGTGAAAAAGAGACACCTTGAACTGGAGTGAGGCTGGACTGGGAATTATTCTCCCCCCAGCAAGCCCACTGCAGGGATTACACACACCCACCCCAACCCACTCAGGAATTCACACAGGAATATTCCGGCTGCCTTGAGGAACTAACAGATTAATTTTGGGGCAGGTGGAAGAGGAGCTCAATGTGCACTGGACAGTGCCAGTGGTGCTTCCATGGTGCTGTCCCCTGCTCACCCTCCATCAGCTTCATGAAGATGGTGACCCAGGGACCCTCCTTGACAGCACCATACAGGGGCACCACGCTGGGGCTCGTCACGGCTGCGCACGTCGTCAGCTCCTCGGCACGGAAGTGTTCCACCTGCACCTACAGAAACAGGGAGACACTGAGCAAATCCTGGGATGAATCCTGTCACAACTGTCCCTCTCTGGTGATTGTGTGACAGCACAGGCACAAGATGGGTTAATTGGACTTGATGGTCCTGGGAGTCTTTTCCAAACAGAACCAAGGGAGTGCAGCGAGAAGTGGGAACACTCGGGATGATAAACCCTCAATGTCTAAGGGAAGTGAAAATTCATCACAAGAGATGGCAGCTTGCAATAAATTCAGATTACAGCTGAGGACAGGCACCCTTCAGATGGAAGGTAACTACTGCCTCGGTAAAAAGATAATTCTGACAACTGAACATTCTGTTTTTATGAAAGAGGGGGGAAAACTCCCTGGGGGTGGTACAAAACTTGGCAAAAATTCAACTCCCCCAAAGCATGAGGGAATACAAAATATGTCCACAAACAGTCATCTTGTTAGGTGGTGCTCATCTTGCAAATGGTTAAAGAAAAACTTTATTCGCTAAGTTCAGCCAAAGTAAATAAAACAAGAATTTGCTGAAGTCCAGAAGGAAAACATGAGTCATGAAGATTCTGGTGGGAAAAAGATGCATCATGTTTCTTCTCTGTCAGCAATCCAGCTATAGCTGGTTTTCTTTCACCTAAAGAATTTGGAGAGCAGGTGCTTCCAACACCAAGTCCAGTGAAAGAAGGTGAGTAGTGCCCTCCTGTCACAGGGAGACAGCAGGAACTGGAGACAGTTACTCATGGAAAATTAAATAGAGCATAGAGAAGTGTCCAATTTGCATACTAGAACTCTGTGCTTTCAGGGTGGGATTTAAAAAGATGTATTTCTGATATAAAGCATCATTTATCCTTCAGTAATTAGGGGAAGAAAATGACACTTTGAAAGACTTCAGCTTCTCCTACTTTCTTGTTTCCCTTTTCAGCACAACCAGCCTCCTTCCTGAAAATACACCCCACAAGGAACAGCTATTTCTCCGAAGACTGTGGATTGGCCAAATGGATATTACATTTAAATAGCTACACACTGACAGGAAACAGGCTGGTTGTGTCACCACAAGATTTCACATCTGAACTGTGAGGATGCAGAACAGGAATTAATTTTTTACATGCTTGAGAGATGTTTGTTTCCACAGCTGACAACTGAATGGTTATGAAATGGTTCAATAAATACACACTGGCTTGTCTTGCCACTTACATCTTCCACAGGTAGCACAGCAAGCTGGGCCCAGTGTAAATGGGGGAGAAACAAACATTTTAAACTGAAAAATGCAAGTTACAGTTCTTTTTGCATATAATATTTTTGTACTCAAAGCAAACACTTCCCACGTGAAGTTTTCTAGTGAAGTAATGTGAGAAACATCAGTTCACAGGGGTGATGAAACTATTCAAGTGTAAGTTCAAATAATATAATTTACATTTCCCTTCTCTCCTTGCATTATCCCTCTCTCTGCATCCCTGAGGCCCCCACAGCAGCCCACAGATAAGTGCCCTGACCCAAGTTATATTCCACACACTTCCTACATCATGTGACAATGGCATATCCTGGAGTTCAATAGATTATGGTGCCAGTTTCTGAAAAAACACACATCCGTTGCTGCATCTGGAACAGCATCACCTCAGAACAATGTGCCAGCATTGCAGCTGACACTGAGGAGATGAAAGCTTTGTTTTCAGAGCTTACTGACTGCCTTGGGTTTTTCCTACTTTATTCCTTTTTCAACAGGGAAATAAATAGCTGCCATGTAACCATTTACACCAGACATGGTTTGAGATAAGAACAGTCAGGTAACAGACAACCCACGTGGCCGTTGTTCCCCTGAAGTCACTCACAATCATTCAGAAATCTCTCCTCTTGCCTCAGCACACCTTAAAGTCAAATGAGCTTATTTCTCACTGCTGACCTTGGCCCCTGTGCACATACAGGTCCTCCATCTGCTTCTCTGTCTGCCATCACCCTGAAGTTTTTCCTTGGACATAACAGCAGCACTTCACTGTGACTGTACAACAGGTCCTCCTAAAGAGGACCTGGGAAGAAATTTCTCTCCATGTGCTGTCTTGCCTGGACCCCCCATCTCTCACACAGAATTACCTTCTTGGCAGCACACTGAAATCCTGTCTGCTTGTCCTCTATCTTGTACACTTCCCCAAAAGAGCCAATGCCCAAGGAACCATGGCACTTGGTCCAGTGAACCTCTTCTCGGTACTCGTAGTCCACTGGCTTCAGCTTCTGGAAGTCCAAACAGAAAACAAGATGAAGCAAGGAAAGGGACATGTCAATGTGGAGCTGCATGGTCAGAGAACAACATTCTCAGAAGCTGCACAAGGACAGATACCACAGCACCTCTCTAGAAATCCCAGTACAAGACTACTTCTGTCACAGGCTCGAGATGAAACCATACAGGATCAACCTACTTGATTTCTGTGGGTCCTGTTGGTTCTAAACAAGTGCACCCCAGCATTGCAAAGAAAGGCTACCAGGACTTGGATGGCTTTGGAGCTCTGTGTACCTCCCTTCTCATGCAGGACATCACTACAAAGCTGAATCCTACAGCTAACCCAGATTCCCATGACTAAATGCAGACACTGTGTGAAAGATTTTCTCCAGTCAGTAGATGGAGACTGTGACTTAGGTGTCAGTGTGAACATGTTCAGGCAGGTAAGGGACACCTTGAACTCCACAGACCATACTGACAGGGTCACACTGACCCCAGGGAAGTCCTCCAGGAGGACTTTAAGGTGTTGAGAGAGAATTCAAAAGAAGTGAATCATGTCCTTAGGATGCAAATGCATTCTGTGCCTTGGCCCTGTTCTTGGCAAGGGACACTGCAGGAGCTGCTGGTCCCAGCAGAGGCACAGACCGGCCTCCTGCACCTCCCCTTCTACCCAGCCCTGGTTTCTGTCACACTCCAGCTCATCCAGAGTCAATGGATATTGCAGCATGGCTGAACGGACTGGGCTCTTCCCCAGCAAACAGAGGACATGGCTGAAGACTGACTAAGTACAGAACCACTGCTCAGAGACAGGCCTGCATGTCTGGTGACTGAGCACAGCATGAAGCCAGCAGTTTGAGACAGGCAGAGCTTTAATTCCTGCAGAAAACAATTCTGTATCATTATCTGGCAGCTTCAACCAGATCCAGAACCATTCAGAAATCACAGTTTTAGAAGCAAGCACACGGATGCAGATTTGCCCTTTCCCAAAGCCCAGGTGAGTCCCTGCCTCCCACACCCCAGAGTGTGGCTCAGATCACCTCGTTCAGCAGCACGCCTTCATTTTCACTCTCTTCATGGAATTGTTCCTTCAGCTCCAGCCCACCTCCACTCCACGTCTTGGCCAGGCTGGCTAAATTTTGTGGTTCACCAAAACTCACACTCCCCTTCAAGGCATCTACCAAAAATTCTTCCACAGAAAGCTTATCTGAACTGGTTTGCATGGACTGGTTGATGCATTTGGTGAAATTATATTCTAAGTTTAGGCCAGATAAGCGACTGTCTTGATAGTTGAGGTCACCATGGAAGTATGTGTCCAGAGCATTCTGTTTCATGGCATGGAGAGGATTGTCCATATGTGGGAAATGGGGGGGAAGGATGTTGTAGGGAAAAGGACGGAGAGTCTCAGGCTGGGGAACAGTGTCCCTCTGTTTCCAAACATGATTAAGGCACTGAATAGGGCTGATCAGCTTGTGCAGTTCAGCTTTGTATTGGCTGCTTGGGGAATGGAGTTTGCCTGTGGACAAAGGGGCAGGGGCAGGCTTCTCAAAAGACAGTGGATCATAGCCCAAGTCCTTGTTAAATTCAGGAATCCAAAAACTGTTTCCGTAAAGAGTGCTTTGGTGGGATTCATCCTCCTAGAAAATAAAACCAAACAGCTGAGCAGGAACCTCAGTATTGACACCAAAGTTCACCCAAGAGGTGTTAGGAGCTTGCAGGGACAGTACAAAAGGAAAGTTGAAGATACTCACCTGGACAGGAACTGGGGTGCAGCTCTCCTGTTCTGGAGTTCTTGGGCTTCTCCTGCCAGTAGCCATAGGTTGTCCTTTCAGCTTGGATCTTTTCTTGTGCCGTTTCTTCTTGGCCCTGCCCCGGTGCCTCCCTCTCCAGGTGGGTGCCATCCTGCCCTCCGTGGCATGAGCCACATTGTTGGGGATGTGATCAAGACTGTCCGAGCGGCTGCTGGAAACCAGAACACAGCAGGGCTCTGAGATGGGACTGTGCAAGCACAGCTCAGGTGACACCTCCGACCCACAGAAAGGATTAGCAACTCTGCTAACTCAACAGAGAACTAAAACAACTTCTTGCCTTCTAATAGGAATAAGTTCGAGGTCCAAGCACAGCAGCATCTCTGGCGTTGTACACAAGAAATGGTGGGGTGTGGGGGAAGCAAAACATTGAAGTGTCCCAGGGTTTATAAATTCTGGAAGAACACGACTGGAATGTACAGTCACAGAATGGTTTGGGTTGGAAGGGACCTTAAAGCCCATTCACTGCCATCCCCTGCCATGGAGAGGGACACCTTCCACTATCCCAGGCTGCTCCAAGCTCTGTCCAACCTGGCCTTGGGCACTGCCAGTGATGCAGGGGCAGCCACAGCTACTCTGGGCACCCTGTACCAGGGCCTCCCCACCCTCACAGGGAAGAACTCCTTCCCAATATCCCATCCATCCCTGCCCTCTGGCAGTGGGAAGCCATTCCCTGTGTCCTGTCACTCCAGCTCCTTCGTCCTAATCCCTCTCCAGCTTTCTTTCATGTCTCTTTTTTAAACATAGTGAAGTAGAGGGAAAAGCCTGCATGTCTCCAGGCTGCTCTGAGACAGTTTGTGGTTGATTTCTAGTGAACACAGATATGATGTATAAAAGCAGTTTATTAAAAAAAACCCCTAAAATTAATACATGTGTTCACAGTATCAATGCCTGCTCTAATTTGAAGGAAAAGAGCTTTTCACAGAGAAGAGGGATGACTATGTGCACTCGAATAAAATAGCTTCAAAAAGCCAAAATGTGCTGGCTTGTAAATCCCAATATTACAACATGATTTCTAAGAATGCACAGATATGCACAACACTCCAGCTGGGGTCTGCACAAAGACATAAACTCTCAAGAGGGATATTTGCATGCAGTTACTCAGGCTCAGAAAGAGATGGTCTCTAAGGCTCCTTTCAACTCAAACCATTCTGTGATTCTACAATTAAATACCAATCATAGCAGTTAGATTTTTAAAATTAAGGTCTAAAAGAAAACAGGATTTTTGATCTTCAAATGAAGCAATTGTTCCATTGACTCAGAACAGTTCTGATACATTCTCTGCCTTTCCTGATCAGTGATGCAGGGCAGAGCCACTCTCTCCATCTTTTCCTGATGCTTTGGTGCTAAAAGATGCCATACGTAGAGTTCTGGCTGATGGCAGCACAGTGCCTGAGCACACAGCTGGTGTGCATCCCAGAAACTCCCAGATCCCACATAAAACCCCTCAGAAATGGGTCACTTGCACTTCTTGAGATGGTTCATGGGACCACATCATAAAGCCACCGGGCATTGTTAAACCACACACCCCACAAGGTGTCTGAAGCCACCAGGAAACAGACAGCACCTAATTCTGTACTCCAGTCACCCATTTCTGGGCGCTGGGGCTGCCTGTGTATAAGAAAGCTCCAGTATGTGCCCCAACAGGAAGAGATATTCTTCATGAAGAACACACAGCTCTCTCCCAGATGACTCCAGAAAAGCAAATCCCAGGCCTCCACTTGTCCATCACAAGTGTCACTGTCCCTTTCACCACTTCCAGCTTCTCTGTGCTCACAGCTTCTGTTGTTGATGCTGTCATTAAGGAAAGGTTCTCTCATCCCCTTTTATCCTTCCAAGAAATTAAGCTGTTCCCTTTTCTGAGGACTCCTAGCAGCAGCCCAGGTTTCACACAGCTTTTTAGCAGATGGTGTAACAGTTTCAAAAGCACCAACACAGTTCATTTAAAAAAGACTGAAAATTTCTCCTTGGATCCTTCTACTTCAAGCCTATAAACCTTAAAAAAAATCAGACATTTCAAAACAAATTTGGCCATCCTGAAACAGAGGCAGAAGGCTACAAGGGCAGTATACCTGCAGGCACTGACAATAAGATAATGCAAGGTGTTTCAAAACTTATATTTTTTCCTGATAGGAAGATGTTTTGGAAAAGACACATTCTTAGCAGGCCTCAGACTGAAGAGCTAATCCCAACAGGAGTGCTTTTGGAAAAATATTTTAAGTGCAGAGAGGCAGGGTGATTTAGAACAAGGACAAGTCAGCAGACACAAGAGTGAAGAGGGGTGTTTGCATTAAGAAGTCTCTCACCTGTAACGTTTACTGTGGGCAATAAAGGATCTCTCTGATAAAGTGGGGCTGAACTCCTGACTGTTTTCACCTGTGTGAAAAAAAACCCAGGATCATCACTTGTCTTAAACCAGGCAAAGTCTCTCCTAGTAACAACCGGACTTAAACAGCTCTACCACTGTGCTAAATGAGTGATCCAGACAATCACTGCACAGTCATGTCACACCACCCACACTACATTCTTCCTCCCCCACAGTTAGGAGGCTTCCCAGCTATCTTCTGATCCCCCAGCTCTTTCCCAGATGACAGCTTTACTTCGGTTTCCTCCTCTTTATCCCCTCCTTTAAACACCTTTCAGAAGTCAGCTAAGAACAGGTGACCAACAGGACACAGATCTGGTTGAGGTGCACAGGCCTCATGCTGGTTTGTTTTCTATGCTTTATTCAGTGGATGCTGCCACATTATTAGGAGATTTCATGAGCTTCCTAAATAGAGTCTGGGATGTGTCATCAGCTCCACCCCACTTGGGATTACAAATAGATGTGGTCTCAGCTCTCCAGGAGTGCAGAGGGAATGAAATCTCATCCCTCTTTAAACATTCCTTTTTCTCAATGAAGCGCAGCCCGCCCTGCTACTCACATTCTGCTTGGGCAATAATAGAAATTGATGCACAGCCTCCTTCTGTTTCTTCTTTTGCTGTTCCTTTGGTGATTACATCATTCAGGATTTTCCACTGACTGTGAAAGATGACCTTCTTTGAATCTTCTACTTTGCAAACACTGCTCTGCTTTTCATTCACTGTCTCCTTCAGCCCCTCGGCAGCAGTGAGCTCCTTTTTGTGCTTGATGGCTGGATCAGGAGCTCCTTGGCATGCAATTCCCATCACTGCCATTTCCCAGCTTCAGAGAGACACTGAGCAAGAACAAAAAAACAAAACACTGGTCAAAATACTTCACAGACAGAAGCAGCTTCAAGTTCACAAGAAACAAGAGGCTCCTGATGGTATCAGATTAATAAATAATTCAAGTCAAGGTCCTGCCCATGTTCTTAGCTGGAGAAGAACCCTGGAGTGCAAATCCTCATTTCTGACTTGCACCACTGAAGATCTGAATATTCAACATTCTCAAGGCTGAAAATATGCAACCACATGGGTTTCAGAGAAATTTAATTCTTGGTATATTCCCTTAACTTAAATATAAACAGTGAAACCAAGGAGAAGAAGGAACTCCTGTATCACTAAACAGGAAGAATATTCATCCCCAAAAAAAGGGAAAAAGGGAAGGCATGAAAGTTCTCCTAGAGTTCACCTGGGGGGAATTACACTGTGCTCTTACACCATATGAATGCCATAAACCCAACAAATTCCCTTTTTCCCTGTGCTCAGTCATCCTCAAAGCCATTCCTCATTCTCCCTCGATGAAGCCAGGCTTGACAGCCAGCCTGTCAATCCACAGATCCTCCCTCCCTCACTCCCTTCCTCTACATCTCCAACAACTTCTGCAATCCTTGCTCAAGCCCATCAGAAGTGGAGCTCTAACAGAGTGCAGGATCCATGGAAGTTGGTGTTGGATAGAGATAGTGATAGTGCTGGAACAGACCCTACTGCCTGAGAGTTGGGGAGGGGAACAGCACAGGCTTTGAGCTGAGCAGCAACACAAATGGAGCTCCAAACAAGTCCCAGCACAGGTGAAGGTGGAAGTGAGCCGGGGATGGAAAGGGAGAAGCATAAACCAGCATGGAAGCAAAGCACTGAGGGACAGATGGGGATACCCAGGGGTGAAAATCAGCAATGTGGAGAAGCGAGGAGTTCCCTACAGTACGAGCCCCTGGGGAACACAGCTTTGGTGTAGTCCCTGATCTTCTCACCTTGGATTCTGGAGAAGTTAAACCAGTTGTTTCCTTATAAACCAGAATGTGCTCTCTTTCCCCCTAAGTGCAGAGATCCCTTTCTTGTGCCAGTTCCTCCCACAGCACCAGTGTAAAGCCTTAACGTGAACATTTCCACCCTTAAACAACCCATGGAAGTTCAGAAACCTTGGGCAATGTATACGGGTGTCAAGTACAACAAACCCAGGATAGGACAAGGAGGGACGTTTTAACCGAGGCCAGGAAAACAGATATCAGCACCATTACAGGAGCACACCTTGAGGCTCATCAGCTTAAATATGCACAAATCTTTCTTCTTTTTTTTTTTTCCTTTTTTTCCTTTTCCTTTTTTCCCCACCTTGAGCAGCTACCTGGGGCAACAGGACATTTACTCCAACAGGCTTCTGGCCACAGAGATGAATCAGGAAAATGACAAAATGAGTGGGTGCTCTATGCCTGAAGGACCACCAAGGAAATGGGGAGGCATTTGGGAGCCAAGTGCATGAACCTTGGTTCTGTGAGTCACCTAACAACCTGGCAGGTATACAAGGACAGTCAACAATGACCACATTCAGCGGCCAAACAGAGAACAGCTGCTGTGTAAAAGAAGTGCTGATGACAGTATCCCACTCATTACGGCCGTCCCGCTCCCTCTCCTCTACACAAATTATGTCAATTCTCAGTGCTGTAAAATAATCCCTTGGAGCAGCAGGAGCAGAGCCTGCCAGATGACTAACCCAGCCACCAGTGACCAAACTGACAAGTTCAGAGTTATTTTTATCCTCACTCTCTCCTGACTTGCATTAACTCTGTCTCTCCTTGCCCTCCCCTCACCTTCAAGGTCCTTCAATGCAAACCAATCCCTACCACCAAAAATTCATAATTCCACAAGCCTCTCCTTGGCTGAGTCAAAGGAGAGCAGAGAGAGGAGAAAAACAAAACTGCAAGTCCTTGTCACCCTCTGAAATGGCAAAGAATAACAAGGAAACATAACTGAGATTAAAGTCAACAAAGCTGTACCTCACTTGCAGACTCAGAGAGACCAAGGCAGCAATTGTGAATAACGGCCTCGACTTGGGCAAGAGCTCAAGCAGTTTAATGTGTGACTCAGGTCTGTGGGGCTGTGCAGGACCAGAACCTGCATGCCCAGCCTGGTTTAACTGTCGCTGCACAATTTTCAGTCCTTGGAAAAGTCAAATGCCAACTATTTTTATGGTGTGTACAGCAAAGCATGGTGGGCAGAAGCTGTGATTAAAAATAAGCAATCAGAACTTTTAAATAGTGTTTCAAGTCTAACTTCTGCCTGAAGAAAAGGAGGCCCAGGGGAGACTTATTGCCCTCTACAGCTCCCTAACAGGAAGTTGAAGCCAGCTGAGGGTCGGGCTCTGCTCCCAGGAAACAAGAGACACGACAGGAAGAAATGGCCTCAAATTGTGTCAGGGGAGGTTCAAGTTGGATACTGGGAAAATTTATTCACTGAAAGGCTGGTCAGGCATTGGAATGGGCTGCCCAGGGCAGTGGTGGAGTCCCTATCCCTGGAGGTGCTCAAAAACCAAGCAGACACAGTACTTCATGGTATGGCTTAGTGGGCATGGTGGGATTTGGTTGAAGGTTGGACTGAATGACCTTGGAGGTCTTTTCCAACCTCAGTGATTCTGTGATTCAGAACTGAACAGGCCTGACTCATCTCTGTGCACATGGAGGGGGCAAAGAGAGGTGCAAAGAGCTCCTGAGTCCCATTAATTCAGATGCAGGCACTTGATCTCTGCTCACACCCACTCCACAGCCCTTCTCAGGGAGCTCCAGATAAAAGAGAGTCTGGGAAGCAGCAAATGGGTACCTGAGGATCCACAGGAAGCCCAGTAAGAGCAGGATTAACCCACGTGAGACTCTCTGGAGCTGCAGTTCCTCTGCCTGTTTACATGCTTCAGGATGAGCACAGCTTCCTGTGCAGACACAGGGCACAGTTGAGCAGCACGAGGAGCTTCATGTTCCTGAGCTGGAGGGTGGTTGTGTCAGAACTGCTTCTCTGGTTTTCAAAACCTCCTCTCCCTCAGCCAGCTCACTTAGATACAGCTGTAATTCTCAATTTTCATATCCAGGACTCTCTTCCTTCTGTGGACATGTGATGGGCTCGTTATTTTCAAGGCAGAAAGGGGAAGTCAGGTAATGATGCAGGAGATAAGAGTGGATGCTGCACTCTTAACCCACAACGGGCATTTGATACCAGCTTAAAGCCTGTTTGCTCCTTATCTTCACTAAGGGCTTACTCACCTTGTGTTAACTAATATTAGTTCCCACTGCTGTAAAACAGAAAGTGTGTTTTTACAGAATGAAAGCCAAACAGTCTCAGTTGTGCTGTGAAGGCACCGCTCCGATGGCAACTCCTCCCTCAGCTAACGTGTGGGAGAAACTAAAATACCGGGTAAGGTCACCTGAGACCTGAAGGGAGTCAGAATTAATGAGATACTCGAACATTATTAATGTAAGAGATAACCATGTGCTTTCTGCTCCTTTAAAACCTTCTCCCTCCTTCTCTAAACAGGTTTCTGTTCAGCTCTTTCTTGTCAACTGGAAGATGTTTGGAGCAGGGACCTTAAAAAAGCATTTCTATGTTTCATGAAATCATTGTGAGAGAAACTCAGAGCTGGACAAGAGCCATGCAAACACCTTTCCAACACTGCACCACTCCACAGCACACCATACTATGGGATCCTGCTTGGACCCTGGCTCCAATCCCCCAGGACAATGGCTTTGGGAGAATTTCAGTTAATGCTTTGTGGACCAGCCCATACACTTAGTCAAAAAAGACTTGGGTAAGAGCTTTAAAATATACGTAAGACTTCCTAAGTCAACTTCACAGAATGGAAATTTCTTCCCATCTGAGTGTACCTATTCAGGAGCAGTTTTACACTGACATTTAGTTTGAAAGGAAAGAAGAAGATAAAAAATTATATTGTCTCAGTGAGGTTTCCCACTTCCTTATGGAGAGGAGTTCTGTGCACAGAGCACTAACTCAGGTTGCCTTTGCAGCTGCTGCTGGTTTGATCAAACACAAGGAGCATTTTTAGCCATGTTGCTTTGCTGACCAACACAACAAAGCAACAGCTGGGAAGAGCCAGGAATTTCTGCATCACTAGAGCAGGGAATGTCAACTGGAAAGAACATCACACACCGTTTGGGGACCTTCCAGCTGTCTCCTAACAACTGTCAGTGAGTATGGCAGAAAGTGCCAAGTCTGCAGCCACAAGAACCTGCACAGGGTATTAGCTGCAAAATCCTTGTGCAAAGCCACCAAACCTTGTCAAGGAACAGGTTCTTCCAAAGGAAAAAAATATATAGATTGTTACATGGATGGATCACATTAAAAATGTGGTTTGGAGCCAAAGGCATGAATGTATACATATATTCTTTATATACATACTTTAGATACATATATACATATGGAAGGATTCAAGGCCAGGTTGGACAGGGCTTGGAGCAACACAGGATAGTGGAAGGTGTCCCTGTCCATGGCAGGGGGTGAAACTGGATGAACTCTAAGGTTGCTTCCAATCCAATCCAAACCATTCCATAATTCTTTGTACAACCCCTTGAGATCCCAGGCACCACTGCTGTCCATCCCTGCCTCCTCTCTGCCTGAATGCCACCCACGGGCTCCCATGCCTGCCCACGCTTCAGATGGAACTGAAATTCAGACAGTTCTGGTTTTGGCCAAGGCAGTTTAAGGCCTGTTACTGTAGCCCAGGCCTAGGGTGGAGATTTAAACTGCTCAGAGCTGTCAGCAGGACAAGTTTCAGTTTGTGTCAGAGGAGACTTAATAAAACCAGTTGTAGCACTCAACAGCCCCCCAACCTCAAAACACACTTTTTGCTTCTTTAAGTGAACATTTCTAAGGGAAAAAAAAGAAAAAAAAGAAAGAAAAAAAAAGAAAGACTTCCCTTGTGTATCTAAGAGCTCCAAAGTGAAAATAAATAGAATGCCTGACTGATTAAAATCCTGGTGAGTCAGAGCAGCAGTTGCTATTCCAGGGAGCTCTCAGCCTTCACCTCCCCTTCAATAACCACTGTGACCCATCTGGCCATGCCAGGGGCTCCTGCAAAATCCCCTCTGGTCCCTCTCGTTTACCTGAATTAACCTGAAGAGCACAAGGGAAAGCTAAAAGCCTTCTCTCCAAAGCACCACAAACTCCCTGTTTGAAGCACTGCACTATCAGCCCTATGTAGGAGCACGTCACGTTACAAACGATAGGCAGTGTGTAAACATGTTCTTTAAAGTGGTTTGATAGTAAATACTCCCAAATCCTGTTTCAGCCACTGGTGTTGCTTACTGTAAACATCAGGATAATGAGCCTCAGTTGTTTTTTTTAGTAGCCAGACATTAAGATATTGCAATAGTTTGGTTACAAAATCTGCAGGGAAATATTTGACTGGACTTAACTATCAGCAGATTTCTAAAAGCGCCCAAACACATCTTTATCCCCATTTCCTCGAGGACAGCCCGAACACAACTCACCCCTGAACAATTCTTTTCATGTTGCTGAACAAAGATATGAACACCACCACTTGCCCAGAGCTTACAAACACCACCACAAGCCCATTCACTCAAAGAATGGCTAGTTTTCCCCCTCTGTAAACAAGGAGAACAGAAATAATCAGAACAAACTTCAGCCTGATAAGCCTTGGCTTTTCAGCTATTCTCACACAGCTCCCAGGCCACTACTTAACATCCTGGCTTTGACAACCCACTTGTGAAGTTATTTCCTAAATTACAATAAAATCGTACAATAAAGCGCCTAAAGGGACAACTTCCACCAACCACCACAGACACTCCTGGAAATCAATTCTGCCCAAGCAGGTGGAGCTGGACTGTCAGCAGTTTTGACTTTACACTGCTTTGCAGCTTTACATTTCAATCACATTTATAAAATCCATGTAACTCTATGGGGAAGCAATAATGCTGGGATGCCAGGCAAAACCAACCCAAAAGTTTATTTAAATTTAGTATAGATAGAAGCTGTTTTACATAATCTTAATTTATGATTGGTCCTGTCAATTCAGTTGTGATGATTTCATACTACAAAGTCAAAATATGAACTGACTGGGATGAGTTCTACCTGTCCAGCCTGAGCAGACTCTCATGAGACAAACTTCCACATAAACTGTGCAACAGAACTGCCTTTAGGCAAGACAAGGTCAATGTTCTTCAGGGCCCTGATGTCACTAAACCGTGATCAGCAAAGCCCAGTCTCCTACAGATGCAATTCCCACGTGTCTGTCCCTCCTACTGCTCCCTCCAGGCATCCTCATCTCCCTCTCCCAGCATCTCCAGACCCTTTCCTAACTCAGGGCTCTTTTAGTCCCACCCAGCTGCTCATCTCAGAACCTGGAAATTTTTTCTGTCCTCCACTCCTTGATCCCTTTGTCTCCACCAACACATTTGACACTTGTCAGCGAGGTTCAAAAGTCACAGTAGAAAAGCTAATTTATGGGCACTTTGCCTTCATCCTCTTGGCAATCATAGTAATAATTCAGCACCTCATCACTGCTACAAGAGCTCAGCTCTACCCCCTCCCATTTAACACGGAAAGAAGACTCAGGACAGACTCATTAACTTCAAGTTCATTAACTCTGGTGGTGTTGGACCAAGTCCCACAAACCCTTTAGGTTTTAAGTTATGTTTGTTTGTTATGCTCCTTCACAGCACTCTACAAGATTCAGTCTCTTAATACAGTTAAAATTTAATAGTTAATAGCAAGTGACTCATTCCCAAGGAATCCGGTGGCCGTGCCAATAACAGATTTCAACTGAGGTAAAATGCAATAAAGCAGCTCACTACAGACACACTCAATTCAACTATTCTTATCACTAATGTCACAGCATAGAAGCGCGAGTTATTACTCATAAAAGCGTTTAGAAAGCCAGTCGAAAAAGAAATTCAGACTTTGTTTATAGGTGCTGGTTTCAGACTGCTGTGTCGTACATGTGCAAAGCACACAACACATGTTTCTAATGTAACCAGTTAAAGCTGACAGGAAGCATCTGAGATCAACCACAGCAGCAACTTATTAATCAGCAAAGAAACATTTTAACTTTTTGCCAGGAAAAAAAATAAAATTAAAAAATAAGGCATTTAGTCGTATCAAAGAGACGCTCAGAGTTAAAAGGACTGAGCGGTTCAGGTGAATCAAGGTCTGGCTCGGCTGTGTTGTAGCTGAGCCCATCCCTGCCTCCTTGTCCCTTCTCCAGGGCCAGGGATCAGCGAAGTCCCCGCAGCGGGAGCCCGGGGAACCGGCAGCTCCGAGAACTGAGGGGCAGCGGGAGCTCCGAAAGGCGGGTTACCCTGTGCACCGGGAGCTCCGAAAGGCGGGTTACCCTGGGCACCGGGAGCTCCGAAAGGCGGGTTACCCTGTGCACCGGGAGCTCC
>JAGMWU010000033.1:127300-148054 GCA_018697195.1 Certhia americana
TCCCAGTGACCCTCTGCCCATAGACAGAAAGCTCTCACAAACCTCAGAGCTTTGACTCCCTCTTTGTGATTAATTTTTAACTTCCCAGGAAAAAGGTGATCTCAGTGGAGGGAGCACAGTTTGGTGTCGTCCTCATTCCTCCTGAAGAGAGATGAAGAGAAATGAATTGTTTTCCTTCTTAGGCTCCAGAAGAGAAATCCTCTCCTGGAGCCTAAGAAGGAGAACAATTTCCTTCAATAGATTTGACAGAAAGATGTGGTGTCACTGGGGGGATATCTACAGACAGATCCATCAGAGCTGAAGGCAGGAGAACCACAATTAATATTAGGTTGCATATTATTAGTTAATATTAGGGTACCTGGAGTATCTTTGCTTTCCTAACACCAAAAATGTCCCTTTACCAAACAGCCTGAGAGCTCACAGGCAGCATTATCTGGGCTGAGAAATGCAGGGCCTGTGAGGCACCTTCAGCTGCTGTGACAGTAAATCCTGGCAAGAACAATTCAGCAGAAGCTTGGTCAGCCAGGGCCCAGGATGGAGCAGGGGCATGGCACTGTCAGTTTTACACAGACCTCTAAAGCAGCAGTTCTCCAGCAATAGCAGCTGGCTCAGCCTTGGCTTTGGAAGTTTATTAAGATAAATCAAGTATCGTTGACTGGAATTTCTAATGAAATTAAACTAGACTGTAAAAAATGTGTAAAAATGGAAATGGGCTAAAAATTCCATCAGACATTTGGTGTTAATCTAATAGAAAATGCATGTGATGCTTTAAAGGGAAATATGTAATAATCTGGTCAAAATAACAAAACCTTTAAAGCATACTGTGGGATGGGGATTCTATCTGGAGGTGGGATCCGTAGGGAGATAAAGAGGAAATCCAGCTAAATTCCAAAGGCAACATGGAGTCACCTTCCTGTGATTGCTCCTCTGGGACTGCCTGCCTATACCTGGGCTCCTGCAGCACTGACTCAGGTTACCCAGAGAAGCCATTGCTGCCTCATCCCTGGAAGTGTCCAAGGCCAGGTTGGACAGGGCTTGGAGCACCCTGGGGTAGTGGGAGGTGTTCCTGCCCACGGCAGGGGGTGGAACTGGGGGGTGTTTAAGGTCCCTTCCCACCCAAACCATACCATGATTTTATTCTATGATTTTCATGCAGTTGAAGTTGTCCCTGCTCTTTTCAGGGGGTTGGATGCTGCCTGTGATGGGTTGGCCCTGGCTGGACACTGGGTGTCCCCGAAGCCACTCTGTCACTTCCCTCAGCTGGACAGGAGAGAGAAAATAGAGCTAAAGGCTCATGGTGGAGATACGGGCAGGGAGGTGTCACTCAGCAAGGACCATCATGGGTAAAACAGACTCAGCTTGGGGAAATGAGTTTAATTTGTTACAAATCAAATCAGAAATAAAACCAAATCATAAAGAACCTTCCCTTCACCACACCCTTCTTCTGAGGCTCAGCTTCACTCCTCATTTCTCCATCTCCTCCTCTCCAGCAGTGCAGGGGGATGGGGAGTGGGAGTTACATTCAGGTCATCGCACATTGCTTCTGCTGCTCCTTTCCTCCTCCTCAGAGATTCCTCACACTCTTTCCCTGCTCCAGTGGGAGTCCCTCCCACAGGAGACAATCCTACAGGAACTTCTTCAAAATGAGTCTTTCCCACAGGCTGCAGTTCTTCACAGACTGCTTCAGTGAAGGTCCCTTTTCCACAGGGTCAGTCCTTCAGGAACCGGCTGCTCCAGTGTGGGTGCCCTGGAAAGTCACAAGTCCTGCCAGGAAAGCTGCTCCAGTGTGGGCTCTGCTCTCCACAGGGCCACAACTCCCTGTCAGAACCCTGCTCCTGCTCGGGTTTCACACAGGGCCTCTCTTGTGCATCCCTCTGATCCAGCCTGGGCTCCTCCAGGGGCTGCAGGTGCATCTCCCTTGCCCTCTGTGGGCTGCAGGAGCACAGCTGCCTCACCACAGTCACCATGGGCTGCAGAGGAATCTCAGATCTGGAGCCTGGAGCAGCTCCTGCTCCTCCTCCTCTGACCTAGGGGTCTGCTAAGCTGTTCCTCTCACATGTTCCCACTCTTCTCTGGCTGCTGTTCTGCAGGTGGATATTTTTCCCTGCTTCCAGCAGCTTCTCACAGAAGCCACCCCTGTAGCCCCTCACTACCAAAATCTGTCCACGCAAAGCCTGTGCCATGACCTGCAAAGGTCCTTTCCAACCCAAATCTTTCCATGGTTCCATGGTACAGCCCAGGCACATTTCAGCACAGCCAATCCTGCTGGTGATGTCTCAGCCTTTGGAACCTTTTGATTCCTCCACTTGCTCTCTGGAGCTCATGTGACATTCTGCCATTGATGTTGGTAGCACAGATGAGAGCTGGTGGTGGGAGCAGTGTGTGAACCAGAGAGGTGATTCCATGACTTGTCATGCTTCCAGGGGAAGCTCAGGGCTAGTTGTGCCTGTGAAGAATCACAGAATCACAGAATGGTTTGGCTTGGAAAGGATCATGAAGGTCAACGAGCTCCACACCCCTAATGGGTTAAAGCTGCAGCATTCCAGCCCACAATTCCAGTCCAGCCCAGCTGGGCTTTACCCTGAGTGCAGTTGTTGATTTCCCACAGCACACTCAGGTGAAGTCACACCTTTCCCTCTATTCCCAGCTTTGCAAAGCCAAGGGGTTTTTATTCACAGGCTGTGCTGCTCACCCAAGGAACCCAGTAGCAAGAGCAACAAAACAGTAATGAGCTGGAAAAACACAACAAGGACCCCCGTGGTGAATCTACTGGGTCTCCAGACAAACAAATTCACACTCTGCAGAGAACACAGCGTTGGTGCCAGGGCTAAACCAGCCCATTCCCACAGGGCTTCTGCTGTCCTAAACCCATGTCCTTCTGGTTAGATACTCCTCCCCTCCCTGGGAAGTTCTTGGTCAGAAAAATATTTCCATTTGTCATTAGGAGGTTGCCTGAATTGCTGCTAACTTAATAAATGCAAGAAAGAGTCAGCTCAGGCTGTTACAAATCCTAAGTCTTCAAGTATGGAGCCAGGCTTGGAGAGCTGGGGGTGTTCAGCCTGGAGAAGGGGAGGCTCCAGGGAGACCTTAGAGTCACTTCCAGTGTTTACAGAGTCTTGAGGAGAGCTGGAGAGGGACTTGGGACAAGAGCCTGGATTGACAGGACAAGGGAGAATGGCTTCCCACTGTCAGGGTAGATGACATATTGGGATGAAATTAGCGGGCAGGCCCTGGCACAGGGTGCCCAGAGCACCTGTGGCTGCCCCATCCCTGGAAGTGCTCAAGGCAGGAGTGGAAGGTGTCGCTGCCCATGGCAGGGAGCAGGAACAAGATGATCTTTAAAGTCCCTTCCACCCAAACTATCCTATGATGCTAGATTGAGTTTAACTAAGTAAAGGTAAAGCAGTGACTCGATCGTGTTCTCCAGTGGAGATTCTGATGTTAGAGGACATTTATTTTAACAACAGAAACACCCGTGCCAGCAGCCAGGAGGACGAAGGAGGCAAAGCCAGGCTGGCACAAAGAGCAGGAAAGGCTCATTGAATCCCCTTTAATTCCATCAGTGAAGCAAAATTAAGTGTCTGTGTCAGCTTGACCATCTCCCACAGTAATTCCTGCATTAAAATAAAAGGCTGCTGCCACAACATGGAATTGCAGCTCAGGATAAACTCACGGTTGTGTCCCCTCCCCGCCCGTGTTGTGTTACACTGTCACTGGTTTGACGCAGAGCCAAATTCTCCGGTTTGGCTCATGTAACACCAGACACAAAAAGAGCTCATTCATCAACGGGATCCCAAGATGCTCTTGCAACATCACGGGGAAAAGCTGCTGCTTTGCCAAGTTTAGACGGGGACCTGATTCTCTTCTCTGTGCACCAGGCTCAGACATGTCTTAACAGATCAAAGAATTGTCATAGATCAGAGCAGACACTCTTGTATTAGATAAAAACAGCTCCTACCCTGTGAGGTTAAGGAAAAGGTTCTTCCTTTTTAGTGTAAATGCACACTCTAAAAATTGCCTGTAAAAAATTAAGAGATCAATCTGTTTATTAAGAAAAACAGGTCTGAGGAAAATCTTTCATGCCTTCCTGCTCACAGGACACTCATTCTCCCCCCACTTCCAGAGGCCTTCGTAGACAGCTGGGTAAGGAGCCTGGACAGGGCTGTGTCACCTGGCACCACATGCATTATCCCATGTTCCTTCAGCAGGATGCAGAATTTCACTGCCTCTCACCAAAGCTACACAGGTGATTTTCAAAAATTCAAATATCACTATTGCCAGGGATACCATTTTTAGGACTGTGCCCTCAACTCCTGGGCACTGGGAACAGCATCTCTGTTACCAGCTCTTAATTTGTCCAGTTAAGAGGGGTCCATCAAATACCTCAAACAGCTGCAACCACTGGGATGGATCCTCTTCCCACCTTCCTATAACATCACCCACCGGGATGTGTTCAATTCATGAGCTGGTCTGGGAGCCAGACCCTTGAATCACCTGTGCTGGGACCATTCCAACCTGCAAGTGGCACAAGGACTTGTCCAAGGGATATCTTGAGTTTTCCTCAAAGAATTTTAGAGGGTTCACTTTCCAGAGAAACCATTCTAGAGAAAGCAGTGGAGCTGGGGAAGGGTCTGGAGGACCTGAAGGGTTTGGGAGGCTCAGCCTGGAGCAAAGGAGGCTCAGGGGGGCCCTTCTGTCTCTGCACAACTCCCAGACAGGAGGGGGCAGCCAGGGGGCGTCAGGCTCTGCTCCCAGGGAAAAAGGGACAGGACAAAAAGAAACAGCCTCAAGTGGTTCCAGGGAAGGATCAGTTTGGATGCTGGGGAGAATTTTGCCATGGAAAAGTTGTCCAGCCCTGGTACAGTCTGCCCAGGGCAGGGGCAGAGTCACCATGCCTGGACTTAAAAGGCATGTGAATGTGGCATATGGGGACATGGATTAGTGGTGGCCTTGGCAGTGCTGGGGGACCAACTGGACTCAGTCTTTGAGGGCTTTTCCAACTGAAATATTTCTATGATTCTGTGATTCTTAAGGAAGATTTGGGCAGGATGATGATGGAAAATCTGCTGAGCTTCTGAGATTGTGTCCACTCCAGCTCTCAGCCACAGGTCAGCTGGAGCTGGCAGGGCTAATTCAGCTACTGAAGATTCATTTGGTGGCTGGATATTGAATTTCTGGACACTGCAATGGCTCTGGCTCTGGGACAGAGAGAGGTAAAGGATGGCAGGTGGCTGTCCTGGATTCTTCCCTGTGTCACATCTCAAGCAGGTGAGTACAAACCCATCCAATACCCTGGGAGCTGTGGGCAGAGATGGATGGGGGCCTGTGCCCCAGTTCATGTTCTTTGATATTAAAATACTCATTAATTGAGGCAGATTGAATCAGATCCATGAATGGGGTGGATCAAAGATCATCTGGCAAAGCACCTTGGCACCAACTGGCATCAGAGCAAGGACTCCCCAGCAGAACCTTCTGGAGCTGAAGCCACTCCTGTGGCTGCTGTCCCTGGACTGGTGCTGCCCACATGGTAGCTCCTGGTTTGGGGACAAGTGCACAGGGGGAACTCAAAGGTCCCTGTGACCCTCTGGGGGGATCCCCCAGTGGCACTTCACCCACCAGCCTCTCTTAGCCATTTCTACAGGAATTACTGATGCTGCAAATGAGCATTTGGATATTTGCACCCAGCAGTGCCTGGGGGAGGCTGGGCTGGTCCTGGTCCCTCATACCCCTGCACCACATCCATGTGTGTCTGACAAACCAGCAAACCCAACCAGCGCTCAGGTCTCTTCCAAAAACAATTACCTCATGTCAAAGCCATTGAGCATGTGATTTCCCAGCCTGACACTGAGAGCCTCCCTCCTCTAGAGGGAGAGGAGCTGTGCAGGAGCCAGCTGGGATTCAGCAGGAAAGGCTTTATCCTCTCTCCAAGGACATGGTGTCTAAGCAGGACCCTGCACAGGAGGTGGGTCTGCCAAGGCAGCATGCAGGAAGCAGACTGCATCCTACAGAGAAGGAAAGCCCTTAAAACTTTGAATCTGTCTGAATCTGAGTACCTTGAAACTTCAGGTCTGCCTGGATTTTGAGCCCATTTCCCAGGAAATTGGCTTATTTCTCTCAGAGCTGTAAAAATATGGATGGATATTTCCAAAGAGGGAGTTTGGATTTGGGCAGAGGGGCTGCACCTGCCTGGTTTGGCACATTGAGGTGAGGGAATGTGAGGAAATCTCCCCTTGGTGAGTCCCAAACTCCGCACAGCACCTGGCACCTGGCTCTGATGGGCACAAACAGTGTGGCTAAGCTCCATGGCAGCAGGATCAGACTTGTTCTGCTGCCAAGTTTTTACCAGAACCTCATTCCTTGTCCCATTTTCCCTCAGCCTCGTGATTCAGGGAGGGAAGAGGGAGAGCAGCCCTGCTCGGTCATTGAGCTCCTGGCCCAGCTCAGGTCCCACGTGGATGTCTCACAAGGATCCCCTTTGATCCCAGCACAGCCAGGAGGCTCCAGGAACAGGGACAGAGGCCACGAGCGCTGCAGAATAATTAACCCAAGAGAGGAAACCTACTGGGAACTGCTGTCTGAGACAAATCCCAGTCTCGGGAGACTCAGGTGTGCTTCTCCAGCCGGGACAGGAAAGTTTGTGACTCGCAGAGCCTGGCTGGGAGCAGAGTTTCCCTGAAACCCTCAAGCTCCTCTTTCCTGAAAGTTCCTCTCTGCAGATTAGCAGATGTCTTTGTTGGAGCCCTGGGCCCCTGCCAAGGATTACTGTAAACACTTGGCGAGGTGCAGCCTCTTGGCACCCGCTCCATGCGGGGGGAGCACAGGTCACCTCGCAAGTGGCACTTGGGTGTTCACACTCGCACAGAAGCTGTTAACTGCAAACAGCCCAGGCAGGGCCAACACAGCTTCAACTTGCATCTTTGAAACAACACCAATATTTTGGTTTTCCCACCAATATTACCAAGAAGGAGTGAAGGGGTTAACTGGGAGATGCTGTTCCCATACCTGTGAATTCCAATTACGTGATGGCCGCCAGTGTAAAGACAGAGTCTGCTGGTGCCAGGTGCAAGAAATGTGAAAGACCACAATGGAGATGGATGTATGATCAAGGGCCAATCCAGGCCTGAGTGGCCAAGAGTCCCTGCTGTGGCACTGGGAACTGCTCACCCTGTTTGGGATCAGAAGAATGAGGTGAGAAGAGACCTAACCTTTCATGGGATCCCCGAGCAGTCTGGGTGGGAAGGGGCCTTAAAGCACATCCAGTGCTATGGGCAGGGGCACCTTCCACTGTCCCAGGGTGCTCTAAGCCCCAGTGTCCAACGTGGCCCTGGACACCCAGGGATCCAGGAGCAGCCACAGCTGCTCTGGGCACCCTGTGCCAGGGCCTCACCACACTCAATGGGAACAATTCCCTCCCAATATCCCATCCATACCTGCCCTCTGGCACTGGGAAGCCATTCTCTGTGTCCTGTCCCTCCATCCCTTGTCCCACATCCCTCTCCAGCTCTGTTGGAGCCCCTTTAAGCATTGGAAGGGGCTCTTAAGTATTTCCCGGATCCTTCTCCTCTCTAGACTGGACACCCCCTGCTCTCCCAGCCTGTTACTGGGTACAGATTTAGTTGCAACCACACAGGGAGTAAGGGAGAGCTCCAGAGGATTCCCTTGCTTAGATATGGAATAAAGACCTGTGTGGACTGTTGGCCCAGAAGCCATCACTTGAGGACCCTGCCCTCCCAGGTGTGACATCTGCAGGACCATCATGGTCAGCTCCAACTCCCCAGCTCCTAAGGCCACACTTCAACCCAGTGTTCCAACACAGGACTGACTCTGAAGAAAACATTGTGTGAGGCAGGACAGCACTGAAATTACTCATATTTGAAGAAAAACCTCTTATAGCAAAGGCCTGGAGCCCTGGTTCTGACTGTCAGTATTGAGCCTGCCAATGCTTTAATGAGCAGCTCCAACAATTAATTACCTCCCCTGTAAAGAATGTGCTGTTCCCCAGTTCCACATGTCTCTGTTGGCCAACAGCTCTGGCATGTGTTCTTCCTTTTTGCCTGCCAGACGGAAGAACCCTCCCATGTCAAACTTTTGCTCCTCCATGGGATCTGTCAGGGTTCCAGTCTTTCCTGAGCTGTGGGTGGCACCTCAGGTGTGGGATCCCAGTTTTGCTCCAGATTTCCCAACCTGCTGATGTGAGCTCCCAGGCTGATTGTCGTCCTTCATCCCATTTCTAGATTCTGATTTTCCCATTCTAAGTCAAATTTGTACAGTAACTTTGATCCTATACATAGGAACTGTGTGCAGTTCTGGGTCCCAACATTTGAGAAGGATGGGAAAACCCTGGAATGTGTTCAGAGGAGAACTAAGCTGCTGATGGGCTGGAAGACAGAGAGAAGGGGGCTGAGGGGTGACCTCGTGGCTCTGGGCAGCTCCTCTGTGCAGAGGAGAGGACATGGAGATGGAGGTGCTGAGCTGTTCTCCTTGGCATCCAGGGACAGTGCCCTGGGAATAGCTCAAAGCTGCACAGGGAGAGGGTTAGACGCATTGGGAGGCATCTTTACCAAGAGGGTGGTCAGGCACTGGGATGGGCTCCCTGGAGAAGTGGTCAATGCCCCTAACTTGTAAGTGTTAAAGAGGTATTTGGACTGTGCCCTTAACAATGTACTGTAACTTCTGGTCATCCCTGATCACTCAGGGCTATTGGAGTAGATGATCACTGCAAGTCCCTTCAAACTCTCCTCTCCTCTCCTCTCCTCTCCTCTCCTCTCCTCTCCTCTCCTCTCCTCTCCTCTCCTCTCCTCTCCTCAACTCTCCTCAACTCTCCTCAACTCTCCTCAACTCTCCTCCCCTAAACTCTCCTCTCCTAAACTCTCCTCTCCTAAACTCTCCTCTCCTCAAACTCTCCTCTCCTCCCTTCTTTTCTGATCTACATAAACATTTGTGTGACCCTCTCAAACACTTTCTCTTCATTCACATCCAGCTCTCAAAGTGGGCACTGGTCTCAGGTACAGCCTCTGTCTTCCTCCTAGCATGGATCCAAGCCCCAGGCATCCCCATCCCCATTGCCCCATCCTGCCCTGGGCTGCCCCCTCACTGAGGCCAGGCTGGCAGAGATCCCAGGATCCCAGCCCCATTCCCTGATGGAGCAGCTCCATCTTGTGCCATTCTTAACCAGGTGGAACAGCATGAACCCAGCCCTGCCCTGGTGCTGGTGTCAGGGTGGGGTGGCCATGCTGAGGACCTGGGTCAGGCCAGGACACATTCAGCAGCTCATCCCCTCAGAAGGTCCCACTATCCATGATTTCTATCCCTGCAGGCACCTGGTGCCAAGGAAGAGGCTGCACGAGCTTCTCCTGACTCTTTTAGTGAGGATGAAGGTCACCAGCCATGCAGGATGCTCTCCCCGAGCATGGAAGAATGCAGGGAGTGGAGACCAGAGCACTGCAGAGCACTGAGGGGCTCTGAGCCTTTTCGAGTCGTTGCTGCCTGGTGGCACCAGGAGAAAGAGGACTGGAGGAGAAAATAACCTGAGGAGAAACTTCCTGTGTGTTTGTATTGGGAGTTAATTACTTCCTGAGCTCTTTGGGTTGCCTTGTGCTGATCAGACCAAGCCTGTAGGACAAGATCAGTGAGCAGGGATGGGGACACCAGGAAGAAGTCACTGCTGGCAGGGCACCGCAATGTCAGCTGCCCATCCTGTCGGTCCTGCCATCACAGCTCGGCATATCCCAACCCTGTGACCCCAAATACCGCTGGAAGATACAGAGAGGCTGCAGGAGCTGCCAGCTGAGCCATGGCAGGAGTTACCCTCCAAACACTTGAATGGGTCTGGCTTTGTTTGGAGTCCAGCAAGTCAATACCTGCTTCTTGGCTCCTACTACCTTAAACATTTACCTGCTGCTCTTCCCCCTGTGCTTCCTGCTGGGAATATCTCTTCATTAATGATGTGGAGATGGGACACAACATTTACCACAAATCCGGGTGAGCCGCGGGTGGAGCAGAGGGTTGTGCTGCCATCCAGAGGGACACGAAGAAATGAACTGGCAGGAACTTTGTGAAGTTCAACGTCTGTTATTTTCCTTTGGCCCTCGGGTTTTTCTTGCTCAGACTCACCATCCTCGTGTCTTTTCTGTGCCACGATGTCCTTGCTTTACCCTACCTCAGCAAGCTCTGGCTGCCTCACGCACACAGAGACCTGGGGAGGCTGAGCCCAGCTCCTTCTCAAACAACCGCCTTTGATCAGTTCAATTTAAATCCACAAAACTCTTCTCTGCCTGGACTCATCAAATATTTGTTGTTCATGAATTCTGGTAGCTTGAAGTAAAGTCAGACAAGTCCTGGGCTCCAGGGTCCAGGACGAAATTCTTTCCTGCCAAGCTGGTTGGAAACTACTCAAGTGGACATCCAGGACCTCTCCTTGGCAGCTCTATTTCTATGGAATCTCTGCTGAGCTATGCCCACAGAATCCCAAAATAGTCTGAACTGGAAGAGACCTTAAGGATTACCAGTTCCACCCCCTTGCCCTGGGCAGGGACACCTTCCTCTAGACAAGATCAGTCAAAGGCCTGTCCAGCCTTGACACTTCCAGGGATGGAACAGCCACAGCTGCTCTGGACACCCTGTGCCAGGGCCTCACCACCCTTGATTTTGAGGGTTTTCTTGGGTCTTCTGCACAGCCATTGACAGTTTTCCCAGGAACCAGAGCACAGAGGTACTGAAGGTTCTTGCTCACAGACTCCAGTGCACTTGGCCATGTTCAGCTCCTGTCTAGGACTGTTCTCACACAGCCAGGAGAGCCCCAGGCCCTGGATGCTGCACTGAGGTGATTGGGAAGAAGCTTTTTAACATTTGCAACACATTTTTTAATGACTGATCGGGGAAGTTCATGCCCTCAGGAGTCCTTTTGTTCAGGTGTTGGATGATGAATGGATGGTTGTCACACTGAGTTCTTCTGATAACACAGATGAGCTCAGGATGACAGTTTGAGTTAGATCCAGAGATTTTGAAGATTTTGAGATAAAGAAAATGCCTATGTAGATTTTTTACATTCTTTTGGCAATGGGAGCCCAGGTGTCTTTGAGGGATCTTCCCAAGCATTTCACTGCATCTTAGATAGCTGGAAATCTGCCCCTTAAATTAGCATTCCCATTTGGAATGGCACATCATTGCAGACAGCCTAACCTGGGATGGAATAGAACAGAATAAAATAGAAGAGAAATAGAGAAGAGTAAAATTAAAAATGGAATGGAATGGAATGGAACAGAACAGAATAGAATAGAATAGAACTTCCTGGGGGGAAAAAAGCAATACAGGAGACTGTAATTATTCTTCAAAGACTTTTTTCTGATAGGTAAATTAGGAGCTGATATTTTTTTTTATGGTCAGGATAAGCAGCAACATATCCAGGGGCCATGGTGTGGGCTGGCACCTCCTCCCTTGGCCCAGGCGAGGGCAGGGAACGTGGGACTGCTGCAGGTGAAGGTGATCTGTGTTATTGCTTGAGGCATCTGCAGAAGCAAGAGAGCTGATGGACAAGGAAAATCCTATAAACCACCTATTTCATGAAAACCACCGAGTTCAGGATCCTTTAGGTCATATTGGTAGGGATGAGGAAATCCGATGGAACTGGATATTTACAGGATGCAATACTCTTGGTTTCTGAAGCTTGGACAGTCCTTCCAGAACTGCTTTGCTGCCTTTGCTTCCCATCATGTGCTTTTGCAACCCTCACACAATGCCAGGTCAGTTTGGAATTCCTCAATAGATCCCACAGCAGATCCCACCTCCAAGGACTGGGATGGGAACTTACTCCTTCCTTCTTACAACACATCCTGAAAAACCTCCCTTTTGCTAGCAGTGAAGATTAGAGGAAATCTAGAAAATGCGATCTCTGAGGGAAGAGTGAAAGAATTGGGTTGTTTGGTGCAGAGGAGCAGAGCCTGGGACAGCTGGGGATGAGCTGACCTCCAGCCTCCCCTTTGCAGCTGTACTTCCTGCCCTGCTGGGATAACCCTCCTCCAAGAAATAAAAGGCTGCCATGGAAAAGAAAGGAATAAACTGCTCTGTGTCTGCCTGGAGAGGATGAGGAATCACAGAGTGAGGCTGCAGTGAGAGCTTTAGTTAGACACTGGGGACTGGCTGAGTGTAAATACAGCACTGGGCCAGGACAGAGCGGCTGTGCCGAGGTTCCGTCAGTGGGAGTTTTAGGAGGGAAGAGCACAAATTAAACAAACATCCATCATGAGGGGTTTAAGCTACTTACCCTGCATTGCATCGGGGTGAACAGCAATCGCTCCAGGCACCCTTCCAGCTCTGCTTGCTCTGCTGCTGTTCCCAACAGTCTTGTGGCTCCACGCAGGTGAAAACTGC
Organism: Certhia americana; assembly: GCA_018697195.1. NCBI lineage: Eukaryota > Metazoa > Chordata > Aves > Passeriformes > Certhiidae > Certhia > Certhia americana. The sequence continues at coordinate 139,670 of JAGMWU010000033.1, forward strand.
CCTTGGCCTGGAACCGGATCCTCCTCTCCAAGAGTGGATGTTTGGAGAAGGGGTTTGCTCCCACCCCGTGACTTTCCAGCTGCCTGGACGCAGGAGCAGCACTGCTGGGCTGCCTCAGGCCCATGGCAGGTGGGGAAGGATAAAGAACCATGCTGAGGACAGTGAGGAGGGACCATGGAGCTGGGTGAGTGTTGTCAAAAATCTTCACACTATAAAAACTTTTTGTTTCTTTAAGGAATTTTAATGGATGTTATGCACTGGGAAAACAGGGTAACAACTCCTCAACACTGTGATGTGAAGCCACAGTACAGGAGACTGGGATTTCAGTGGCCAGCCTGGGCTTCCAGCCCTTGTCATAGAATACCAGAATGGTGTGGGTTGAAAAGGACCTGAAAGCTGATCCAATCTCACCCCCTGCCATGGCAGGGACACCTTCCACTGTGCCAGGTTGCTCCAAGCCCCATCCAGCCTGGCCTTGGACACTCCCAGGGATCCAGGGGCAGCCACAGCTGCTCTGGGCACCCTGTGCCAGGGCCTCACCATGTTCCCAGGAGAAAGATTTATTCCAATGTCACATCCATCTCTGCCATCTGGCAGTGGGAAGCCCTTGTCCTGTCCCTCCATCCCTTGTCCAAAGTCCCTCTCCAGTTTTCTTGGAGTCCTCTTAGGCACTGGAAGGGGTTTCTAAGGTCTGCTTGGAGCCCTTTTCTCCTGAACAGCCTGTTTTGTTTTGTGCTGGTTCAGGTTGGCCATAGCTCTGGGCCACACCTCTAGGAGAGTGGGGATGGATTCTTATCCAGGAAGCTGCAGAATCAGCTGCAGACACCTGGTGAATTTCTCAAGATGTTTCCCTTCTGGTCAATTGAGTCTGGTGGATTTGGCTGGATTCCCAGCCCTTGTCCTTATTCCTTGGGGAATCACAGACCTGGAGATAAATAGAGGTGGCTTATAGTGAAGCTTTGCCATGGGGCAAATTCCTTCCTGGAGAGGAAATGAAGCTATTGGATGCTGCTGAGGGACAAGGCAGCCCCACAACCCCTCATGCTGCTTTGGGCTCCTCCACTCTCTGTTCCCAGGAAGACAAACATCCTCAAGAGGATTCTCAGGAACAGCATTGGGAAAGATTTCGCCTTATGAGAAACAAAGGCCTTGAGGACTCTGTTTCATCTGGGTTCTTTCACAGGGTGTCTGGCTCTGCACACACTGACCTTGGCATGTTAATGTTCTCCCACTATAAATGTTCATATATTTGTGCAACAGTCACATTTCAGTCTTGGGAAGTCTCATTTCCGTCTTCATAAAACTTCCTGGAAAACTCCATAAAAAAAACACTCTGTCCACTTTAATTACAAAAAGCCTGGGAAGTGAATATTTAGTTTGTTTACAATTTTACATCCTCCTTCTTGGCTCTAACCCCATAACAGCAATGTGTGTGTGTTGGGCTGGAAATTTTGATGTGTTGTCTAATTTTCTTTATTACTTCCCTTCTTGAAAAATTAGAGAAGAGCAAAACGCACAGTTACCCCCTCACAAACGGTTACTGCTGGAGCAGCCGACAGAGCCATTTACCAGCAAGGGAATTGTGGAAAGGAAGAAGAGGACCTGAGTCATAAAATAGAAAAAATAGTAGAGGAAGTTAATAAGAAAGAAGAAATGAAGAACCAATATAAATGACCAAAAGCAAAATTCATGTTTTTAAAGAGAGACAGATGAGCAGTTAAAGCATCAGAGAACAACCTGATAAAATCCCAGAATGGTTTGGGTTGGAAGGGACCCCAAAGCCCACCCAGAGCCACTCCTGGCTGTGGGCAGGGACACCTTCCACTGTCCCAGGTTTCCCCTAGGACACTGTTCAACCTGGCCTTGGACACTTCCAGGGCTGGGGCAGCCACAGCTTCTCTGGGCAGGCTGAACACCCTCAGCTCTTCCAGTCTGTCTCCAGAGCAGAGGAGTTCTAGCCCTCAGATCATTTTTCAGAGAAATCTCTGTGTTTATCTGTTTTATCCTCATTTCCATCCTTCTGTCCCAGGCAGAAGCTATGTCCCAGAGATGTCTGTACAAGCCTCAGCTGTGATCCAGAGCTGTGATTTTAAGGTGTCCAGACCCAGCTGGGTGGCCCCTGTGGCTGATGTCCTGCTGAACTCGAGCACACCCTGGCACAGAGCTGCCATCATATCCCCAGCCCTGTGCTGGGCAGAGCTGCAGGGCCCTGCTCACCCCCACTGCCACCTGAACCTGGTCTGGGGGGATTTCAGCTATCAGAGGTGGTGGTGTGGGAGGATGCTGGAGGCCTCACGGCCTCTCCTTTGGGCACCACAGCAATGGGCACAGGTTGCCCTGGCTGAGCCAGACTCTGATCTCTATTGCCTGTCCCTTTTGCTGTCCTCAGTGACCTTTTGCCATGGCTCTGTGCCATATCTGGAGCTGACACATGGCCAGCTCACACCTCCCACACTGACCTCCTCTGGGTCCCAGAGCAAGCCCAACCCCACCCCCCTGATTTTTAGGATCAGGTAAAACTCAATCCAATACCTAACAGCAAACCTTCTGAGGATTTGGACACCTGACTGGTGTCCTGCCCAGGCACAGGGATGTTCTCCACAGCCCATTTTCAGTTCATTACTGGCAGCACCCCAGAGAGAGGACACCTGCTCATCCCTCCTCACACTTAGGATAAGACACAGCAGCTTTTAATGGGCTTTTCCTCCATTTTGCACAAAGCAGCTCCACTCCTTGCTTTCCAAAAGCTTTTAGGATCATGTGTTACAAAGTCTCCAGCCGGAGCTGTAAACCCTACACCTGTGTCCTGCAGATAAGAGACTTGGTTTGGGTTCAGATCTGGGTTTTGGAAAGGACAACACCATCCTGAGCCCAGGCAACAGGAATGGCACAAGTCCACCCTTGAGGACAGCAAAGTGTGAGAGCCCTGGTCCTCCTCCAGGGCTCCCAAAAGACAGAAGTCTTTGTTGGTTGATTCTGGATCTACAGACTGATAAAAACACCATGTTTGTGTTTAACCCTTCCACCTTCTCAGCCTGTCTGGGCTTTTGTCTTCTATTACCAACAGAGCTAAAAAAGATAGTATAAGAAATGAACAGAAAAAAAAAAAATCATCCTGAAAAGCCCTTTCAGCTCCAGCTGCTTGTGGGTTCATCCTCCTGCTTCTGCCAAAGCTGCCTTTTGGGGTGAGAGATGAAAGAAGTTTTTTGAAGGGTATCCACATGGTGTGTGCAGCCTCAATAGGCACTTCCCCTCTGGGAATAAATCACCACTTTCAGTTTTTTAACCCAGGATTTGCATCCAGGTGTTTCCCATAGGCTGGAGGAGGAGGTCAAAACTGTGAACAGAAAGTGCAAGTGCTAAAGAAACAATAAATACAGACTTTTATGGGGGTCTGGCACAGGGGCCTCTGCCCCACCCCTGGGTGTGCTGGGGCTGCCCATTCTTGAGGAATTTGTGCACCACTGACCCTATGGCAGCAGATTTCCCTCTTGCCCCAAACTGGACTCCAGAAAGTCTTTTGAGAAGTCACTTGATTCATCTTGTGCTTCAGATCCCTATTTAGTAACACTTAGATTACAAAAGCCCTCTGAGATCATCAGGTCCAACCGTTTCCTGTGGCACTGCCAAGGCCACCACTGACCCATGTTCCCAAGTGCCACATCCATAGGAGTTTCAAATCCTTCCAAGGATGGGGACTCCCCCACTGCCCTGGGAACAGGATACTTCTTACACAAGAATTCTCAATTCCAATATAAGTAGGACTTTCAGGACACAATAAAGGGGAGAGGCAGGGGTTGTGTGGGGAAGGAAGGACAAGATAAACAGGAAAAAGGACTAAATAAAAATACTTGAGAACAGTTTCCAGAGAGCTGAGGGTCCACTGAATCAGTGGTGAGGCAAAGTAAGATCAAGCAGAGATGCACCTGAGACACCACAAGAAGAGTGGATTGCATGGTTTGGGTTGGAAGGGCTTTTAAAACCCACCCAGTGCCACACCCAGGGACAACTTCTGCTATCCCAGGTTGCCCCAAGCCCTGTCCAAGGCTGGGGCAGCCACAGCTGCTCTGGGTACCCTGTGCCAGCCGATAGTTTGCCTCTCTCAAGCCCAGTTGAGCTACAAGTCCTCATTGATAACACCAAATCTCCTGCCCTTGCCAGGAACCTCCCCTAGTGCTCTGTCCCAGCATCTCCTCTGCTCCAGCTGCTTCCCCTGAGAGCTGGTGACAGCTCCAGGCTCAGTCTCCCTTCCAGGCAGTGATCTCACACACAATTACTGCAGGGGTTAAGAAGTCAGACAGCCACACTCCACAAGAGCAGCTCCACATGTCACCGTCCCAACAGCATCTGGGGCTCCAAGTACAGAAATAAAGATGAGAGACAGAAGAGGGCAACAGCTCCAGGCGGTCTGCAAGGACAAGAAGCACTGAATGAATGCTTTTCTTGGTTTTTCCTCACTGTAACACAAGAAAACACAGACAGGATGACAAAGATCCCAGCCAGATGTATCAGAGGGCATGGAACCCTCCCCTTCCCCTCCCTGAGCTTTTGGGGCAGGTTGAACAGACCCCAGCCAGGAACACTGGAGGTAAAAGCAGCCTTGGCAGGGGCTCTGCAAGAGTCTGGGTATGGCCTCAGGTTCAGCTGCAGATACTTCTACAAAGACTAGGGCTTTCCTATAGGATTGGTCCCCAAATCCATAGGTTGGAGCCAATCCTAATCAACCTGAAGAGTCAAGGCTGCCAGAACAGGGACTTGACTGAGCTGAAGCTCCTCAGCAGAAAGGGGTGTGTGGGGGTGACAACATGGCAGTGCAGGCAGCAGGAACATCAAAACTCAACCCTCAGTCCTTGGGCAGGACTGTAATGCTGATATCTAACAGGGAAACAGCCAAAGGGCACTGGTAGGTGACAGTCCAAGCACTGCACAGGTCTTGGGTACACCCAGGAGAGAGCAAACAGGAGCAGCCTGGGGACACAGCAAGAGCATCCAACAGCTGCAGCCAGGAACTGCCTCCCATCAGAGACACCCACAGTACCTGTGTGGGTGTCACTGTCCCAGATCTGCCACCGCATAGTCCAGCAAGTCCCCCCAAAGCCCAGTGGTGCCCACCTGGTGAAGCAGCCTCCAAAATGGCCAGAGTTATCACCACCTCCCTCTGAAGGGACCTTCACAGCCTCCAGCTCGTGCCAAGCCCCATGGAAGGATCCATCCCTTTTCCAGCCTCCTGCCCATGTTCCTGGGAGGGCAGGCTCAGCAGCTGGAAAGGCTGCCCCAGGGAGGGTGTCCCAGTGCTGCCAGGAGCTGTTGGCACTTCACTGGGACTGAGAACCCTCTCTGGGAAGGCACATGGCTGGGCACTGCCATGTACCCTGCCCATCCCCATGGCAGGATTTGGAGTTGAAGGCAGGAAGCTGCTGAACCCAGAGACATCCCTGGGACTGGTATGTGCAGGGGCTCCATAGAGAGCCTGGAAACAAAACAGGTTCAGCATCTGGCACAGCATCACCAGCAATGCTGCTGCCTCCAAGGCTAGCATTTCCCAGGGCTTGGAATAAAATCCATCTTTCCTTCTGTTTTTCCTGGCCAATAGGGTGCAAAGATGCACCTAGCTGCCCAACAGCCCCCCCAGGGTAGCCTGGGCTAACAGATCCAAGAGGCCCTGTGAGTGTTTCTTAAGGCTGGTGCATGTGACCTCCCCCATCCTGCACCCCTTCCTGTGGTACCCAACACCCACTGCTCTCAGCGCTGGCAGTGCCAGCCCAGGGATGAGGCTCCATTAAACAATGCCAAAAATTACTTTATTTACCAAAACCACTTTAAAATGCTACAAAGACTGCCCCATCCTTCCTCAAGATCCTGGAGGAGGCTTGTAGACCTCACGCAGCAGCACCAGCTTCGTGGCCAGCAGGACTTCACGGTAGCCAAGGTGGCTCCTCCTGCCATAGCGGGACAGCCGGGAGGCCTCCAGGGCCACATCCCCAAGGAGCTGAGGACTGCCCAGCCAGGCCAGCACAGAAGTCACCAGGCAGGAATCCCCAGTGGAACATGTCTGTGGGGAGAGCAACCGACAGCATCAGCACAGCTGGCACTGCCCAGCCCCAGCTTCAGTTTGCAATCATGGAATCATTCAGGTTGGAAAAAACCATAAAGATCAAATCCAAACATTCCCTAGCACTACCAAGGCCATTGTTAACCCACCATATTCACACATCTTTTAAACCCCTTAAGGGTTGGTGACACCACTGCTCTGGGCAGCCCTGCTCAGCCATCACTCTGCAGCCTGCCTGGGAGACAAAGGTGGAATTTGGGAAGCAGGAGGCTGTACCCCAGCCCAGTCGGGACTCACCTGGTTCAGGAGCTTGCAGATGTGGGCAGAATAAGCCACTTTCTTCTTCTGTCTATGGAGACGGAGGCAGCAGAGGCTCTGCCAGGCACATCCCTCTGCTGCCTTCGGGGACTCAGGGAGGGCAGAAGGGCTACGAAGAGCAGGGGGTTGTGGCTCCATTGCTGCTGTCCACACTCAATGCTGGGCTCACACAAGCTTCCCGTGGCTACAAAACCTCTGCTGAGAGAGAACCAAGCAGGGTCTGAACACACTGCTGCCCTCACCTCATCCTTACCAGGGCCCTAATTAGTATCAGACAAATGAGGCACTCACAATAACACCAAAGCCATTCAGCACGTTGCATAAACAAGGCCGAAAACCACCCCCCTGTAAAGCCAAACACACCAGAAAAGCAAAGCACAAACAGGGGATTTTAGGAGACTTTTCTTCCCAGCTCACCCCTGAGAGCACCTCCAGTCTTGTCCTCCCCCAGGAACAGAGAGGAGCTGGGATCTGCTGTCTATAACCAGGGGGGATCATTGCCTTCAGCTGGGAGTGGGGGGGGGGGGGGGCACGCAGCTGCAGGGGTGGGGATGGAGGTGGAGACAGGGATGGAGACAAGGACAATGATGGCCACACAACATCACACCTGCACCCTGTCTCCTACACTCAAACCAGCCATTCTTGCCCCAAATTCTTTTAGGTGAGGCTGCCTTTGCTCCCAGTCCTCATCAGTCCCATTACCCTAATTGGTATCATTAAGGTGATTAGCCCACAATGCTGGATCTGGGGTTACTTTTTGTGTGGTTTATTGCGCATTAATTTGAGGGGGTTCCAGGGTTTCACCAAGCACCAGAAATGAACAGAGTCTGGGGGGCACCCGGGGTTGCTGAGGGCAGGACCTGACTCTGCTGGGTGGGGCCCTAGGATGGGGGTTACCCTGGGTGCAGGATTAGCCTTCTCCCCCTTGTTCTGGGGGTGGGTGTGTGTGTCTCAGTGCAGAACCCTCTTCTGTGGTGTTTGTGTCATTGGTAAATTTTTGTCACAGCAGAAGTGGGTCGATGTGTTCCAGATGTGGCCCCATCCTCAGGGGGATGGGATTTCGAGGGGAGGATCCCTCAGGTACAGACCCCCCACCCCACAGGGTGCTTCTGGGGGGTCCCTGGGTGCAGTGTCTTTTCCTGCAGGATATGGGGTGGGGTTGGGTGTCTCTGCAGGACACTGGGGAGAGGGGTGGGGGGTCCTGGTTGTCCCCTAAGTGCAGGATCCAGCCCTGCTCTGGGATGGAGATTCCATAGAGGGCAGGATGTGGCCCTGTAACACATCCCTGGGCAGGGCCTGCCCCTGAGATGGGGAGGGGGAGTCTCTCCAGATGAAGGATGTGACCCGTTATCACACTGTGCGGGGGGTGTGGGGGGCTCCCCTGGGTGCAGGATACACCCCAGGAAGGAAGATTCCTCTGGGGACAGCACCCTGAAGCCCCTCATCCTGGGGTTCTTTTCAGGTGCAGAATGTGGCCCCTTAGCACCCTGTGCTGTGGTGAGGGACGTCTCTCCTCGGGTGCAGGATGTGACCCTTTCACATGCTGTGTTGGAGAGGGGGCTCCCCTGGGTTCAGGATACACCCTGGGAAGGAATTGTTCCCCTCTCGATCACATCCTCCCCTCCCCAGAGCACCCTGCAGCTCCCCACCCTGGGGGTCTCCCCATGTGCAGAGCAATGGAAATAGTCCAAGGCTGCTTCTTCTTCTGGGGTGCCCGGGTGTTTGCAGGGGGACTTCTTGTGTGGCTTATTCTGCATTTATTTGGGAGGATTCTGGGGTTTCAGTAAACGCTGGCATGAGCTGGGGGGGCACCCAGGGGGGTGGGAGCAGGACTGACCCTGCCCAGTGGGGTCATGGGGTGGGGTTTCCCTTGGGTGCAGGATCTGCTTTCTCTCACCTACTCTGGCAGGGGTAGGAAGTATCCTATATTTGGGGAGTGAGGGGGCACCTCTGGGTGCAGGACACACTCCAGGCAGCACATCCCTTGCTCCAGGGCACCCCTGCCCCATCCCGGA
>JAGMWU010000033.1:148064-242273 GCA_018697195.1 Certhia americana
CTGCCGCCAGGGGGCGCGCTCTCCCCGCCCCGCCCCGGGGGCGCCGTGGCCGCCAGGGGGCGCTGTGCGGAGCCGCCTCACGGCCCCGCCCCGCCGCAGGTGACACCCCCACACCCCCCCGCCCGGGGAGCGATCCCGGTCCTGTCCCGGCCCGGTCCTAGCCCGGCCCCCATCCCGGTCCCGGCCGTTCCAGTGGCCGCCATGGCGGAGCAGGAGAGTTTGGAGTTCGGCAAAGCCGACTTTGTGCTGATGGACGCCGTCACCATGCCCGAGTTCATGGCGAACCTCCGGCTGCGGTGAGTGAGGGGCGGGCGGCGCAGCCCCCCTGCCTCGGGGCTTGGCGGGTCTTCCCCTCACACACGGCCCGGTTGGGATGGAGTGTGAGAGGGATGAGGGAACCGAAACCCTCCGTGAGCCTCCTCCACCCTCTGCCCCTCCCTGACTGAGCAAACCCGCACAAAAGTGTGGATTTGTCTATTAAATGGAAGAGCCGCATTAGATGAGGGTGCTCAGGGTCCACCAAGCCCTCGGGGCTGCGAGGGCTCTCAGTCCCCCCTCTGGAAAATCTCCCTCCGGAGTCACCTGCCTCAGTGCCCACCTCCCCCATGGGATCATGGAATGGTTTAGGAGCGAAGGAATCTTAAGAACTTTACTTTTAAACAGTATGGTGTTGATCTTCCCCTCTATCACAGAGACACAGGGTGGGTTGGGTTGGGAAAGGACCTTAAACCCATTCAGTGCCACCTGTGCCATGGGCAGGGACACCTTCCACTATCCCAGGGTGCTCCAAGCCCCATCCAGCCTGGCCTTGGGCACTGCCATTGCTCCAGAGGCAGCCACAGCTGTGGGTAACCTGTGGCACTCTCCTCTGCCAGGTTTCTCGCCTGTGCTGACATTCTACAAAGTTGCTTTGGAGAAAAAAAAAGGGCAGTCAAAAGTCCAAGGTTGCTCCATCCCATGGGGGCATTGCAGTCGCTTGCTGGTGTGGATTTGCTGTGTTAACATTTATGGTTTTATTTCCCTTGTAGACAGGGTGGGTGATGGGAAAATCCACATTTTCCTGCCTGTTCCCTCTCAAGCACAACTAAATCCTGGGCAGCACTGATAGAGGACAGCCAGGGGACCCTAAGTCTGTGGCTGCTTTTCGCTTTCCGTTATAAAACATTCATGGGACTCCTCCTGATAAACTCTTACGCCCCTGCTTGTGCAAGGATTTGATAATTGCCAAAGGGAAGCCTTTGGGATAAATATGTAACTTGTTGGCTGTGTCCCACCCCTGTTCTGCTCAGGTTTTCCTGCCTGTTCCTGTCCTGCCACTTGTGTTCTGGTGGGTATTGGAATCAGTCACTTGTCAGGCCCCCGGTGTTGTTGGATGCACCTGAGAGTCGCTCTGGCAATAGATGGGAGGTAGGCTAAGCTCCCTCAGCAGGCAACTATTGAGGAAGGAGAGTATTAAGGTTTTTCAGTCAATTTTGTTGCCTTCTCTGGATGAAATCTGTAGATTTTGAGATGTGGTTGTTTCAGCCACTGAGTGCTTGGGAATTTCTGTGCTACACAGCTTCAGGGTGTCCCTGTGCTCTGGGATGCTGCAGGGTGAGGGCTCAGATCCTGTGGGGTATATTAACAACCAGCAGACTTTATGCTTTTTTCCTTTTATTTTCTGGATTTCTGTTTGGGCAGAGAGGGCATTTGCGTTTGTGTATAAGAATATCACAATGAGAATGCTTGAGCTTTGAACATCATTTCAGATTTAAATGTATTTTGTGGTGCCTTTAAAGGTTTAAATTTGCTTCTCATTTGTACACTTCATAGCATTGTAATTGTATTAGAAAGGGCTTGCACACAGTGTCTTTGTAATTAGCAGGAAACTTGTGTGTCACAGTTTATTCTTGGGGGTTTATTCTTTGGTTAATGCGTACCAAAAATCTAAATGAAGTATTGGAAATTGATGGATAGCTTAAAAATCAACATGGCATGTTGGTTGCCTTTAGGAATCCATTGAGAGGTGCCTTGGAGGACAGATTTTGCTAATTTTGTATGAAGGGATGAGAAAAAACAAGCCAGCAGTCCTGGATTCTTACAATAAAAGTGGAACTTCATTAATTTTTTTCTCTGTGCTGTTGCTGATGGTACCTGAGGGTGTTGCCAGGACATCCCTGCATCTGATACACCTTGGAGGCCCCATTTAACTGCAGTTCCTTGGTCACTGGTGCTCAAACCTACTCAAACCCAGGCTTATCCTCTGACAACAGCTCAGTTCTTCTCACCTGGCTGTGAGCTCTGCCTGAGCTTCAAAGGTCATCTGGTGTCTGTGCTGTGGGCAGAACAAGCTTTTGTCAGAAGTTAATTGACACTGTTAATTTTTCTAACCTTGGTTCTGTCACACCTGCCTCTAGGCCTGGGGACACTGTCACAGCGTCTGCACTGGGACATTTGGGAAAACTGCTGTGAATTTCCCAGAAGCTGCTGAGCTCTGCGGGGTGTTGGGCGCTGTGTGGTGACCCATGGCAGCCACCTCAGCCCCACTGCTGGTGTTTTACAGCACTCAGGCAACACCTGCTGCTCACATTTTACTGCTCTGGAGAGGGCAATTGACTCTTGGTGCTGACACGTAGGAAACTGGGTGAGACCCAGCTCAGGACCTGCTCAAGGGTTGGCTGTGTCACTGGCGATGGCAGAGTCCCCTCTGTGCTGGTCATGTGCAGAGCAGAGGGAAGGAGTTGCTGCTCCTCCATCAGTGAGTGCCTGTGGCAGGGTTGTTCAGTTTACACTTGGATGGGATCCACCCTATTCCATAAATCCAGCTTTCTGCTAAAGCTATTTTTGTTCAGGGTCACTGGCTGACCCAAGACGGGCTGTGCTGCATTTAGTTCCCAAGTGAGCCCAGATGTGGGTGGAATTGAAATCATACCAGTTTCAGTGCATGCAGGGTTATTTCCCCAAGGATGTCTCTAGTAGGAAAAAGGGGAATGGTGAAGCTGCACTTTTCATTAGTGTAGTATTTGAATTTAGTGGTGTTGACATGGGCTGGATGAATGTGCCTGGATAGGTGGGAGAATGCAGTGTGAATTGATTACCTCATCTCCCAGCCCCAATGCTCATGCCCAGTTATTTGTAGCTTTGAGTGGGATTCAGCAGGGATATCACTGTGTCAGTATCTTTTCATGACTGTGTCTTACAGCTGCTTAATGAATGTTTCTTTGGACGCTCAGCAGTCACTGTGTTACACTTTATTGTAAATAAAAGTCATCCTGTCCTTGAATTCCTTAGTCCTGAGTGCACTTCATCCCAGTGTCTGGTTGTGGTTCTTAGTCATCAGAATAATTTGAAAATTGCTGTGTGGACTCAGTAGCTTTGTTTCTTTATATTAACCCTAAAACTGTAACAGAGAGTTGTTTCTGGAACACTCATAAATCAGAATTATTAAACCAGCCATATTTGAGTGGTTTATGTGTCAGCAATTGCCCATCATCCCTTCAGTGAGTGCCTGCTCATCACTGCACTGCTGCAGGAGTAATTGGCAATTCCAATCCCAGGACATCAGAATAATTGTAGGACTCCTTAAAATGGAGAATCTTTTTGTGTCTAACAACTCTCAGGTCCTGCCACTGGCACGCAGATATTTATCTGTAGTCAAGTGTTACCTGCTGTAAGTGATGAGAGAAGGCTCTGGATTTGGTAAAACTCTTTATTTCACTGCTTTTGACTTAACATGACCATGACTATTCCATGGCAGGTGGAGTGAGATAGTGCTTGTGGAAAGAAAGTTTTGGTGTGGCCAGAGCTGCTCAGCTTTTGGAGAAATTGTGGTGTAGATGAAATGATTGAGTAAGAGAAGCAGGAAACTGCACCACCTCATTTTCTTCATGCCATAGTGAAAATTTCAAGTAGTAAATGTTACAATTTTTAATGTATTTCCTCATAAGGAAGCTTATTTTTCAGAAGTATGAAATATTCTTGTTTATCAGGTGATTTCTTGTATTACACTGCAAAGACCACTCACCGTTCTGTAGAGCTTGCGTTTGTCTTGACAAACAGATCAAACCTCAGAGCATTAAAAATGGGATCTGTGGAATGCAAAGAGGGATTTCTTGAATTATCTGTTGTGCAGCCTTAGCAATGCCTTTGGGAGTCAGGAAAGTGCATTTTCTGACTGCAGAGCAGTTACTCCTCCCAGGTGTGTGTCAGGACAGTCCGATGTGACCCATCTGCTCTGTGCCAGGCAATAGAATCCTGTGGGGGCCCAGCTGAGGGCAAACCCAGCAGCCCTGAACCTGGAGTGGGAAACCACAGGGAAAAGCAATTACACAGGGCAGCATCAGGGCAGCGTTTGGGGTGGTCTGATGTGAGCTGTGTGCTTGTGGTGTTTGTGTTCCCACATCTGCATTGGGAACAGGTGCTACCTGACTCATCCTCTACTGATTTCTAGAGAGTTGCTCATTTTTCATAAGCATTGTGCAAATCCCCTTGGGAACACAATAGATCTGTGTCACTGTTATTAAAGAATTCAAGATGTGTGAAAGGAAGACAGTGAGAGTACTTGGTGATGTGTAATGATTGGAAAATGAATTTGGAGTTGTTTTCCTCTTCTTTTAAGTATTTCCAGGATGAAACTATCTGTGGAAGGGAGTACCTGCTACTCAGTTCCTGATCATCCCAGCCCACCTGAGCCTGGAGTGATGCAAAGAGCTATGGGTTAATAATCCTTGCAGTTGTCTCCCTGTGCATGTGGTGACTCCTAAGCTGCATTTCATAAAAATGCAGTTCTGTGTTCACTTAAAAACACACAAAAGTAGTTTTTTGAAAGTTTCCCAACTATCTCACAAACCCCAGCATTTTCAGTTTAAGGCAACAGTTCTAGATCTGTATTTATTGCAGGTCCATCTAAAACATAGATATATTTGCTATGATTATTAATAGTTTTGGCATCAAGAACCTATACTGAAAATCTGGCTCTCCTGAGAATGTGCTGAATGTATTTGGTGCTGTGTTTGCTGTGCAGGCAGGGCTGAGGCTAGAGCCCCAGAAAAAGGTTGGAGCAAACTGAATAGGGAATTGGGCTTTAAATGCTGCAGAGGGATATCTCAAAGGGGTTTTCTTGAGGTAGTTGTGTGGAGGTTGTACCTTTTGGGCCTCTGTCACAAAAATCCATTGTTTTCCAGATGATGTGGCAAGTTGAGGCCATTATTTAGAATCCTAAAATCACAGAATAGTTTGGGCTGTAGGGGACCCTAAAGTTCGTCCAGTTCCACCTCCATGGCACTTCCATTGGATCAGGTTGCTTCAAGCCCCTGGCCTAGGACACTTCCTGCCCTCAATTCAGTGTCCCCTAGATCTGCAGACTGTGTTGTTTTCCTTACCTTTTTCAGGTCTGGGAAAGCAAGCACAAGTTCTGGGGTTGAACAAACACTCTAATTTGTCCCCATCTTCAGGAAATGGGTGTCCCTGGGATCCATTAGGAACAATTCTTAGCCCAGCTGTGTGTCCCATTTGTTCTTGCTCACACCCTTTCTGCTCTTCCTTTGATGAACCTCAGTTGCAGTTTTGGAATGAAGGGTGCTGTCTGTATTACACTGATATTTTTACAGTGACTTCCGTATCTTTTTAGCACCACCTTAAACATTTGTATTTGGGATTGAAATTGTAGTGGGAGAGGTTTGGCTTCCCGTGAGGTAATAAACTCTATTTAATCCCAGCAGAGGAAATATTGTGTGAATGCTTGGTTTCATTTGTGCTTTTGCTAATGAAATATTCATGCTTCATAAACAAGCTTTTCATGCCTTTAAGCCATTTTAATTTCCTCATTCTAAATAGTTATGAATATTTGTTGTTCATGTGGTGCTGGATTAAAGAGCTGCTGGGAAGAAGCTGCTTTCTCCCTGGAGAGGGGCACCTGCCTCTGGGTGCTGCAGGACACCCTTTGCTCTACTCAGGCCAGCAGCAGTGGAGTCTCATCAGCTCTTCTTGGCTTCCTCAGAGTTGCTCAACCTGCAGAAGCCATCTCATGTCACAGTTTGGAATGAATGGAATGATAATTCCCCTAGTCCATCAAAATTTGACTTACAAGCTTGGCCTGGGGCCAGCCTGATCTTCAGAGATGGAAAGGGCCATCAAACTCACTTAAAAAGCAAATTCCAACCAGAGGAGTAGCAAAGGGAGAATCCACCCCAGCTTCCCAACTTCACAAGGACTTTTCGGCCCATGGACACCTGGAGCTGCTGCAGGTGTGGTCCAGGATTCCTGACTGGAATTCCCATGAAACAGGCTTTGAATGAGGTGATGTCCAGCCTGGAGTTTGTTTTGCATCCATGTGTGCTGAGTTTATCTGGTTTCACAAGACCTTCCATAGCAAATCTACTCTCCCTGCCTGATGAGAGCCTCCTTAGAGGGAAGTTTTACTGGAATCTTTTTTATAGCAGCTGGGTGGGGGAGTGTTTAATAATTTTAGCACCTGGGTGTTGAATAATATACAAGGTCAGATTTATGAATGAAATCAGTCTTTCAGGGTGCTTTGTACTTCTAAATTCTGAGGCTGTGGATTCTGTGACCCAGACCTGCTGGTCCTGCCTCCAGCTGCCTCTGGTCCTTGCCAGAGCACAGGTAACAACCTTTGATAGTGGGTAGGTAGCAGCAGCTTGAGGAGGGACATCCTTGACACATGGCATCAGGTGTGAAACAAAAACCTCAAATAACCAGTGAATTAACCAGGACTATGAGGAATTAGCTCAATAGGAAATGCTCATTCTTGCATTTTTAGAAGTCTTTTTTTCCGTTTACATGAAGTATATCTACAAAAACCAGCTGGTAATTTAGGAATTCCTCAGAAGCCTTTTGGCTTTCATCCTTACTCTGCAATAATTTTGTAGATTCTGATGAAGTGCGATGGGTCCTGAAGCTCCTCAGAGTTCCAGTGCATCTGTCTCAGATGCTGTCAAGTGGAATCCTGTTCTGGTTTTAGACTACCCGATGTTTGAGGTGGCTTGTGTAACCTGCATCATCTTAACTGAAGTGGTTTGTCATCACCTGCTGAGTTTCACCAGCTGAAGGCTGACTCCAAGATCTGCTAAACTCCTACAGTAAATATTTGCTAATACTTCCAACGAGTCTCATGGCCTCCTTTAGTCAAGACTCCTTTGTGTTGACTTCTGTTCAAAAATCTGCCTCTCCAGGTGGCTTTACTGATCCAACACTCACTGAGCTCTTTGCATTTCTTCTGGCTGAGCAGGCTTTGACACCACCTGAATTGAATTCCTTTAAAGATGCAAATCTCACAAGGTATTTGAAGTTACATCATCTCTCTCTGCATCCCTGGGTCATGATTGCATCTTTTTATGGAATGAAAGAATTTTGAGAGGGGGAGAAGGAAACAGATATCTGCACGTAGTTTTGCCTGTAAGCGTGAAATAGGGGAGCTCTGTGTCCTCTGGTGGCAAATGCTCATTTCCAGTTCTCTGAAGCAAGAACACAATTTGTGAAGATTTCTGTTTCTTTTAGGACTTTTTTTTGGTGAGATGTGATGAGATCTCGGCTCCCAATGCTGCTGTAACCTGCTGTTGTTCCTGTATTGGACCAGATGTAAAAGTGTTCAGTTGTGGTGTTCTCAAGTTCTGAAAGAACAGTCTGTCAGTGAGGCTGTTCTGTCTTTGGGAGTGAAAAAGCAGCATTAGACAGACTTAACTTTTTTGAAAATACTTCATTTTTCTTCAAATCTACGGCATTAAACTGTTCCTGAGATAATTTCTGTCTTTGACTAGGAATGAGGTTTTTCTGGTCTTGAGTTGTTGTGTGTGGCAACCAGTTCCTTTGGTTGATGGTTTATATGGACAGCAGATGCTGTCTTGTCAGGGCCCAGCTGTGGTAGGAGGAAAGGGATATCTTGGAAAGACCTTTTAAATAAAACAGTTGCCAGAGGACCCAACCCTATCATCACTGGTGGTCTTGCAGTGCTCAACTTCTCAGGCTCAGCAGCAGAACTGAGTGAGGCATAACAAGCCTGCTCTTGCTCTAACTCTTGGTGGTGGTGGTATTTTCCATTCTGCCCACAATAGTTTCTGAGCATTTTTCTGTGCAGACTTCAAAATTTCTCCTTGAACAGTGCTGGAATATTTTTTCATCAGTTTTCTTTTTGCTGAAGCGTTTTGCAGGCCATGTTTCCTGGCTGCTGGGATGCTGCTGACCTTCCCTTTGGGGTTTAAAAGTTGGCAGTGACCTGCCCTATGGCTGCCACTTGCCCAGTGACACTTCAGAGAACAGTTTCTGTGTGACTGTTGTTCTGTGGGTTGGTCTGATCCAGAGCTTTACTTCCAGAAAAATGTACCATTGGGTGGAAATACAGCATTAAACCAGTTCCGTGTCTCTGGGCAGCCTCTTACTTGCCATGGTATCATTTCTCAGCCTTAGATATTTCTTGCTGTACTCCGGCATGTCAGGCATTGATTCCCGCTGTCCCTCCAAGAAGTGTTGTTCCACCTTACCTTCCTTTCTCCTGCTGACTTACCATATTTCTGTAACTGCAGTATCCTGGTCATCCTGGGTGACTCCTCTCTCCTCTTTCAGTACCTTCTGTGTGCAGTTGGACACCTCTGCCTAGCTTTCCCCCTTGCTGTTGATGTCCCTTCAGCTCCCCAGTGTCATCTCTGATCTTAGGCTGATCTTCCCAGCCTTGCTCTGTCTGTCAGCCAGAATTCCCTGGGGCTGGAGTGAGTGAGCTCCTCTGGACAGCAATTCCCTTGTTCCACCTGCACTGTTGGACTTGGTCCTTGCTGGGCCTTTGCATCCCAGATCAGATGTTGGTATTCCCCTGAGCCATGCACAGAGCCCAGTCTTGCCCAGAGTCACCTCACACTAATTTTTGTGCTCATTCCTTCTCTTGTGCCTTGACAAACCTCCTTTCCCACAGAGCTTTTTCAGAGTTATATACAGAGTTTGCTTTTGCTCTCAGTTCTGTCTCCTTCACCTATCGCCTTGCCTCCTTCCTGTTCCACCTCAGAACACAGCTTATCTCCTCCCCATGTTTATCAGTTCCTCCCGCAGGACTGATCTGTGCCATGTCTGTCTGAGAGCTTTCTGATGAGCATTCCTATGCTTTTCCCTGAGTTGCTCCTTTTGGTATGCAAGAAACACCATATAACTTCCAGTAAAGACACTACCTCCTCCTTTTGGGTGTAATTTATGGGGCCCACACGAAATGCACCATGGCAGGAGGTTAGGAGTGCTGCAATCACTGATTATCGTGTTCATCTGCTCAAGTCATTTCCTGGCTCTGCACTGGATCCCAGCCCATTGGAGTTCTTTTTCTCTTGGGTCCAGACAAAGCCTGCCCTGATGTTATCCTACCTGAGGTTGTTCAGGTAGAAAATGATCTGATCAGAGTATCTTGATGTGTTCCTGTGTAAGGTTAATATAACTTAACTTGGGAAGCCTGAAGGCTCATTACCTCTTCCTGGGAAATGAAAACTGGAGATTTGTGGCAGGACTCAGCGATATGTGGAGTGTGATGTGCTGCTGGGGCTGGATGTGCTGTTTGGGGTGGTAGGCTTAACTCCATCTCCAGACACAAATGGTTTTTGCCCTTGTCCCTGTATCTTTATTCACACTAAGCCAATTCAGGCCATGTTTCACTGGAAGTTCTGACAGCCTTGGAATAAATCCCTTTGTTCTAGGGCCCCTAAGAAGAAGGTGTTCTGTCCCACTCTGATGGCAACCAGGTGCGCATGGCTACTCCTCAAATGAATTATGCTTTGAGGCAACAGCTGAAACTTTCAGGAAAGCTTTCTTTTCAATATCTGCCTCCCATCACAGCATCAGTGTCTTCATCACTGCCCTGGGGTTTGTTTATGGTGCCCAGGACAAACTCCCAGCAGGGAAACTGCAGGGAACTCCAGCACTTCACTGCAGTGTCATGACCAGGGAGCTCAACAGCCAGGCAGGAAAGAGAACCCACCTTTTAACAGCTACTGGATGGCAGCAAAGACTATCTCACCATGAATAGCAAAGAAAAACGAACTGAAACAAAAAATCCCCTTTCCCACTGTAGGAACAGCACAGCTTTCTTTGGGGAGAGCATTTGGAGGGTTGCAAACCGAGGTGACTGTGAAAGCCTTCACACCACAGCCATCAAGGGCACAATGAAGCTTTCATTCTCCACATCACATCGCTGAGATGTTTACACTAAAACTTTTGCTGTTTTTCAGATTGCTACACTGCAGCTAAATAGGTTATTTTGTTTATAAGAATGAATGATAAAGTAAATTTCACCTTCAAAAGAAAACTTCAGCTATGGCTCTTTGAAGGGCTCCCCTCCCTCTGCACTGTTTATAGAGGAACTGGATATGAAGTTATAAACTTCCGAGGTGGGAAATGGTGCCTGCTACTGCTCCTTAATACCAGCTTCTTTGTGTGTTTTGCTTCTTGATGCCGGGTGTGAAGGCCAGGGGAGCAAATGAAAACAGGCTCAAAGAGCTGTAAATATATTTTAGGCCCCAGAGGAATCCCAAAACACCAGACCGGGAGCACTGGAATCTTAAGTGAATTTGCTTAGAAAAATCGTTGCCCCTGCGTCCTGCAGAGAATGTCCTCCCTTGTTTGCTTCTCGGACTGTCAGAAGGACACTGTACTGCTTTTCCTTGTGCTTCCAGGGACAGAAGAACCCCTCGATTCTTTTAAAGCTGGATGTAAACACCTCTTGGAACAGTAGCTGTTAAACTTTGTTGAAAAGTGCTTAGCAATGTCAAAAAAATGTTATTTCCGAAAGGATCTCTGTAGCACTGAGGAGTTTTTTTTTGCAAATGAAAGTCCAAATTTACCACAAAAATGTCCCTGTAACCTCTTATAATTCAAAACATATTCCTTGCTTTTCAAAAGCATAGGCAAATTACCAGGGAGCCTTTCTAAAATAAGCCTGAGGTTGGATGTTTGACTTTGCAGACAGTGCTGCTTGATAATCAGTGTTTCCTTTTTTGAGTTTGCCTGTGTCGCAGTCAGAAAGGAACTTTGCTTTGTTTGGTTTCTGACCTGTTTGAGGTGAGGAGAACACGAACAACACCTGTGCTGCAGTACTGGGATGGAAACAGGAGTATTTTCCCTTTCCCTTATTTTCCTGATAAACGTAGCATTTGTGTCTCCAGTAAAACAAACAATGGAAATCTTGTCTTTGTTCTTATTTTTTGGGCTGTGCTGCGTCCTGGCTTTCCAGGATGCAGACATTCCTGAGCTAGACATCTCCAGTGTCTGGCAGCTGGTTCTCTGACTCCATGTTGGTTACGGAACTTAAACCCCTCTGATGAAACGCCAGGGAAAAGCAGATCTGTGTGCAGTGTAAAGCTTTTAAACCTGGTATGAAACCCTGAGACCTGAGCTCAATAGGAAACTGAAGGAAACCTAAACAATTTTGAAATGATTGGGAATATTTGGCTTCATTTTCCCAATCAGTTGATAGAAAACATGTTTTCCAGTAAGGACTTATATTTTTTGAGTCTCAAAGGGGAAGGGGGGGGACGGGGAGGGGGTGCTTATTGCCAAAACTAATCTTGGTTTTTTACCAAATATGTTGGCTGCCTAGTTTGATTTTTGGTGCTGTCCCTGTGTCCCTGCAGGCTGTGGGGCGGAGCTGGCACCAGGCTGTCACCTGGAATGCTGGAATCATGGGTGCTGTGGGTTTTGGATCCAAGTGCTTGTGCCCTGAGGAGCAGTGCCAGGCTCCAGCTTGCTGGCAGGAGTGGGAAAGCCAGGAAAGAGTGATGAAGGACACCCATCTCCTAAAAGATGCCATGTGTATCATGTCCTGCCATGCAGAAAACCTCAAATTTCAAATCTTTCATAAACCTAAAGAATTCCTGGTTGTTTCTGTCCTGCTTTTCCACTGGGTTTCTGGATCTTGGATGCTCTCATGGAGGAGCCAAGGTGGCACCTGCTGGATGAGCCATTGGAGCAGGAAGGTGTTCAGTGTTCCCAGGGCTGCTCTGAGGGGATGATGTGGGGTTGGGGCTCTGCTCTCACACCACAGGCTGTGATTGACTTCCCAGATGTGTTGCTGTTGAATTTAGGGAGAAAACTTGGGTCAGTCTTGATCTTCTCCAAGCAGTTCTGTCCATAACTGACTGATAATTGGCTGCTCAGCTGCTTTCCTGAGAGGCTGTTTATTAAAGTTAGTGAACAGACCCGGTGCAGATGGACAGATCACTTGTTCTAGTGGACAAACAAAAATGTGTTGTGTTGCAAACTTTGTAGTTGAATCATGGAAACTGTAGAATTGGGACATAATATTTCAAAATGTTAAACTCAATCTGATACATTTTAACCTTCTGCCTTTCCCTTACTGTCCTTGTACCTAGGAAAATATAACAGAAGTTAAATGCAGTAAACCTGGTGAATTTTGAAGACATTCTGTGGCACCTTGACCAAATGAAAGGAATCATTTGCTAGGGTTACGTTTATTAATGTGCGCTTAAAGCACAATAAATCACAGGAGGGATAAGTGAGCAGGTTCTTACAGAAAGACTGGCTTGGTCAGTGTCAGGTTCATGTTGTACAAGGCTTGTGGGAAGCTCTAACAATTTAGTAGTCGGATCAGTATTTGTTGGGAGTTTTTTATCAAGACATCTTTGCTGCCTTCTGTGAAGGCTCCTCTTTACCTGTCCCTGATTATGTGACATAAATCTTGCACTTGCAGTAATTCCCACAGCACCTTCCCATCCTTTGTGCCTTGACAAAGGATGTTTCACCTCAAGTGCCAAATTCTCTTATGTCTTGAAGAGCAGGGTAACTACAGAACCAATCTGGGAAAGCTTTCCGGGGAAAATATCCCCACCCATACCCTTTATATGTAGATGTACTGGCTGACCTTGTTTAAGACAAACGAGCAGCCTTTGTTTATCCTAATGAGGTACTTGATGTGGAAACTGATAGAACTAATGGCCAGATGCTAAATAATTTGCGGTGTAGGAAAATTGCCCAATTGTGCCCACCCATCTGGTCATCCCTGGTTGTCACATGGAGAGTGGGAGCCTTTGATTCATTCCCTAACCGAGTGCAAACTAAAAGTTTCTATCTGAAGACAGAGATTTCTTTGTGTTTTGACCTGAGTTTTGATGCTCTTTGTACCCTCCACTGCTATGAGTGCCAAATAGTTTCTTGTTTCTTTTTTTCATCGGGGGAGAAAGCAACTTGAAAAAAACATCCTATCCCATATCAGCTACAAACCATCCATTTATCCATGAGGACAGGGGAAGAACAGTGTGATGGAGCAGCACTGGCAAGTGCGAGCATTCCCTGGTTTTGTTCTGCTCTCTGGTGTTTAAATCTTTCAGATATTCCGTGGTTGTTTCCAGCTTCACAGTGATGAAAGCAAAAACCCCTTAATAAGGGTGAGGATGGGTGTATTCTTTTTACTCTAACAGGGTGTATTTTAAAAAAACCCGATAGCTATCATGATACACATGGAATAAATCACAAGTGGTGAAATTTATTTCTCAGACTTGTTTTTCCCTCTCTGCTCAGTGTTACTGCTACTGTCCCTTTGGGTTGTCTGGGATTAACTTCTCTTGCCACAGAGTTTTCACACCAGGGATTTTGACTATGAAATTGCATCTTTCACTCAGAGGGGGAAAGTGGAGTAGTTTTCAGTCTCAGAAATTTTGAATGAACACTGAGAAAGTAATGGCAGCAGATGGATTTTTATGGAGTGGGGAATGTGAGAATTGCCTTTCACTGGAACTGTATTGTCACACAAGAGCTGAGGGGTTTCAGGAGGGATGTACTCTGCCCTTAGGTGCTTTCAGGTGCTGGTCTTAATGCCTGGGAACTGATTTGGCTGAAAAAAGATCTTTTCTTCTCTGCTCAGGATCCCCAAGTGCCTTCCAGGGCAGGAACTGGTGGCACAAGGTGATGCTGGGGGTCCTGCTGGCGTGGGGTGACAGACCTTCCTCAGCATTCAGTTCCCACCTCCCTTCTCCTACCTGTCCCACTAGAGAGCTTAGAAAAGGTCTCAATGGACACCTGCTTTTGTGAGCTGTTTTATCATAGAATGTTAAGGGCTTGGAAGGGGTCATTTAGTCCCATGATGGGCAGAAACACCTCCCACTAGAACCAGGTTGCTCACGACCTCATTCAGCCTGGCCTTGAACATTTCCAGAGTTGGGGCATCCACAGCCTCCCTGGGCAGCTTGTTCCAGTGTCTCATTAGCCTCAAATAAAAAATTTCTTCCTAATATCTAACCTAAATTTTTCTGTTTTCAATTTGTACCTATTCTGCCTTGTCCTGTGACTGCAGTTCATGACAGATTCCCTCTCCAACTTCCCAATAGCCCCTTCAGACTCTGGAAGGTGCTGTGATGTCTCCACAAAACCTTCCCTTTCCCAGGCTATGTTAATTGTGTTAAAGTTTCCTTTCCAGCATGATTCTCTTCAGAGAATGGTTCAGCCTTGGAGGGTTGAAGTGCCCTGCTCTCAGCCAGCCCCTGCTCCGCTGGGAGCCACAGAGACCCAACAGTCTTACCCCAGTGCCAGTCCTTGCTGTGCTTTCCATTCTATAGTTATGCTCAGCATTAATCACTTCCTGGTGCTTCTGGATGCCACTGCAGTGTTTGTCACTCATTTGCTTTGGGGGGTTTCACATTTGCAGAGTGTAACTGGCCTCTTTTTTTAATTTTGTTTTATTATTATTATTACAAGCTTTGCATGAAGTTGAAATAGCAATAAACCCCACTTCCTATTAAGTGGATACCATCATCTCGCTTTCTTAGCAAGTGTACTATGGGATCTCCTGAAAACTCATTTGTTAGATCACACTTGTGAGGATACTTTAGGTGCTTTGTTCCTCTAATTCCAAATGTAACCATCCTGTGATCTTAATCAACGTTTGCTTTAAAATTTTCCAGCTGGAAATTAACTCCCTGGCAAATTTGGTCAACACCCGTGGCAAGGTGGAGGTGGCTTTTTTTTGGTTATGGACTTAGTTCCTTGTTTTCTGTGCACAGATATGACTCTGGTAGGAGAGCTCTTTGGGATTTCCTCCAAGGCGACTCACGTTTGCCAGATCCACCTATAGCAAAAATAAACCAGGCCATTACAGTGTGTATTATTTAGGCTGCTGAATATTTTATCCAGTAGTCAGTGAACTTTCCCTGGAAGCCTCTATGGGTTAGTTTGATTTTCTTCCCCCATTTGTCCAAACAAAACCTCTTCGTGAGGGTGGAGGGTGTCTCCATTCAGGGTTTTACTGCTCAGCTCCCCTCCCGTCTGCCTTGTTTTTGTAAGTGGGAGTGGAAATTGCCGAGGGTTACCTTTGAGAAAGCAACACTGTTATTGCTGACAGTCCTCTGCCTCCCGGCTGGTTTCTGGAGACCTGGGACTCGTGCTCGCAGCAGCCTGTGGGAGTCCTGGTGGTTAATGAGTGTTTATTTCCTAGATAGTGCCAGGTTATCTCCATTTCAGTGAGAGTTTCGCCTTGGAAAACCTAACTGCAGCAAAGAGCTGGTTGTGGGTGGTGAACTGGTGGAAGTTGCATTTCACAGAGCTGGTTGGATGGGCCTGAGAGAACCGGACGAAATGCTCTCAGTGTGGAATCTGTGGAGTGGATTCCCCAGAGCTCGAGAACTGATCTGATCAGGGACAGCGACTGTCCCCAGCTAATTAGCACTGCCACCTCCTCTGAGAGCGGCATCTGCTGAAGCATCCAGACGTAGGGGTGATGGCGGCGGTGGGGTGTGTGTGGGGAGCAAAGTTCCTCATACCTTATCCAAAGGAAGATCTTCCTGCAGGAACTCCAGCACCACTAGCTGCATCTGCAGTTGGGCCTGGGGTGGCAGCTGTCAAATACTGAAGTGAGGAACTTCACACAACTGGAATAGAAGCTGAAAAGATTTGTAGCTGTGGTTTTGGTTTTTTGGGGGGTTTTTTCCATCTCAAGACACTCTTTACCATTCCTTTCTATTCTCCAGCATTTTGTTGCTGACATCTTTGTCCACTGGCCTCTGGTCCTTTTCAAACACTATGTGTGGAGCCAGGAGCAGTTGCTTTGCCTTGTCTGTATCACAGGTGTTTATGGAATTCCTTTTGAAATAAATGAAAGCTTAAATGGAAGACAGTTGTCTCCACTTATGGATTCTGTGGGTGCAGTTAAACTCTAGGATCTAAACAAAAGTGTGAGCTATGCATTTCGCAGGATGAAATTGCCCTGATTAAAGTGTTTCTTTTGCTCCACCAGCCCCCCCCAATTTACAGATTTACTTCTTAATATTTCCTAATATTCCCAATATTTATTTAATATTTATTAGATATTACTTCCTAAAAGGAGATTGTTACCAATGCCTTAGTGCCCCCTCAGGGCTGCAGCAACAGGGTGACCTAACTGGGTTAATTCCTCCCCATTAAAATTCCTTCGGACCAAACAGGAACAATTCCTTGGATAGGGAAACGTTTCCAGCAGAATCCCACCTGCCCGGCGGTGGTCCGGCTTCCCTGGATTGCGGTGGTGGTGTCCAGGGGAGGGAGGAGCTCTGCAGCCCCGGGATTGAGCTCCACTCCACCCTTGGAAGCTCCAGCTTCTGCCGCTGCCCTTCCCTGGCGCTGGCAGGGCCAGCTCGGTTGTGTAACGCCCTGCAGGAGAACCGGCTCCGGGACACAGCTCCGCGGCAGTGATTAATCGGGGAAACATCTAACAACCTTAAATGGCAGCAAATTTATTTTGGCAGGTGGAGACTGAGAAAGTCCCTGCTGCCACGGAGGGAGTGTTGCTCTGAAGCGCTCAGATCACATTTTGTTTGCCCAAACACTTTCTCCAGTCTCAAACTTTTCCCGCTACAGAAATCTCATTTTTGCATGTCTTTGTGCCAGGATTCCCACCCAGGTCAGAAAATGGGGTGACTTTTTATCAGACCCTCACTGAACAGCAGAGGTGCCATTGCTTCCTGCCCCAGAGAATGCAGCACTTGTACCTGTGAGGGGTGAGGTGCCCCTCTGCAGTGACATGGTGACAGCCACAGCTGTGTGCTCAGGTTTGTCTTTCCAAGCCTTATGAACTGGCACTGCAGATAATCCCAGATGTCCTCTGGGAGACTGGGCAGGATGAAGTCATGTACCAGCCTGCCAGACTGAATATTTCAAATATTCTTGTTGTAATCTTTCTGAAAGTGAATAAGTAACTGGGTTCATCTGAGAGAGTTCTTTAGGAGTGCCCTGGATTAAGATTGGGTTTTAGATTTAGTGAGACAATAACCCACCTTTAAAAGATCCCTCATAAACCAGTGATAAGGGAGAATTGATTACTCTGAAAATTTTAATAACACTCAATATGTGAACTAGTTTTTATTCAAAAGCTCCAAAGAATTCTCAGCATTTTTTCTGTATATTTTGAATTTGAATTTAATTTTGATTTGAGGAACAGTTTGCTGGAATTTTTCTTTTTTAATCTCCTTATTGGCCAACACAAGTTTTGTTCATGAACCCATAAATTTCATGGAAGTTTATTTATTTTACTAAGGCTCTGTTCAGGGCATACCTAAACCTATATTTTATATACTCTAGAAAACTTTCAGCCTCTCCTTCAGATTGCAATGGCTAGGTAGGACTAAAAATGGCCATTTTTATCATGTTGCTATTGCTCAAGGTGTCTGTGGCCTGCACTGCCTGTGGTTATGGGGATGTTCTTAATTCTTAAATTAATTCTCTGTTTACCAGCGGGGGTGGTGCCAGGTGTTGTTTGCTTCCAACCCTGTGCTAAAGCAAAGGCATCAGCAGGCAGGAATGGCACACCACTGAAAACCCTGAGCTGGTGTTTGCCTTTAAAAAACCCAACAGCACATATTTGAGACAGTCAATCTCTCTGCATACAGACAAGCTGTTAGTCTGGCAGGATGTAATTCCATTTTCCTGAGTAGTTTGATTTCCTTTTGGCCTGTCTGTGCTTCAGCTCGTACTGAATTGATGTTGACGCTAAGGTAGTTTTCTGGGTAATTCAAGCAAAGGATATTTGTGAAAAGATTGTGATTTGCTTTTATCTGTAGCAAATGCAGGCTATCAAGAGAACTTATAAATGCTAAACTTCTAGGCCCATCTGTACATAATTTTCCAAGCCACATTTTATGGCTGTGCATGGTGGCTACAGCTCCTAGTGCAGAGAACCAGCTGGCAGACACTGTTCCTTGGTTTTTAATAGGGTATGAAAGCACAACATGTCTGACACAGCCCAGAGACTGCCATGGCTTGAGAGTTCATTCCGTTTACTTAAAATCTTAAGGCAAGTCTAGTTTCAGGCATGTTGATTTTCTCAGAAAGCTTTTGTTAGTTTGGCTAGTGGCCACATTATGTAAGATATAATTATTTGGCCTCAAAGTAGTGATTTCAGCAAGGGAACAGTGTAAAGCTGACTGTGGGCTGTGCTGTGGCAGCACCATTCCAAGTGACACAGGTGAGGTGTGGCCATAAAGGCTCTGGATCCTTGGTGTCTGTATCCTATTCTCCTCCAGGTGCCTGTGATTGTCCTCACTGCAAACAGGGAAATCAGGAAACAATCAGAAGAACCTTCTCTTTTCATGCTTTTTCAAGGGCTTTGTGGCTGCAGCTGGTATCTCCCATGCAACTCTTCTCGTGGATGTGCTCCAAGAGGTGCCAGAGCCAGGGCCGACTCCAGGGCAACCCATGGGGAATGTCTTGGGTGGCCTTTTTGTCTGGGTCTGACCAGAGCTGTGTTCAGAGAATCAAGCACTCTGGTTCTGCTGGCATAGTAGCCACAGCTGAGGTGTTTTTAAATCTGTTGTCCTGATACTGAAAAGAATTACTAGGAACCTCCTTAAGTCCCCTTTAACCAGCTACTTAATTTTCCTTGTTGTTTTTTTCCTTTACCCTAGATGGAGTCAGTCGAGGCACTCTGGAATAATGTGTGTGGAATCAACAGGCCATGTGTCACACACAACTTTCCTTTGAGATGACCTTTATGCCTTGTATTAGTTGTATTTCCATCTAGGGAATCCTTGAGCTATTGGATATTACTGGGGGGGGTGGGGGGGGGAGGTAGAGCAGGTAGAGGGGCTGAGATAGAATCAGAATAATTTTCAGTGTCTGTTTTCTGATAGTAAAGTGCCTTCTTGCATGTCATCCAAGAGTTCACACAACCAATACTCCAAACTGGGCTGTTCTCAGAAGTGGCAGCAGCAGCTCTTGGGCTGAGGAGCTGCGTGGGGCAGAGCAGGGACACCCTAAGCACAGTGACAGGGACACAGGAGTGGTGCCCTGCTCATGTCCTGTTCAGGCTCTAGAAGAGGCAGGTCCCTGTTGGGTCGTTCTGTCCCTCTCCCTCAAACATGGAATTCTGGAACAGCAGAGCTTGGCAGGAGCTTGATTTTATCAGGAGCTTCGGCCTCTGCTTGTCAGTGAGACTCCGAGTTTCACTTTAGTGTCTAATCCTGTTTTGGAAACTTACTTCCTTTTCCTCCTCTTGTTCCATTTTATAATTTATATGCACTGTTCTCAAGATGTTTCATTACTGTGTTGAGCATAAACTGTGGTTTCTTCTGAGTTCTCCAGCATTCACATCCATAGCCATGAACAGGGATGGTCCTGGGGCTCGGTGCTGCTCTCCCTGTAGCTCCTCAGACAGCCCCTCCTGCTCCTGCAGCTTTCTCTCTGGCTCTCCATGCAGGAGCAGTCCTGGGGGATGCTCTGGCACAAAGATCCCTCTGTCCTCAAAACTAAGAACAGTCCTGCGTTCCATTTCAATACCTGTGTGAACGTTTGAAGCTTCTCAGTCCTAAACAAAGCAGGGAATGTTACCAACAGTGCAGAAATTAACTTGCTTCAAAGTGTTTTTCCTGTACTAAAGCTTTTATGACTCTGGGAGGTGGCATCAGTTCTCATCTTGGGAAAGTTCAAATACTTGTCATGTGTTTACTACTGATTTATCAGGTACTGAAGGGATGAACCAAGCCGGTGACTGCTGACAGACCACTTTGTCCAAAGTGGCTGAGGGATTGATTTTCAAAGTCACATCCCTTTACCGAAGGTACCATCTGACACTTGTTTTGTAGTGGAGGAAGGTGCAGGTCTTTCTGCTGGAGGGTTTTTTGGTCACAAGTCACTGAACCTGGTTTAAAGCTATTTCTATTGTTTTCATTTCTTTCAGAGCTATACAGGATGCTTGTGCTCTTAACATCCCAGTTTTTGCTGTGATTCTGTGTGTGCCAGCTGCGAGGGAGGTACTGCTGTAATTGCAGCTCTGCCTGGGAGTGCCAGTACCTTGTGTCCTGCTGCCCTGTCAGACTTCTCTGAAACAGGCCCTTGTTTGAATGCCTCCCTGAATAATCTGTCAATAGCTAAAATAATACCTTGATCCCAGAGCAAGTGGTGCTGCCAGAAATGCCTCTTGCTGGCCTGGCTGGCCCTGGGTCACAGCTAATAAATAACCTGTCCTGGTGCTCCCAAACTGCCCTTCCCGTGCCTTCAGAAGGCCAGTGGTTCCCTCTGCTGGGGTGGGTACAAACGATGGTTTCATGATGAGAATACCAGCACAGACAGCTGCCCAAGTTCTGCCTGTCTGTGGCTAAAATTGTGGCCTAGCTGGACTTCTCTCTTCATTGCTGTCAGCTGTGGTGTGAAGACAGTTGTCTCTAAGCATTTTCCCTCTTTTTTTTTTTTTTTTTTTTTTTTTTTTTTTCCTTTTAATTAAGCTTGGGTACAATGTGAGGGAGAGGCAGGAACATGGGGGGGCATGAACCAGTTCAGGGTTCAAGAAACAGCAATAAAAGTGCTATTATGAATGAGCAATGGCTTGTAAAGGCTCCAATCTGCTAATGTAGGTTACTGGGTTGATACCATTGCTTTAATAACAGTTCTTTAGTCTGGTTAGATGTTCTGACAATCCTTTCAGCTTGATTGTGAGGGATTGGTCCCTTGTGTATTTTGGATTATTTCTCCAGGTCACTTTTTCAGTTGCAGAACCTCTGTAGTAACACTGAGCTGCAGAGCACATTACTGTTCTGATCAAACTGGGATGATCACAGCCTCAGTAATAGAGTGGTGTTGTAATTATCACCCAACAAGCTGTAATTTGAAAATGGGCCCCACTACTTGGCCAACATGGTGCTGTAGTTTGGAAGCTTTTAAAATACTGATCCCTTTGTTTTGTTATATGCTGCTTATATCTGATCAGCCTGTGATGAAAACCTCCCACGTGCCCTTTGCCTTGTAATTACACATTTACAAACAATTGATACTGTGGGGAAAGTGCAGCAGGAGGCTGTGTTTAAATAAGCAGTCCCGCACTCAGGGCAGTTTCTGCACATGCCATGTGTTGTGTGCTGGGTTGATTATCAGCAGTTGGTCAGTGTTTTATGAAGGGCTGTCCCAGCACTGGGGGGTTTTCCCTACAGAGGCTGGGAACAGAAGGAAGGACTGTCTGATACCTCTGGAGACACAAATGTTGCACAGCCAGGGCAGTCTCACCTTGTTATTCATACCAGAGCATCTTAAGCACCTGTTCTCCCAGGACTCTTTGGAAACAGGGTTCAAACAGGTGATCGGGAAGGACTTTAGGAGCAAAACAATCTGAACTCACCCAGTTAAACCGGGGATACAAGTCCTGCCCTCATTTGGAAGTGGTGATCAGTATGTGAGGAGGCAATAACTGATCAAAAAGGATCCCAGATTTCTGCAAGTCCCCTGGTTCACGGAGGTGATGGTTTATGTTGTGTGTGTTGTTACACTGTTTGAAACTGAAATGGTGCTTTACATTCTCAGTAACACCTGGGTGTCAGCACCCTCTTCTTTCCTGACTTACTGGGGAAGATGAGGGGCTTAAAATAAGATAGTCCAGCAGCAGTGAGTTAATGTTTAATTGTAGTAATATCTCGTTTATTTCCTGTACATTTAATCCTCAGTAGCCCTGGAGTGGGTTATCTGGTTGCATATTAACCACAGCACTGATAATGGTGCACGTGAGCTCCATTCAGAGGCAGCTGGGTCCTGGCAGGGCACAGCAGCCCAGGTGTGAAGCTGGGAGAACGTGCCCGTGCTGCTTCTGGTGGGGAGCTGCTTCCTCAGCCTGTGGAGCTGCAGCTTGTGAGGCTACAGAGCTGAGGGGGCTCTATGCAGAGAGGCTTTGGCCTTTTGCCACCATATTCCCTGAGCAGGAACCCTGGGGAAGAAGGTGCAGGGATCTGTCAGGAGGTGATCTCAACTTCTGCAGTGTGGGCGCCATACAAGAGTTACTGGTGTTAAAATCTATCCAGTCAGTGGAAATCTGGTAAATGCAGCTGATAAATCAAGCCCAAAACTTCAGCTGCCTTAATGCAGGTATCCCAGGGAAGGTTTGGCTGGTGAGCCAGGGGCAGGGCTGGCAGCTGGAATTGCAAGGATTTGACAGTGGTTTGGTAAACCAGCTTTGGCCTGCAGGGCTGCTCAAATGGGAGAGCCTGCACAAGTATCCTGTGGGAGCAGAGTGTGGGTGTTGGAGAGCTCTGGGACTGTGAACAGAGCTCTCCAACAGATCCCTGTCCAGGACTGCTGCAGGTGCTGGGCAGTGGCTGCTGAAACCTCTGCTGGGCCAGGGGCTGGTGAGGACACTGGGCTTGTGGGGGGAACAGAAACCTCCTGCAGCATTTACAAAGCTGAGGTAGCTTTTGTAAAAACAAGGTTCACATCAGCGGTTCCAGCCAGAGGGGTGGTGCCCCTGCCCCTGTAGAAGATGCTGGATCCCGGTGGATGCAACCCAATTATCTGGAATGCTGATCCATTCATTTCCAGCTGAGTAAATGGGCTGTGAATGGCAGGGTCACAGATCAGCAGAGGGTGATGAGAGGACACCGCAGGAACTGTGTGACACCAGGCACCAGCTCAGGGAGCTGCATGAGGTGCCTGGATGCTGTGGGAGGAGATGCAGTCAAAAAATTGGAGGAAATGTTGGTATGACTTCATAAAATACAAGCTGGTTCTTTTATAATAACTATAAACAGGTTTGGGCCTCTGTATTTAATGCAGGAGAAATGAGAAGAAATGGAGATGGTTAATGGGTTGTGCAATTACGAGTGGTTTGCGGAGGACAGTAAATCAAGTCTGAATTAATAAACTAAAAGTGGAAGCAAACCCCCAAACCTGACATGATGGAATTATGCTGTGTTTGTTATCTCCTTTCCCCCAGCTTTCCTTTTCTCCCCACTTCTTCTCCCTTCCCATATTCCCACCATAGAAAGGGAAGGAGAAAGAATTTAAGGCCTAACACTGCTGAAGCAGCACTGGGTGGGAGAGGGCAAATGGTGAGCTCTTCTTGCTGGCGAGGTGCCACAGGTGGGTTGGTTGTTTGGACAGACTGACTCTGTGTCCTGGGGCTTCCACTCAGTGCTTGCAGATGCCACGAAGGATTCCTTCATCCTTGGCTAGTGAGGATTTGTTGTTCTCTTCTCCAGAACTGGATGAGCCACAGCTCAGATAAGATATTTTGAGAGTCCTCTTTGAGTGGTGTTAAACTGTTTTGGATCCCTGGTCTGTCTTCCTTGAGGTTACATCAGCAGATCTGGACTAAGGGAAGGATTTTTCTTGTCTCAGGTTACTGGGCAGTTTAGGAGGATTTTTGCACAGCCCATTTCCTGGAACTGTTGGCATTTCCACCGCTGAACTGCGATTATTTTAGGACTGAGACAGACATTTCACTCCTCAGTACCTTCAAAAGATGACTCCTCCTTGCATGAGAGAGAAGGGACGATTAGCTGGATTTTACGTGCCTCTGACTTGGGACTTTGAAAGAAGTGTAGATAAGGTGATGCTAACTGTCCTTATCAGCATAATGAGCTGTGCAGCTTATCAAAACTGCAGATTTTCTATATGTAGGAGCATTTCCTTAATTTCAGTGTCACTCTGTACCCAGCTAAAGGCCAAAGAATGGTGTTTAAGATGAGTGTAGTAGATATGAAGTGTCAAATTCCTTTGTTCTTCTGCTCCAAGGACAGAGATGTGAACAGGAAATAACTGAGCTTTATTTCTCTTCCTGTAAGTCTCTCTTGAATATATTTAGGAGGAAAAGAGTTATTTCATAAATACATTCCACTCTCCTTTTGACAAAACCAGGATTTGTAGTAATTTTATTGGCACTGCATGAAAGTTCTGTGGTTGAATTACTTGAACCCTATCTTTATCTGCAAGTCAATCAGGCCATGCCATTGGATCCAAAGCTATAGATGCATTTTCTGTCTGGATTGTCTAAGTGACCATTTTATTCCTCAAATTCAGTCAGAAGAATGTGGGCGGTATTTCTTAGGAGGAGCAAGGGACCTTAAAGTCCATCTAGTGCCACTCCTGCCATGGGCAGGGACACCTTCCACTGTCCCAGGGTGCTCCAAGCCCCATCCATCCTGGTCTTGGGCACTGCCAGGGACCCAGGGGCAGCCACAGCTGCCAGGGTGTGTCCCCACCCTCACAGGGAGGAGTTTCCTCCTGATATCCCATCTAACTGTCCTTCTTTATCTTATAGCCATGGCTACATTAAATAAAAAGAACATGAAAACACTATAATCCTTGAGGATTGGGATGTGTGAGAGAACCATGTATTAGTGACTGTTGCATTGCATTTTATACAATATCTAAAATGCAAGGAATAAGAGTTGTGTATATTGTGGGTTCAAATTCTTGCATTCAAAGCAGAATTTCCTAAGTTCACCAAAGGCTGCTTTGGGGTGAGGGTGGCAGCTTTGCTGCTCATGGATAGTCATGGATAAGCTGATGTCATGATGTGTGTGCTGATATATAATGATTGGCAGTTGTATTCCACTGTGGATTGCCCCCTAAATGCATGGATTGTCAGTGCTTTCCCACTGACACAGCAAAATATTCTGAGAAACCTGAAGCACTCCTTTGTCTCCTGAAGTCCTTGGAAAACTGTCAGTAAAGCTACTCCTTACATTTGCTATTGCCTGCAGGAGGCTGACCACTGAGTGTGTGAGGAGCTGATAGTGGCCATTCCTATCTTTATACTTAGTGGTAATTTAAGATCTTGATTATTCCAATGACACAAGTATGGGTGAGATATCCATTCATCTTTCATGCAGCAGGGATGAGTGTGAGAACGGTAACACAAGACACTTAAAAAACCCCAGAAAATAACGTAGAAAATATGTTTTCCATCTAATAGATTATTTTCTCTATTTGTAAAAGGTGTAAAGAAATTAACAGTTTGTGACTGCCAGACTTGTTGTTTGTGTTTCATGCTGTTCTGTGAGGGCTCAGCAGCTGATTGCTCAGGGGAGGGAAGGAGAAAGGGAGGTTGCTGTATTTGGAGGAGGATGTGTCAGCTCTGAACTGTTAATTAAGCTAATTTCTTTAAAAAAAAAACAAACAAAAAAACCAAAAAAACCAAAAAAACCCTGAATAATGCTGATAGTAAAATTAATTGGAAAAAGCTGCCCGTGTGTACCAGAGCTTGGCAGGGGCTGTTGGAGAGCCTGGGCACTTTGTGAACAGGGATGCGATCACCCTGCACAGGAACAGCAGCTTCACTCCGTGCTGCTCTGGATGTAATCGGGTCTGCCAAAGCTGAGGGTCACTTCACCACCACCCCAGGCTAAATCACTAAATAATTAGTGGCCGAAAACATCTTTATTAAACTTTTTGACTGTGGCACTGATCTGACTTTTGGAGATTGTCATTAACTAATGCTCATTACCTGGCAATTGATACGTCGCAGAAGTAGAAGCCTGCCTGAATTCTCGAGCTGATTTGTCCTTCAGAAGAGCCTGTTTTAAATAATTTCACAGGGCTCTGAATTCCACTGGCCTAGGATTAAAAATTTGATGGTGTGGTCAAAGCCAGCTTGGCTTGTGGCAGATAAATTGAAGATGCTTTTCAGGTTATCTGCATGTTAATTTGATTTGTCTGGTATTTGTGCTGTCTCACATTATTATTACTTGAATAGTCTTTCAGCTTCTGAGTGAGAGCTGTTTTTGACAGAAAAAAGAAGTCATATGTAAGGGAAATAAATGAACCCAATCTTTCCGGTGATAATTTGAACCAATAAACCAAGCAGCATGTAAATCAAGTAATCTGTTTTACTAATCAAACCTTTTAAGTCCTTTCCATCTTGTTAATGTTCCCCTGGGTTATCTGTGTACAGTTGCCATTTAGGAATTCACTCCTTTTGCGGTGGATGATGAATGCATAAATAGCAGCTCTCCTGCTGCTCAGCTGCTTTTCCATTCAAGGAATGTAAAGTGAGGTACTTCAGGCCACTGTGCAAATTCATTTGCTTATCTTGCCAGTTCTGCCCTGCACTTCCATACCCACAAGGCTGTTTGGAGCATTCCCAGTGTTGTTCCTTCCCTTTATCCCTTTTTGAAGTTGACTTTCAGTGAAAGGGAGAAAGATCCTGATACTGAATCTGCCAGCTCAGTCACACTCATGAATTTAAGTGAACCCACTGCACTTAGTTGTAGTTAAAACCCCCTCTGTTTCCCACCCAACCTTTCTGTGAAATATTAGTTCCTCTTTAGTTGGAAGAACAAACCTTGGGTGTTTATTGGGCCTTTTCACACTGACATGATCTGGTCCCTTACAGAGCCTGAGGTCATGATGTGTGTGTTTTGTCTTCCAGGGCACCTCCTGCTCCGTTCTTGGTGATGGGGGGACTGGGAGATGGAGAAGGGGGGTTTCTGTGCAGTTCTGTTCAGATCTCCATTAGGGACATGAAGCTTTTCCAGTACAAAACAGAAAAGACTTGAAAGAAAGCCCCAGAACAAACCTGAGCCAAATCTATATCCAAACTGGGAAGCTTTTTCTAACTAGCCATTCTTTCAAGAGAGCACAAGAAAAAGTCCTTTCAGCCTGAGCAGTTCATGGACATATTATTGAAACATATTTGCTTTGTGATTTGCAGACTTAATTTTCCCCTCCACTGCTTGTGGTTCTTTGTCTGCTTGCTCTGGCTGTGGCCGTTGGTGTCCGAAAGGAGTTGGTGGCAACCTGGGGGTGGCCAAGGTCACAGCTGTCCCTCATTGTCCCCACAGCAGACGTGGCAGAAGGGAATCTTTGACTGAGGGCAGGATGGGCAGCTGGAGGTGGAATGTCCTCATCTGCTGCTTGGAGACTCAGTGGTTTGTTCACCAGAGCCCTTGGCTGGCACTGGAAGGGCTGGGACAGCTTGTGGGCCAAACCATGGAGCTGAGTCACCCCCATGTGCTGTAAAAGACAGGGTGCCTGGAGAAGCCCAGTGTCACAGCCCAATGTCACAGCCCGGTGTCACTCACAGCCCAATGTCACAGCCCGGTGTCACTCACAGCCCGGTGTCACTCACAGCCCAGTGTCACAGCCCAATGTCACAGCCCGGTGTCACTCACAGCCCAGTGTCACAGCCAGGCAACGCACAGGCCTGTGTAAGGACTGTCACTATTTGGTTTGGGGTTCAACATCTCCAAAGAAAGCCCACATGATGCAGAAACACGAGTCATTATTTGCATGTTTTGCATTATTATTTTTGCCTGGTTTGCGTGGCCTGTGTTTGTATAAATAAGGCACCTAATTTTATTTTAGATGTAATGTTACCAGAGCATGGAGCCATTCTTCTGGAGTGCTGGCAGATGGGGTTCTGTATCTTAATGCTGCAAGATGATTCTTGGGTTTTCTGAGCCCTGTCCCAAACAATGCTGCATTCACAGGCTCCAGTAGCATCCACGGATCAGCAGTGGCCATGAGCTTGACAAATCAGAATATTCCTTCCCAGCAGAACAATGAAGCAGCTGAACATCAGCAGCTCCCAGCCAGCTGACTGCTAAAGGAGTCTCCAGGCATTTCCAAAGAAAACCTGTGGAATCCTGGGACTGTACCTTGGCACTTGGGCTCATGGAGTGTGAAGAGGTGTAGTTATCACAAGGTTCTGTTAATTGAGCAACACTCCAAGGGCTCAAGTGATAACAGGAGGAGAGGGGGCTGAATCTGTCCAGGACTTCATCAGTGCCCTCCCCACCATCCAAATCCATTCCTCCACTTGCCCACCATGGCTTGTGCTTCTCTTTCTCCATAGCTTGGTCCTTCCCACACCTGACTACCTGTCAGGGTTTCCCCTTCATCCCCTCTAAACCAGGTAGTTTAAAACCAAACACTCCTTCCCCAGTTCAGCCAGAAATTGGACAGAGTGGGCAAAGTATCACAGCAGATGTATGTGGAACACTGCTTAGAAAATAAGGTCGCAAATCATCGGTGCAGGGGCTGATGCAGTTTCGGGTGTTGTTATTTGTGAGTGGTTGTTGTTTCCTGAGTTACTGGAGAGTTGGGAGCAAGGAACAGAGACTCAGTCATGAGCTTTGTTTTCTGCATGTTTCTGGATCTTTCTGCTGGGTTGAAGGATTTTATAGCCCTTCCAGCATCCCTCACAAGGTTATTTAGAAGCATCAGCTTGCCTGGACACTGCTGGGACAAAGCCACAGCTGCAGAATTCACTCCCCACTGAACCAAGGCGAGGGAATCAGGCAGGATCTTCCTCCTGGTGTAAATCTATCCATGCACCAGGCAATGCCCTGGTGTTTGCCTTTTGCCTTTTGGACAGGTGTTTTTGCAGTTTTCCCCCCTGAAATGCCTGAAGGTAGCAAATCCTTTAACACAAGGGTGTACAGTCCAACGTGCAAAGTTGAATTCCCAGAATTAAAGGCTGAGGTAATTGTGATGTGACAGCTTAGTTAATATGGACACAGGGTTTGGAAAGAGGACGTGAATGAAGGTAAAATGTCCTTTTTAAGTACCTGAGTGCTGTAACATCAGAGTGGAAGGAACATAATGGATCATGAAGTCAGTTGTTTGTCACTGCAGGAAGCCAAATCTTCTAAATACATCCATAAAATAAAGTCAGCTGTGTCTAGCAGGGCTCCCTGGTTCATCCAGTTCAGGCTGCCACTGAACTGCTCTGCAGCTTTCCCTCTCTGGCCTGTGTTGACCAGGGTACTCCATTCCCATTTTCCCTTTGTATGGGCCTGTGTTGTGTTCTGTTTAATATTTTCTTCTGCTGCCTGGCAGGATGATTCTCATCTCCCCAGGTATTTATATGTGATCACTTCCACCTTTTCCTCCTCTATAGTTTTGTGAGTCTCATGCATTTAAATGAGTTCCTCTGCATGACAGGCTCAGGGCTCCTGCTCGGGGTGTGATGGGAGCAGAGAGGAGAACCTACCTGACTGCTGAGCTTGCTTTTGCTTTTTACTGTCCCTTTAGAGGTTATGTGTTTTTATTTGGCAGATAAAAATTTAGAGATTGTGGGCAGATGGCAGCCTCTGGTTTGCTGCTATCCCAAGCCTGTTCTCCTGTTCTGCTCTTTCCTGGTTAGATCTGGGATCCCAGGATAATTCCCCCTCAGGACAGCACTCAGGGCACCGTCCTGCCCAGAGCACAGCAATGTGGTTACTGCACTCGGATTTTACCGTGTCCCAGGCAGATTTTCACGTGGAAGCTGGGAGTGTTTTACTGCTCACATGCAGGGAGCAAGCTGCTTCCCTCTACCTGTGCTGGCAGCGACTTCCTCCCATGTGGGTTGGAATAAACCACAAAGCATTGTGTGGAGGCTTTTCAAAGAACTTCCCTTTGACTCCTTATCTTTCTCGAGTCTGCTTGTGCCTTGTGCTGTGCTCCAGAGCTGGAAAAGGAGTGTGCAGGGCTCCCCTTCTGCAGAGAGAGCTCGGCTAGTCTGACGCAAATAGAAATGCAAGTTCAGTGACTCCTGTGTTTAGTGGTTTGGCATTTTTTCAGTGCAAGGTTAGCGCTTTACATTTAAGGAGATGGATTTTAATATTATTCCTGTTCCTACATCTCCCAGTTTTAGACTTTATTCAGCGTTCATTAGAGCTGGCATCCATCTCCTGTTTTCCTTCCCCTGACCCAGTGGGTTTGCAGATCTGGTGGATGACTCGAGGGTCAGCTGGGTTGGAGCTGGATCAGCCCCATCAAATTACAGACAATTTGCTTAAACCTTGGTTTGTTGAGGCAGATGTGGCAGTGGTCACTTGTATTTTGGTAATTTTATTTAGAAAAAAGTGACATCATTACAAAAAACTCTTTTAACCTAATTTCCAAGCTGGCTGGAGGCTGCAGATGAATGGAGTATTCCTCAGCCTGCCCTGTCTGCTCCCTCCATACAGGAAAGGAGTGGTGCAGAATGTGCTCCAAATGGCATTTCCTATTTTGTTCAACTGGCAGCATCTGAACACCGAGTCCGTGCAGGCCAGCTGCAAGCAAAAATCTCACCTGCACCCGACGTGAATTTAATTGCAGTTTTTCTGGCCCTCAGGGTGGATCAGAACCTTGTAGACATGCATATTTTGAGTAGTGTAGACATGCATATTCATGATCAGGACAGACTTGGATCGTTTTCCTGGTGCTGGGAGGTTATACTGACTAGACAGTTTTTTGGTCTGTTTTTCCAAGAGCACCAGGAATATTTTAGCCATAGTTCTGCCAACACAAATCCTGTTTATCTCAGTGCTCTTGTGAGAGGCTGATTCGCTGTGAGACAGCTGAAAGACTAGAAGTCCTGCTTGACAGCTGAGTTTATTTTGAGATTTACATAAACTAAAGTTTTTAAGCAGCACCGAACTCTCAGTAGAGAGACCTGGTATCACACAGAAAATGCCCAGGTACCTGAGGCACAGATTGAAGTTTGCTTTTTCACTCACCTCCCAAAGCACGCGGAGAATGGGGTTGTTCCCTTGGGTGAGTGCAGGCTACTCATTCTTGCACTTACAAAACAGATAAATATGGTTTCACTGCCAGAAGCCTGCTAAAATTCCCTTTCTTAGTGAACACATCCTAAAGGCCCATCCTTGGCTGTCCATGAACATCTCTTCGTGAACATAAGTTTTACTTAAATGTCTCTACATGGGTTTGTAAAGTGAATGGACTCAAAGCCTGCAGTCATGGACTTTTAATGTATATATTTCATGGGAAAGAATAACTGAGGCTTGTTACCTCATTTGGGAGAGTAATCCAAACCATGTGGGGTATTAACAACAAAAAAAAGGAATTGTCCCTGCTCCACATAGTAGAAGTGTGCAGCTCCTGGATCATTCCTCCTATGCACAGGGGAGGAAGAAAAAGCTTTGTGCTCATACTCAGTGTTTCACTTTATGCTTTGGAATTCACAAATAAGGTGGAAATAGAGATTAGTTTGAAACTGCCAGTTTTGATTCTCTTACTCTTCGGTGGGACTAGGTTTGCTGCTGGCTAGCACAGCTGAGGCAGCTGTAGCATTCCTGATTCTGTCCTGAATTATTTGCTTTTCCTTACCATTTCCTTTCCTTTAAGGCACTGCTGCACAGACAAACTGAAATCCCATCTCAGTGGGTGTCTGTGCTGTGCTGACTGAGCAGGGTCTGTCCTGGGAGACCTGTGGAGCATCAGGAAG
Organism: Certhia americana; assembly: GCA_018697195.1. Classification (NCBI taxonomy): domain Eukaryota; kingdom Metazoa; phylum Chordata; class Aves; order Passeriformes; family Certhiidae; genus Certhia; species Certhia americana. The sequence continues at coordinate 179,419 of JAGMWU010000033.1, forward strand.
GGCTGAGCCCAAGAAGCTTCAGGCAGCACCTGCTAAAGGGTAAAGCTTTGGTGTGCCTGTAAAGCAGAATGCTGCCAGTCTGTGAGCAGTGCTGAGAATAGAGCAGTTCAGGACCAGAGAAGGGTTTTTTCCGATAGCAAATGATCCAGAATATCAATAGGAAGAGCAAACCGCTGACCCGCTGTGTTTCTTCAGCAGATGCTCTGTCCCTTGGATGTTGGACAGATGGGCGTGGAGTGGCAAAGTGGATTAGTGAAGAGCCGTTTGCCCAATGCTCAGAGCTGGCAGTGCTCCCCCAAGGGCTCTGGCTTCTGGAGCAGAGGAGTTACATGTCAATGATTGATTAGGAATTCCCTGTCTGATGTGAGTGCTCCAGCAGGGTGGCCTGGAGGGGCGTCTTTGTGTAACCGTCCAGTCCTGCAGATGTTGTTTGGGAGTGTGGGTTCCAAGTCTTGCCAACTAACTTTTCTTTATTTGTACTGAGTGCATTTGAAGTTGCATCATTTCCTCGGTAACAGTTTTATTTTTGACTGGAGTGTTTGTCAGGTGGGGAAAATCCTAAATGTGAGTGCTCTCTGGTGGTGGAGATTGTTGCTTCAGTGTTCCCATTTCTGCAGTGTATTTTCCAGGAGCAACTGCATGTGATTATACCTTGTCTGGATTAAAGATCCTTTTTTTTTTCTGGCTTCTTTTCCTAAAAATAAAAAAACTACAAAGCAAAGTAAAAACTTTTTTCTTGCCTTAGTGGTCTTCTTTCCTATTGAAGAATTTCTCTCCCTTAAAATGATTTCTATTCTGTGACTCACAAGCTTTTATTTTCTCATTATCAATTGATGTTTTAATGAGGTAATAAAAACTTCTCATTAAAGAGCTGATGTTCCTCCTCAAAATAACCCACACGGATTAAATACTGTGAATTGCTTTTTGGCTGCTGAACTACGGGAGAGAGGGGACTGAGGGGAAGCTCACTGGGGCTGCAGCTCCTCCCCAGAGGCAGCTCTGATCTCTGCTCCCTATGTCAGGGACACGACCCAGGGAATGGCTGGAGCTGTGTTCGGGGTTTGGGATGGAGATCAGGGAAAGGTTCTTCCCCCAGAGGGTGCTGGGCACTGCCCAGGCTCCCCAGGGAATGGTCCCGGCCCTGAGGCTGCCAGAGCTCCAGGAGTGTTTAACACTGCTCCAGGGATGCACAGAGTGGTTTGGGGTTTCTGTGCAGGGCCAGGAATTGGATTGGATGATGCTTGAGGGTCCCTTCCCACTCAGGATATTCCATGATTCTGTGATGTTTGTACAGAAATTATTCAAATGGAACTATTGCAGGGAAATGTTTCATTGTAGCACATGCTGATGTGACTTCCATGAGGTATTAAACAAGGTTTGACCCTGGGGGTGTCATCCCAGGAATGGATCCTGGAGTTTCTTTTATTAAGGAACTTTTTTTTTTTTATCAAGGAACTGCACTGTTGTTGCTTTGAGTAAGGAAACAGCAGTTCTACCCGTTACACCTCAGCACTAAAATGCCTGTGCTGGCTGTAAAAAGCATCAAATGGTCTTGTTTTGTGATCTTGCCCTTCAGAGGAATCATGGGTTTAACACAGCTCAAAGCTCCACATTTGCACTGCCCTCCTGGGTTGTTTCCTTAAGCTCTCCTGAGCTCTCCATGGGCAGGGCAAACCCGGCTCTCCCACCAGAGCTGTGCAGTCAGGAAAAGAGGCCCTGCTGTTCTTGGCCTGCTGCTGTGCTGAGCCACGCTTAGGGATGAAAAGAGGCTTTATCAGCAACGAGGAGCACGGAGCCTGAGCTCCTGGTGGGAGCATCTGAGCACAGCTCTGCAATTTTAACTCTGGTGCTAGGAAATAAAGAGAAATGAACTGAGATGTAAATGGGGGCGTCACTTGTTCATAAACTCTGTGTCCCCAAAGCCAGGCTGGAGAAATGCCTGATTGTCAAGCCTGGAGACAGGTCTTTCTTCCCCCTCATCTCCATCTGCCTTTTGCCACAGAACTGAAGACACAACTCATCAGAGCCTAGTAAAACCTTTTAGAACTTGGCTTGGAGGCCCACTGTGGGATCTGTCATCTGATTTGAGCTGTGGGGAAGTGGCAGGCAGGATGTGAGCCTGCTGCCTGTGCCAGCATCCCAGCTGGAACCCCTCCAGGCTGGGGGCTCTGCAGGGACAGGCTGGCAGGGCCAAATCTGGGGGTTCTGCTTAGAGGCAGAGGGTGCTGGGCACTGCCCAGGCTCCACAGGGAATGGTCCCGGCCCTGGGGCTGCCACATGTCTAGGAGCATTTGGACACTGCTCCCAGGGATGGGAGGGTTGCACAGGGTGGGATTGTTGGGATGTCTGGGCAGGCAGGGGGTGGGACTAGATGATCCTTGTGGGTCTCTTCCCACTCAGGGCAGTCCCTGATTCTATGATTCACTCAGGGATGCTGAACTGCCACAGAAGGAAACTTAAACTGGGCTCTGGCAATGCAAGTTTACATAATTCATTACTTAAGGAAGAGGTCAAAGTATTGGGTGCTTGTGATGGTGGCTTGGCACAACACTATAGCAGGAATGGCCTTTATTTCTTTATTTTATCTCAGCTAAAACAATCCCCCTCACCCTCCCTGTGGCATTGAACCCTCCAGCTGCTCATGGGTCTTAAAACCTCATCCACAATCCTTTATTTTCAGCATCAGCAGTGTCTTGAGCAGCAGTTCTGTGCTGCTGGGCAGGGACTTGGGGAGGGCAGGTCAGTGTTCTACATTGGGTAACTCACCTTTTTTGAATGTCCATCTCCAGAAAGTGGGAATGATTCTACTCATTGTGATGTTCTTGTGGTTTCCATTACATATTGATGTCCCAGTGTGACTTGATCTTCTTAATACCAACAGTGTTGTGTGGGTTTGGTTTTTCAAGCTCTCCTCTGTGTATGCAGAATCCCTCATGGACTCCCAGCCTGATCCCTTTACACTTCTACCTGTTCAGGATCTTCCAAAAAATTAAAATTAGGGGTATTGGTATTGCCAATTATGTTGACCTTATCTTTTCTAAAACATTACTAGTACCTTTCAAACAGCATATATCTCAAAATTGTAAAATATGTTTTCATTTTAAGCTCATTATTGTTTTGGGAAATACATATCAGAACACCTTCAGTTAAAAGTGATACAGGAACAAGAGGATGTTTTGCAATTCTTGTGTCTTCCCCGTGTAGTGTTCCAGGAGGAAGCTGGAGTGAGAGGCACCAACAGTTCTAGAAAGTGGAATGCTGGTTGCTGCATGATATTGAGTTTTATTACACCTGCTAAAAACTGACGCTGCCAAGATGCTGCAGAAAATTCTCAAATGAACAATAGAAAATGTCAGGGCTGTCACCACATGGGGGTGGTAATACATTCAATAAAGTAGTGCTGGAATTTGTGCCGGAGTCCATCAGGATTCGAGGCTCCGGGGCTCTGTGGAGGGGTTCTGGTGCCATCTAATGTCCCGAGGTTTAAATACAGCTGCAAACAGGGATTGGCGCTGGAAATACAGGGTTTGTGTGTTGATCCCTAAACCTGTTGTACTTTCTCCTCCGGAGAAACAAATGCTGTGTGAATTCCTCAGTTGCTAATCTGGAATTATTCTGAGCTCTCCTCATAGGTAACTTTCAATAAAACGGGAGTTTGTTTGGAAACATCTTTTAACTTAAACGTTTTTTAAAACTAACATCAAGTTATTTTTGTTTGCAGAAAAAAATCGAAGAGACAGGTAGTGATAGGAATGGGGTACTTTCGGGTTGTTTGCACACATTGTTAGAAATTTTTCATCTCTGGTGTAGCAGCAGTGATAATACCGAAGTGCCTTCCAGCAAAGAGGACTCATTACTAGAGCTGAGAGGCTTCAATTCCCTCCTGGGCTTCTGTCTTTGTTTACTTTCAAGTGCGATTAGACCTTTCAGTGAGGGCTTCAGAACTTCTGCTCCTCTGGCTATGAACAGCTATGGAAAGTGAAAAAATAATCTGCCTGTGAATCCCCTTTATGAAGCAAATTAGACTTGCTCCTCCCACTTGTGTTCACTTATTGTCAGTTGTAGAAACTGTAAATTCCATGTCACATACCTGGAAGTGAAACAGAGTTAGAAATGATCTTTGTAGGTGGTGGAAATCCGAGCCAGCCCTGGGTCATTGTCCTTGTACCCTCGGGTCTCTGTTGCTGTGCCATCCCTGCTCAGGGAATGTCCAGAGCCAGGGTTTTATTGTGTTTCCATAGGGTGATGGATGGAAGAGTTCACCCAATGGCCCAGGCAGCCTCCTGTCCTCTCCTTTCCTGTCACGATCCTCTGCATTTGTCTGATTTTTGTCTTTTGTCTCTCTGGGCAGGTTCGAGAAGGGCCGGATTTACACCTTTATTGGGGAGGTGGTTGTTTCCATGAATCCTTACAAGAACCTGAACATCTATGGGCGGGACATGATCGAGCAGTACAAGGGCAGGGAGCTCTATGAGAGGCCTCCCCACCTCTTTGCCATCGCTGATGCTGCTTACAAAGCCATGAAGAGACGATCCAAAGACACCTGCATTGTCATCTCAGGTAGGCTGGGAGGGCTCTGCATGGTGATGAGCACTTGATCTGTGTGAAATTCCAGGCGGAAGGAGAATAATGGTATGGCTAATGACATCGTTTTATAAAAGAAACTTCATTAATCTTAAAGCTGCTCATTTGCATTTGAATCCGTGTGTGGTGACCGGCACAATTATTTCTTATCTCATTCAAGAGCTGGTGCCAGCCAGGAGCTGGATCTGTGCCTGCAGAGGGATAATGTGAGCAGGAGCCCTATGTCTGCTCTGCAGAGTGACCTGGGATCAGGTGTGATCTGGGATCAGTGGAGCTGGGATCAGCAGAGCTGGGCTTGTCTCTCCTCGGGAGCTGCTGATTTTTGTCACTGCTCTGACTGGCCACTGTTTGTTCCCTGCTCCATTGAAAAGACCGTGGCTCCAGCAGTGGGAGCATGGATGGTACCAGAGTGATCCCTGGCTGGACCTTAGCACTTTGTTTCCTTGATGTCCCCGTGCTGGGGCAGCTCTGAAAGGAGAGAGCCTCGGGCTGGGGTGCTGAACAGTGGCCCCTTGTGCTGCTGCAGGGCAGGCTTTCTCCTCTAACAATATTCCTTTGATCCTCTGTGTGCCAGCCGTTTTCCCGACCTGTGGAATCTCACAGCACAATTGCTCAAAGTCAGCCCAGCAGCAGCAGCCAGGCAGGGTTATGGCTGTGTTTAGAAAATGTCCCAAGTGCACACAAAGATTGCTTTAGAAAGAAAAAAATCAAACTGCCCAGGCATTGCCGGGGTAGAATTGAAGTCTTCTGTCCAATGATTTGTTTTGCTTTTTTTCATTTGTTTGGTCACCGTGGTGTTTCTGCCCCCAGGTGAAAGCGGGGCTGGGAAAACTGAGGCCAGTAAATACATAATGCAGTACATAGCAGCCATCACCAACCCGGGCCAGAGGGCTGAGGTGGAGAGGTAAGGCCTGGGCTGGAAAAGAAGGGAAATTCTGCTAGTGGATCTCTTTCTGTGGGCTGTGTGGCACCATGTTATCAGATGGTCTCTTGTACATGCTGATTTATACGTAACTTTTTCAGGCACTGCTTTTACTCTGGGAATTTTGCAGTATTAATTGCTGAAATCACATTAAAAAGTTTATTTTGAAAGTTCAAATTTTCAAAATCAAAACAGCATCAGAAATACCATCCAGACAATATCAACCATTTAATGGCAGGAGTCAATGATATTAGAGGTCTTTGCCAACCTAAATGATTCTAAATCACTTTTCCTGGGGTAAATTGCCTGAAATTTGTGTGGGCTAGAACACCATGTGGAGTGCAAGGAGTGTATTCCATGATCTTCCAGGCTCACATGATTCTGAATTGCAAAATGTCCCTCTCTGTCCTGGAGTAAAAGTTTTGGAGCAAAGAATGTGGCTTTCTGCAGAAACAGACTTAAACCTACCCCAGATGAACTTTTGAAAATGACTTGAAACAGTTCAGAAAACTGGTTTCCAAATTCGAATGTGTATAGAAGCTGAATTTCTGGTGCTGATTTCAGGGTGGGAGTCTGGTCTTTGAACCAAAGAGCATTTGCTTCTTCTGAGGAGCGTTGCTGACAGCTCCCAGCTGATTTCTCATGGGATTGCTGATGTCATCCACATCTGCCCAAATCTGCCATCAAAGAGCGTCACTGCTGTCATTGAATTCTTTTGGAGAAAAGGCTGTGAAAAAAAATCCTGTGGTGTGAGTGTTGAAGTCTTACCCTGTTCCCTTTTCCATCCATCTATCCCTGCTGCAGAGTGAAGAACATCCTGCTGAAATCGAACTGTGTGTTGGAGGCCTTTGGCAATGCCAAAACAAACCGCAACGACAATTCCAGCCGGTTTGGAAAATACATGGATATAAACTTTGATTTCAAGGGAGACCCCATAGGTGGGCACATCAATAATTACCTGCTAGAAAAGGTAAGGCACCCGCCCTTCCAGGGTTATAGCCTTTGCCAGAGTTACTTTTGCAATCTGCGCTTTGCCAGTAGAGAGTTACTGTTCAAATATACAACAGGTGAGGTATGAGGGCATGGAAAACAAATCCAGGGCTTAATGTTTCCTCCGGAGTCAGGAAAGCCACTGCAGTGCTGGCAACACCCTGTTCCTGGAGCACCACGACTTCCAGAGCTCACGAGCAACAGGGCTGTGTTACCCAAAGGGTTTTGTGTGTGGGGATGCGTGAAGTTTAATCTCATTTTATTTTGGATACAATTTACCCTCTGCACAGTTCCTGCTTTGTAATTCCTGCACTGAGCTCTCCCTGGAGAAGGAGATCTCCCAGGGCTGTAAGGAGCAAGTGTGCTTGAGAAGTGTTATTTTGGAATAAGGCCACAGCCTTGGGTGAGCTGTTGGTAGCATTGTTTTTATATATTCCAACTGATCCTGAGCATAATTAGTCTTTTTGTGTCATTAAGTGGTGTCTGAAAACATTGCAATATGCAAAACTGCAGAACTCAGGCGTGAGCCGTTAACACTTCTTGCTGTGTGAGACATGTCTGGCTTTGATTATGTGTTTGACCACATCTGCCAACACCCCTTTTTTGTTTGTGTTTCTTTTTTACTTCTCCCCTTATTTCCCTGAAGTCTGTTTTCAGAATAAACACTTTATTTTAAAAAACAAAAAAACAAACCCAAACATTTAACTTGGGATACTTTGATGTAAAAAGAGGGCTGGGACTGCAGCTGCAGTGACTTAAATCCTGATGATTTATTTATCCTGATTGTTTATTTCATATTCTTAACTTCTCCCAAGTTAAACTTGTTTCCATTTGAAAGCAGTGCAGGCTCTGGCCCAAACACAAGCAGTAACAGACAGTGGCTTTGCAGCAGGAACACATCCTGGGTTGGAAGGGACCTCAGGGATCAGCCAGTCCCACCCCTGGCCCTGCACACACAACCCAACAACCCCACTCTGTGCATCCTTGTCAGCAGTGTCCAAACACTCCTGGAGCTCTGGCAGCCTCGGGGCTGGGACCATTCCCTGGGGAGCCTGGGCAGTGCCCAGCACCCTCTGGGGGAAGAACATTCCCCTGAGACCCAACCTTACCCTCCCCAACACATCTTTGTTCTTTATCACTCTTCATAATTCAAACTTGTAGTATAAAATAAGGACACATTGCTTGTTGGCTGAATGTCTGCCTTATTTAACCCTTTTTTGTGCTTTTTTACTCTGGTCTGGAATGAGGATTCTGGAATGGAGCCAGGGCTCCCTAAAACAAGGCCCTTGTGTCAGAGCAGAGCACCCTTGTACAGTGGGTGCTGTGGGCAGCCTGTCCTGGGAGTGTAGGAGTGATGACCACCAGGCCCTGAGCATTTATCTGTAGTCACAGACGCCTGGTTTTCATTTCCAGTGATTAAATAATTCTAATACTAAAATGATGTTTTATTTGGCTCTCCCATGAAAGCAACCCTGGGGTTCCCACATGGGATTCCTGGGCAGAAGTAGAACATTGCAGCTGTTACACAAACTGGTGCTTTTGACTGTAGACCTCAAGCTCCAGGGTCACATGTGTGTTATGGTGTTCCCAAGAGCCTGAGTGTGATTTAGGGTGTCCTGGTGATGTGGTTGTCTGAGGGGAGATGCTGACACTAATGCCCAGCTCTGTGCTTTGTTCCCCCAGTCCCGTGTGATCGTGCAGCAGCCTGGGGAACGAAGCTTCCACTCCTTCTACCAGGTTTGTGTTCCTTTGCTGGAGCAGTGACTTGTCCCCAGTTTCCCAGACACTTTGGGCAGAGTACTCAGGGCTTTCACACTCTCATGTGTTTTGCACAGGGTTCCCTTTTGCAGCATCTTGGGTGATCTTGGGTTCTTCAGTTCTCTGCAGGGGCCTAGGCTGGGAGGGAGCCTGGGAAGATGGATTGTTTTCTGTCTTCCAGTCCCATATTAACACATTTCTAAACTTAAAAGGAGACTGGCTAAACAAATATGGTGGTACATTGGACTTTGACTCACTGTTTCATTTGTAGTAAGCCTAATCCCTCTATTTTCTTTTGAGGCCTTTAGTCCATATGGAAGTAATTTTATGACACCAAGTTGACTTTTTTTTGGGTTTTGGATGTTCTTTAATGTCTTCCACATTGTGTGACGGATCCGTGTGTGTCCTTTAGGGGATATGGTCAGCCTATTAGTATAACCTTGATTCTGCACTGAGAGAAGGGGAGGTTTGTTTATTTTCCCCCTTTTTCAGTATTCCATGATGGCATGTTAGCACTTACGGATGTGTCATTTCCAGAAGGAAAAGTCTCTGTGTGGTAGTGTACTTGCTGAGGCAGAGCTGTGGCATCACAGAGGTATAAACAGGTCTGTGAGGGGTCCAGGCTGGTTTTTATACAGTTGTTACTCTAAAGGACAGTGATTTGTGGTAGCAGAGCCCTGCACTAGTAGAGGCCCTGCATCTTGCATGCTGTGCTCCAGATACTGCAGCAGTAATTAATATTTTCATGATTTTGCTAGTCAAGCAGATGAATAAGAGACAGAAAAAAGAAAGACTTTATATTTTTCATTCACCATTTCTTAAAACTCTTTTCATGCAGCTCCTGCAGGGAGGTTCTGAGCAGCTCCTGCGTTCTCTGCACCTCCAGAAGGATGCATCGGCCTACAGCTACATCTGCCCTGGGGCACAGCTCAAGGTGAGGGGTCTGAGGGACCCTGGGATAGCTTAACATTGGAAATGCTTCTGGAAATGCTTAACACAGTGCTGAGCTAGCAGAAGTTCAGATCAGTGGGAATGAATATGGAAAGGTGAAACTGGTGTGCTGTTTATAATGAAGTTTCTGGCACTACAAGATAAAACATGAGTGTACTTAGAATCTTAGAAAATATATACCTCATAAAATGTACAAATATACCTGTGCAAGCTGCATGTGTCTGCTTATAAACAGCGATAAAAGGATTTATTAATAAGTGCAGGTGTGGATATTTGACCCATTACCAGTGGCAGACATTTCATGTTCCATAGTGGGTACCTTAAACTGCCTCCTGAAGTGAAAAGCCAGAAGGATCATTTTTTTGCAGCAGGATCTTTGAGTTACTGAAGCACTGAGTCTTCATGTCTGACTTGTCCTCAAGGGGGAACTCTGAGCAGGAAAGAAGGGAACAAACCCATAAAGTTTTTAGACAGCAAGATCCTGAACACTTCAGATACATCTGGAGTTGTCCCTAAAGTTGTCCTTTTGAAGCAGGGTCCAGACCAAAGGTTCCCTGCTTTCCTAAGTGCTTTTGTGAGATGCATTTTGGTACAGAAGCACAGAGACTTCTCCCATGCCAGATGATTCTCTCTAAAAATGTGCATTGAAAACAAACCCAGAAGGCTGGAGGGAGGGAGAGGCTGATCTTTAGAGAGGTGGAGAACACAGACTTCCTGCTGGTGCTCTGTGGCCTCTGCTCAGAGGGTCTGTGGCTGCACAAATTGTCCCTGTTCTTCTGGGATTTTTTATGAACTCTTTCTCAGAAAATTCCACTGGGAAATTTATTGTGCTATGGTGGATTTCTGTGTCTCCTGCTGCCAGAATACGTGTGTGCAATGCAGGGTTCAGTGTCCAAGTATGCAAGATGGCATTGGAATAAGCTGGGAAACCTCATGACAGTGTCTTGCCTCTGAGAAACATCAGAGTGCATCTTTATGTCCCATGGGCTTGTGAAATCCTTGCTTCCTTACAGCTGACTTCCATTAAACACCCCTCTCAAACTTCTCTCTCCCCTCAGTGTTCCATCAATGACGGGGCTGAGTTCAAGGCAGTTGCTGATGCCATGAAGGTGATTGGCTTCAAGCAGGAGGAGATTCAGACTGTCTACAAAATTGTGGCAGCCATTCTGCACCTGGTAAGCTCCCTGCCCATGGGTATCCATCCCTGAACCCATCCCTGGGCTGTTCCTCAGGAGCGTTTGTACTGCCAGCAGCTCTGATTCTCCTGCTGCAGAAGTCCTTGGAAGCTCTGGTGTCTGGGCAGGTGTGTCCAGTTCACAGCTCCAGTGGGGAAGGGAAGTCCTTGTTGGAACAGGGCACTGCAGTGGTGGTCACATATATTTCTGCATGTTCCAGATCCCAAACCAGGCATACCACTAAGTACTGGGAGCTGTTAAATGTTTTGAAAAAGGAACTGTTGGGGTTTGGCAGAGAGGGGATAGGGAGCTTCTGTCCCTTTGTACCCTCATACTCAACCTCCACCACAGTGATTCTGCTTCACTTCATGATGAAGGTTGAGCACAGGAAACACAGGAGACCTCTTAATTCTTTGTGTTCTGAAGCTGAGGAGATCCTTACTTCTTGTGGATCTTCCTGGGAGCCACAGAGCTTCCCCCCCTGCAGTGTCCCTGTAGCTCAGCTCTTGTGTCTCCCTGAGGAAAGAAGTGGGCAGGAAGAGGGTGGCAAATAACAACTTTGTTCTAGTTCCTTCTGCTCTTGGAATGGCAGTGCTGGGAAGAAGGGGAGGCAGAGCAGAGCTGGGCCATGCAGGCAGGCTGGATAGCAACCCTCTGCTGTGGATTACTGCTTAATCCTGGCACAGGAACAGAGCTGAGATGGTGGGGTGCTGCCAGTCCAGTCCCACTGGCACTGGCCTCTCACATTCCCCACACCATTCCCATTCCCTCTGTGGCAGTAGCACTGCCAGGGGAACTGCAGCAAGTGGTTTCATGGTGAGCTGCAGTGAGGAAAAATGCTACATCCAGCGTTTGCATACATAGTGCAATTCCCTATCCTTGGACCCTGACTCTTGGGATGGTGTTTGATTAAATCTCGGGAAGTGTTTGATGTCATTTTCCCCAAAAGCTGAGCTGAACACTTAGCAGGAATGCTTTGCTTTGAGAAAGCCTTTGATGCTCCAAACCAGCTCCAACTGACGTTGGAGGTTTGAGGGTTTGGATATGTCACACCTGCCAGTGTGATTCCGGAGATTTCCAGCCTGGAATAGCAGGTAGAAAATGGATGGACTTGGGCTGTGCTGATCCCTGTTAGTAAAGGGCAGATGGAGAAATGCTGCTGATTGCAGGGGAATCTCAAGTTCTTCGTGGATGGAGACACTCCCATCATTGAGAACAGTAAAGTGGTGTCGGTCATCGCTGACCTCCTGTCCACCAAGGCCGAGCTGGTGGAGAAGGCGCTGCTGTTCCGGACAGTGGCCACGGGCAGGGACGTCATCGACAAACAGCACACAGAGCAGGAGGCCACCTACGGCAGAGACGCCTTTGCAAAGGTGAGTTCAGTCCCCTTCCTCTGCACAGCTGTGTGACACTCACCCAGACACATCTCTGCTGCCTTTGCCCATGGGTTGAGGTGTGCAGCAAAGAACAGCTGTGCCCAAGGGAGGCAGTGCTGCCAAAACTGCACATTTTCCAGTGCTCAGTCCCTGAAGGATTCCTGGGTAGGTCAGTAAGCACAGGGCTTGCTGTACGTCCTGCAGATTTCTCTCTGAACCTACATGCTCCTGAGTTCTGAAGAGGTCTGTGGCACTTCCCCATCCCTGCCTTTCCAGCTCCCACAGCCAGCAGCACCAGGCACACTGAGGAGAAGATGGGCTGCAGGCTGGGCTGGCATCTGAAAATGTGTCATACAGGGAGGAATTTGCTGTGAAATGGGATCCTCAACTTCATTTTGCAATTAAATTCAAAGAGTAGAGAGTGGAACTGTAACATCTAGAATTCAAGTTGGAAACACAAAGTGTTATTTTAAGTTGGTTTTTTTTTAAGAATTGTAAAATGGTTTGGGTTGAAGGGATCTGAAAGACCATCTTGTTCCAACACCCTGCCATGGGCAGGGACACCTTCCATGGGAACAGTGAGTACTGATGGCAGGAGTGACAATTGTTCCTCTTCTGCTGAGAAATCAAATTATAAGAGAGGAATGGGTGAAGTTATGAATGTCATTGATTATTAACGTGACTTCTTTTCCTGAGATAATGTGTTTACCCAGCTTCACAGAACATTTTGAACATGAAGACTTCAAAGATATCTCTGCCTACAGAGCATTATCTTTGTGAAAGGTGAACAGGATTATTTTCCTGTCATTGCGTTCAGTTGTTGGGTTTCTGTGACTGACCTCTCTCTTGCTCTTCACTATTGTTAAATAATTCTCAGGAATAGTACTTATTAGGCAGCTGAAAAGCTGACTGGAATCAAATTAGGGAACTGCTGCACCCAGTGACCCCACTGGGATTTTGACTTGGTATGAGTTTTGGAAGAAAGAAAAGAAATACTTCCATAGAATATTTTTTCCAGTCAGTAGCTGCTCACTTTCAGCAGAACACGACTCACAGCTTTGGTGGAGGCCTAGAGTGAGCTGTGTTGAATTTCCTGGGAAGAGCTGAGGCAGGTGTAGGCAGGAGCCCTGGCTGTGTTTCTCGTAGGCCATTTACGAGCGTCTCTTCTGCTGGATTGTGACACACATCAACGATGTCATCGAGGTGAAGAACTATGACACCACAGTGCATGGCAAGAACACAGTCATTGGGGTCCTGGATATCTATGGCTTTGAGATATTTGACAATAACAGGTGAGCCGCTTTCTAAAGCCCAGTGTTGTGCCCTCGCCTTTCCCAGAACGCTCATTACCTTTTCTTCTCATGTTTTTGCAGTTTTGAACAATTCTGCATTAATTACTGCAATGAAAAGCTGCAGCAGCTCTTCATTCAGCTGGTTCTAAAGCAGGAGCAGGAGGAATACCAGCGAGAGGGAATTCCTTGGAAGCACGTGAGTGTTTTGGCAGGGGAGGGAGAGGTTGGTGTGAGGTCAGTGTACCAGCACAAGTCCTGGATCTGAAGTTGTTTCACATGCTGGCTCCAGTCAGTGGGATATCTGTATCCTTGCCAGCTGTCCTGCAGGCTGGGATCAGACTGGGGTAGGAGCTCCCCAGTCACCTCACCACATGTCTTCTTGGGAAAATAGGGACTCCAGGTCTGAGATGAAATTTATTTTGGCACTTCTGTGATGCCACACATATAACTGTGGGTTTCTGTGCTGAGTGCTTATGGATTTTTCTAGTTGTTGATAGTAACATGTAAAAATCTTGACTTTTCCTGTTCAAACTCTCTTCAGAATGCCAAGGACAGGATGTGCAGTGTCACTGTGGTGACTGCACGCAGCTGAATTGTAAAAGACATTTTAAAGGGCATTCTGCAGCAGAGGTCTTGAGATGTATCTGATGGGTTTGAAAAATCATTTTCTTTGCTGTTCAGTGTAGGAGAGCAGCCTGCTTTATCTGGAATCAGAGATCTACACATTCAGAGCTGATTGCTGCTCACTGTCACACTGGCTGCTATGGCCAGCACTGGTACTCTGCCATTTCTGCAGCCGAGGTCACCAACACCCCTGTTTTTTGTTTCCTGCAGATTGATTACTTCAACAACCAGATTATCGTGGACCTGGTGGAGCAGCAGCACAAAGGGATCATTGCCATTCTGGACGATGCCTGCATGAACGTGGGGAAAGTCACAGATGAGATGTTCCTCGAGGCCCTCAACAACAAACTGGCAAGGCACGCCCACTTCTCCAGCAGGAAGGTAGCCCACAGACATTGCTGTCCTCTGTCCCCTTCCCCACGTTCTGAGGTGGAATGGAATGAGGAAACGGGGTTTAGGGGTGGCTGGGTTGGAATCACTGCAACTGAGTGTGAGATGAGGAGCCCGGAGCAGCTTCAGCCGCAGAGAAGCCCGGCAGAGGGAGCTCCAGCACATCCAGTGGCTCATCCCTTTTATTTCGTGATAAAAGGAGCCTGAGCTCGTGCCTTGACATATCATGATGTCATCTGGAACCAATCGATGTGCCGGCTCGGCCCACGTGTTGTTCTTCCCAGGCTGCTCTAATACATAGTGACAGTGAAATTATTCACACTCCTGCATTATTACAGCACTGTGATTTGGGCTTTTTTCATCGTCATTGGCTGTAGAACGTGCTCGTCTCCCACTGCACCTCAGAGCACCCAGGCCCCTCGCCTGGCTTTGTCTGGGCTACAATGGGCGAATTAAAAGGCTTCATTTATTCCTCTCTTGGCAGCAGATTGTAAAATGGTCACCAGCCTGATTAATTTGAGAATCTTTCACACAAAGTAATCAAATAGGGGCCTGTAGTTTATTGATGTCTCTCTACTCAGAAACATTGCTTGAAATGTATGGCTCAGAGCGTTGGTCCCCCCTGCTCCCTCCCACCCCAGCACAATATTTTATGTAGGTCAGAAATACCAAATTAGCCTGGTTGTGTAAGATATGTGCTAAAGGCTGCCTCCGGGAGGCCCAGGATAAACAATGGTTCTGGCTGGGGCTGTCTGAGGAGAGGCCAGGATGAAGGTAAACCAAAACTGCTTTTTCCTCCCAGATGTTGCTTTCCTTAAATGTCCTTTTGCTGCAGCACATCTGATGTCTCACCTGCCATGTGAACCCAAGCTCAGGGAGGGGGACAGGGAGCTTGATTCCAGTGTTGACCCAGATTTCATGTGCCTGAGCAGTGACATGGAACGTTCTGAGAAAACCCACCTGAAAACAGGTCTGAGGCCTGGCCTGGCTTCCTGTTTGAAATGCAAACTGCTTTCTTTAGTGGTGAGATGGAGTCTGGGATCCTCTGCAGTGGGGTGCTGAGGGAGTGATCTAGTTTCTGGAGCTGTCTGGTCAGTGGATCCTCAGTAGGGAGAGGAGTTAGCTTTCTGTTCTGTCCTGGCTCCCACAGCTGCCCAGGGGAAGGGGCTCTGCCACAGAGGGAGCAGGTGGTCCTTTAGTGCAGTGGCAGAAGGGGATGGAATTTCAGGAGGTGCTATGGGAGGCTATAAAATGAACATTTAAAAATAAAATCTGCTTGAGTCCTTGCATTCGGGAGTCCCCTCACAGCAAGGAGACATTAAAGGACAGCATTGCCAGCTGCAGTGTTCCTCAGCAGGAAATGATGTTGTCAGAAACTGCCTGCATGGGCTAAGAGGGAGACAAGGAATCTTGCTATAAACGTTTATGGAGGGGCTGATGGATCTGTCTGGCTTGCTAATTTCTAGTTAAATCAATAAAGCCTTGAAAACATTGACCCATAAACCTCTCAGCATAATTATTATTTTTTCTTCCCATCACATCTCTGCAGACATCCCACCACCTCAGAGCTCTTCCTCAGTCCCATCCAGAACTGCTGTGGGAAGCCTGAGCCTTCTCAGCCAGGCTCTTCTAAGTTGGATTAAAACAAAGGGCTTGATTCCATCTCATACCCTGCTTTTGCAAACTGCAGTGGTTCCATGCAGATCCTGTAAAGTTCCACACAGATGGGAGCTGTTCCCGAAGAGTTAAAGTGTGTGTGTTGGGATCAGTTCCTGTCCCTCAGCCCAGTTCATGCTCCACTGCTCCCTGCAGACCATGCTGCACATAGGCTCCATGTGGAGAAGCTCTAGGGGGCTGTGGTGCCCTAAATAGTCGTGTCCTACTTTGTGTACCCGGCTGCTCCCTGCTGCTGGCGCCCTTGTCCTGGGGAAGGCCAAACAAGCCAGGAGAATGCTGGCTAACACTTCCACCAGCAGAATTTGTGGCAGAATGTTATGTTCCTGTAGCATGAGGTGTCCTCATGTTTGTCTAATGCTAATCTAGATGCAGATTAGCAGATGTGCTAATCTAGATTAGCATCTAGACGCAGATGTGCCAGCTCTTCTGGTGGCCCTTCACAACATCACTATTTTGCATCCTCAACCTTTCTATGTTCCATTTCTTTTCTGTTGATATTATACTTTGGAAGAATCAACTGCAGTGACAGACATTTCATGAATGCCTCAATCTTCAAATCGTGGAGAGTATCAGTCTCAACAAACTGGTTGTTAAGGGAAGAGTATCAGAAGGTCCATCCCAGTCCACCTGATGTTGTATCTCCCAAGACACTGAACAGTGGTGAATGCCCAAGTGAGGGCCCAGTATGGGACAAATGTGTGCTTATAACTTGACATGCTCCCATTCCCCAGGGACCTGCAGCCCAGAAACCTCCTGGTCTCCTTAACAGGGTTTTTGCATGGCCTTCTTGGTTTTTAAATCAACAAAGAATTCCACAGCTCAGATACTTAAGTGAAGAGCCCCTTCTTCCCTGTTTCCCTCCCTCCTCCTTTTTTTCATTTTAGATTACACCTCTCACCTCCTAGTTTTTAAATTACAAAACATAGTTCTCTTTGTCTTCCACTACATCATCATCACATTTTTTGCCATCATCCCTGGGCTTTTCTTTCCTAACCTGGGGAAGGTGTGTTTGTTGGCCCATCCTCCCAGGGCAGTCAATCAGCAGAGCATAGGTTTGCCCTTTAAGCCTCTCCCAGTTCTCCATGTCCTTTTTGAGATGAAGGAGGGTAGTTAAGATTCCTGTTGAGTCAGGAAGGGACAGTTGGAGGCCTATCAGTTCCCGTGAACTTTGCCCTTTCTCAGTGGGAATCCCTGCCCTGCTGGAGAGTTTCATTTGCTCTGCTTTGCCCTCATTGAGCTCCGTGTGTCTCCCGCAGCTCTTCCCAGCCAGCCCTCAGTGATTAAGTGCCCCCACCCAGCCCCACGACCTTCCCATTGCCCTCAGATTATGGCTCATCTCAGATGCTGTGAAAGCACAGACTCAGGGCAGGCTCCCACAGGATTCCCATCTTTCCAACATCTTTCTCCTGTCTTTACTTGCCCTTGAATGCTGTGAGCTGTCAGTGAGGAGCCTTATGGAAGGGCTCACAGAAACCCAAGCAGATGATCCACTGTATCAATGGACTTGCTGGTCTTTTTTGCACTAATTTCAACTGCTTTGTCCAGGAAACACGAAGTTTGGAGAGAACCACTCCTTTGGAAAAAGCCAAACCAGCAAACAACAAAATCCCTGATTGCTGTGTTATGGCTCCTTCCAGCCTCTCCAGAGCTGGATGAGCTTTAGGAGGAGCTTTTGCTGCCAGCTGTGCCCTGTCTGGTAGCACAGACACATTTCTTTTGCCATTTGGTATTTACTCCTTTTATTGACTTGTTAGTTTGAGCTGTGTGTTTGGGTGGCTGAAAAAGGCACTCCCCAGCCCCATGCTGGGAACAAAGCTGCAGCAAGAAAAATGGCTTTGTTTTCCTGGTATCGTCTCATTTCTTCATTTTCTGTGTGTTCTGCTGCACCTTGGTCATCCATCAGCTCCTGGTGCTCCCTGCTCCTGCCATGCTGGACTTCCCACACCTCTGTGACCTCCTGGGGTCCTTTGTACTCATATTCCTTGGGCTCCTCCTTGTGAATAATTTTGTTTTAAATATGTTCTGGTTTTTTAATCTGTTCTTACAGTTTGAGCCAATCTATTTTGTGTTCTCGGACACAGGTGAATTTTTAGAGTGTATCTCCCTGCTCTTAATCATCCCTGCTACCCTGCATTTCAGCCATGCTAATTTCCTCTTTTATTTCTCCAAGACTTTTTGTGGATAGCAGATACCTGCTCATAGCCCTCGGTGTTGTTAAATGCTGCCTGCAAAGACTCAATTCATCTCCTGCTCCTTTTGCCTATAACAAAATCCTCATTCTTATTTCATACTCCATTTTTAATTAAGCCAACCCTGATGGATTTTTTGGCTTCTTCTATTCCTGAAGGGATGAGTGTGTTACCGCCACTGCTGCTGAACAGCTGCCACGTGGGCACTAGACATTTTCTGTTGTACAGAAGGAGTGGGATGGGATGGGATGGGAATTTGAGCCTGGAGCACTGGATCTGCAGGGGAGTCCCTGTTTGAGGGATGTCAGATGACCATGAGGGATCTGGGACTGAACAAGCCTTGCTGTTGTCACAGCAGTTGGCCCATTTCTCTGCAGAGGAGTTACACTGCAATGGCAAAAAAACATAAAGGAAGACTTAAAAAAAGTAATAAATTAACTCGTGGGTGCGATGTTTCCTTACAGGCACGAGTATTCTTTTTGCATAATGGTGTTTCAGAGATAATATCAATTTCTTCATAAAATTATAGGGTCTTGCAGTTTCATTTGTACAAGCACATGTTCTTACAGTGCATCCATGAAAACATTTTCCAACAGCGGGTTTCACATCTGCACACGCACATAGAAAGTGGAATTCCTGTAGTTCCCAGTGCTGTTTTGAAGGCAGGTTGCTCTTCCACAGATCTTGTAAATCCAGGGATGGTGCTTTAATATCAATCCATGGGTGGTATTTTAATGTGTGTGAATTTATTTCAGCTTTGTGCCACGGACAAAACGCTGGAGTTCGACAGAGACTTCCGGATCAAGCACTATGCCGGGGATGTGATGTGAGTTTCCTTCAGAAATAAAGTTGCACCTTCTATTTTTGTCTTCCCAGCAGCTCTGAAGTGGTACAATATTCTGATTTACTGCTGCTACTGGTGCAAGCCAGAATAGCTGTCACACACAATTACAGAGTGCAGCGCTTGCTTATCAATTAAGTCTTCTGCTGGTGCCTTGCTCTACAGAGTGGGAATTTGTACTTGGAGTGAAACAAAAGGAGAGCGAGGCATGGGGGCTGAGGGGAGAGCAATGCTCCAGGGGGAAAAAAATGGGAAAAAAGGCAGCAGTGTTTATGGAAGAAAGCTACACCGAGCTAATAAAATCTGGTTTAGACATCTGTTTGGTGTGATTATATAACTCTGGCTTTAAATTTTCCAATCAGTTGGAGCAGGCTGGAACCACAGGGGAGTGATAACCTGCAGGAGGGATCAGGGCAGAAGGGTTGGGAAGTGCTTGCCTGGAGCCTGCAGGAAAAAGTGCAGGAGGTGGGAAGGGAGAGTGAGTGGAAGTGAAGGATGCCCATGGTAGAAACCATTTGCTGGGAAAGCTGTTGTGTGGAATATCACTGGAGTCATTTAATGGTTTAGGATTTGTTGAAAAAATCGTCCATGTCAGAAGAAAAGGAGTTACTCAGGGAATAATTCATGATTTCTTTTACCTTGGGATTAGTTTTACCTTTAATTTCCAAGGACAACCAGTGTGATCAGACTGGACCCCATGTAGCACAAGCAGGTTATCTTCTGGAGTCTTTGCTGACCAATTTCTGACAGACATCCCTGATTTCAGGGGATTTTGGAGGAGAAAATACAAGGTGCTGTCTTAGTGGTTGAACCTTCTGAACTGCCAGTGGCTGACAAATCACCACTTGAAAAAAGCCCTGAAATGTGGAAGGAATCAGAGGTAGTTCAAGCTCAGATCTTACATGGAGCCCTAAGACTTGAGGGTGGGGAATCTATGGCACAGGCTGTCCAGGGAAGCTGTGGTTGCCCCTGGATCCCTGGAAGTGGCCGAGGCCAGGCTGGACAGGGCTTGGAGCAGCCTGGGATAGTGGAAGGTGTCTCTGCCATGGCAGGGAGTGGCACTGGTCTTTTAAAAGGTGCTATTCCATGACTCTGTGATTTGAGGATGGCTCCATGCAGGGATTTGCAGGAGCCTGCAGGTTGGGTGCAGCTTCCCAGGGTGGGATCTGGAGCTCAGGAAAGATCTGCATGAGGATCACTGAATGGAGAGATTTTGGACCTTTTCTGTGAGGGTAGAGTACTGCCTGCCTTGAGTCTTGGAGAAGAGATGAAGCCCTGAAGCAGTGACCTCCTGGAGTGGTGTTCCTGTGGGAATAAAGGAAGGAAGGAATCTAAAGTGTGTGTGTTTCTGTGAGCGTTGATTTCCAGGGGAGCTCCCCAGTCACTGGTCACTGCTCAGGGGCTACTCTGGAATTCAGACTCTCTCCACCAAGAGAGGAGCACACTGCCCCTAGCAGATTGAAATATAGGCCTGAGTTTCTCTAGGATTTAACACACACACACTCAGTTTGGAGACAGAATCCTGAGTGTAACTCCTGAATTTGGGCCATCTGCCCCCTGCCCAAATGCTGTGAGGTGTCTCAGCCAACACCTGCACAGCTCCAGGAGCTCTCTGAAGCCAGGTGTGTTGTTCTTGTGCTGGAGGTGGGAGCTGGGCCCAAGGATCCAAGTCTCACACTCTGCTCCTGCAGCAATTAGGGATAGGCTGGGAGCAGGGCTGGATTAGCATCTGCTGTGTCTGTAGAAGTACAGGGATGCTGATTCCACAGTTACCAGTAGCTCCCAGAAGGGCTTTGCTACTTTGAAATTAACTCTGTTTTTTCTTTATTTTCTAGTTATTCAGTCACTGGATTTATTGACAAAAACAAGGACACTTTATTTCAAGACTTCAAACGCCTTATGTACAACAGGTAAGGATATTAATGAGGTGAATTTTAATCTGATTTGTCAGAATCCTTCTTTGTGGAGCAATGCTATCAGAGACTCACATTTTCAGTGATTCTGTCTTCAGTGTGTGTGAATAAGCACATTGCTTTGGGATTTGATCTTTGTACATCTCCTGTGACCCAGAGGCTGTTAGTTGGATTTTTCAGGTTAAAGTCCTTATTCTGTAATGTTGTTTCTATTCTGATGCAGCCCTTAATTGAACAGAATTTAAAGTGGGTTTTTTTGAAACCAACTGATTGTGCAATCAAGACAGTGCAGAGTTTGCTTGTGCTGCCTGATTTGTCATTAACCCATTGCAGATTTACCTTCACTGCTCTGTCTGTAATCACTGCTAAAGATACTGGGGAGCTTTGGTTAACAACAGATGTCATTGACCTCACCTAAAACACCCTGTTTTGAAAGAAAATGGGGAGTTAGGTTTGGATCCTTTCATATCTGCAGTGATGTGAGAAATGCAAACCATGAGGTCACATGTTGGGCAAGCAAATTTGCCTTGGGAAGCATATTTGAAATCCTATCAGAACGTGGGTGGAAGTGCCCATGGAGCTGTTTCTCTTCACCTGGCATTAAACATGTCCTCATTTTGTAATCTGCAGCTTTCAGGGGCTCTGCCCAGAGGACAGTGCAGTTGTCACTGTTGACACCCTGCAGTTGTGGGCACTGCTTACCTGTGCAGGTATTAAATTGGTCTGCACTCCTTTGGGGTGACTGGCTGTGCTCCCCTGAGCACTCTCACTGTTTCTGTTCTCAACACTTTCCATTCATCAGAAACCTTGCAAAATATTTTCTGTGTGGTTTTATCAAATTCAGCCTGTTTTCTGTGAAGTCTCTGGAAAATGCTGTTCCCAAACACCACTTCCAGCACATTAAAGCCTGTGACAGATTGGCCATTGGATTGCTGTAAATGTGCTCACTTTTTGTCTGTTCCTGAACTCTTGCCATCCATCAGGGCCAGTTTACCTCACCCTGAACCCTTCAAAAATACAGGCTAAAGTGTATAAATTACTTTATATATCAAGAGAGGTGCAGAAATGCAGCTTGAACACACGTAACAGGTTCTAAGGGAGAGTGGTGTTGGTCTTGCTCTCCTCTGTGTTGATTAAATTCTTTCTATTGTGCCAGTGAGGCAGCCCCTGCTTTTGGTCAATCACTCTGTGGGATTTTCACTGTCCTATTTCTGCACATCCTGATCTGAAGGGAGAATGTGCTGGTTGTTTTTCCAGAATGTTCAGTTGTAAGCTTGAACTTGCTCTTAAGAGCACGAAATGTTGTGCCCAGGAGTGTCACCCTGGCTTGGGTGATGCCCAGTGAGCTGGAAGCAGCAATGGGTCTGGGTAGAAACCAACTGTTGGATTGTCAGTGGAGTGGAAGTGCTGGGAGACTGCAATTAAAGAGACTCTCTTATAGTTCCAACCCTGTGTTGAAGATGATGTGGCCTGAAGGGAAACTGAGCATCACTGAGGTCACCAAGAGACCTCTGACAGCAGCTACTCTGTTCAAGAACTCCATGATTGCACTGGTGGACAACTTGACACTGAAGGTAAAGATTCCTGTTTCAAAATTGATTCTGACTTCTGATGAGAAGAGTGTGGCTTCTCCCTGGAGAGATTCCCACCTTCTCATCGCTGCCATCTGTCAGAAGCTGAGCTGATCAAAGGCAGAGGAGCCTTGTCTGTGCCAAACAAGCTTTTGGCTGGACAGGTCTGGAGGGAGGGTCACCTCCATCCCCCATGAAGAAGGTGGATTTTTGGTTCCTCCATGACCAGTGCATCTTTCACTCATAGGAAAGCCAGTCTGTCTTAGATAATAATTATTATTTTAAATCACTTCTGGCAAAGCTTTTTGGGCAGAGGGCTCAGAGGATGCTGTTCATGGTGGAGAGATTCTCTGGCTTCCCATGCCAATGGGAATGCAATACAGAAAGACCTGTGTGAGTTCTTTCTTTCCTCTTTACCATGCCAGAGGGTGAGGAGAGAAAGCTTTTATTTCACCAAATATTTCAGTTTTATGGTAGAAGGCATTGCTTGGGCAAGCACCACATTGTGTGATGGAAGGTGGGGGAGGGAATGCTCTGGGAAGGGGCACAGCCAAGAGGGCACTGGAATCCCTCATGTGAGATGAGATCCCTGAGGAATATTGGGGTGTTACTGGAGCTGGGTGACCTTGCTGGACTCCTGGCACTGGGATACAGCCCATAAGAGATGAACAGAGAGCCAAGGATGCTGGGGTGTGTTCACATTCAGAATAATTAAGCAATAGAGAGTGAAGTGCTCTGAGTGTCTTTTCAGGAGTTGTGGGAGCGAAGGAAATGGGTCAGAGCATGGCCACCCAGTGCTGGCTGTGCACAGGAAGAGAGAACTGCCCTCACTGCTTGTTTTCAGAGTTAGGACATGAAATCACACCTGATTTATAGGGTCTCCCCAGAGGGTGCTGGGCACTGCCCAGGCTCCCCAGGGAATGGGCACAGCCCCGAGGCTGCCAGAGCTCCAGAAGCAGTTGGACAATGCTCCAAGGGATGCACAGGATGGGATTGTTGGGGTGTCTGTGCAGAGCCAGGAGTTTGACTGGATGATACCTGGAGGTCCTCCCAACTAAGGATATTCTGTGATTCCATGATTCTGTATTTTTTCATTCCTGTACTGGAGTGGGTTTGATCTGAGCTCTGCAGGAGCGTCTGGGACCCACCAAAGCTGCCTGGAGGTGCCAGCTGAGCTGCCCCAGTGGGGAGCAGAGCCCCATGGCTACCCCCAGAATGCTTTGCCTCAGGGCTCCTGGGAAGATGGCCCTGTGAGCCCAGCCTAAGGCCAGGTCTTGCTAGAATAGGCACCAGTAATCAAAATTGAGAGAGTTGCTGTGTAGGCAGAGAAGAGCTTTCCTGGATGGCAAATCATGAGCTGTCAGAGCTGGGAAGGTGGCTATGACCCCGGTGGGGATGGGGACAGACTTCAGTTTGCTTCCCAAGGAGTCAAGACTGATCTGATCTGTCCATCTTCCAAATAATGTGCTGCCTGGCCCTGACCTGAATCTGGTACAGGTGTCAGGAGCTGCCAGGAACCCAGGGAGTTGCTTTGTTTTGTGAGAGGAGCCATTGAGGAAGAAAAGGTTTTTCCTTGGTGCTGCTGGCTGTTACTGCAGGTCTGGTCCAACAGAGTGGCCATGGTCACTCGTGCCCAGCCCAGTGTGGGGAGCCTGAGGCAGCCCAGGAGGGGGTTCAGGACAGCAAAAATCACTGGGGGTGTTGTGGGGAAGGCTGTGATCAGGGCACAGCATGGAGCTGGGAGTGGGCAGGTTCAGCAGGCATCTGTGGAAAAACTTCCTTTCCTTGTTTATAGGAAAAATTATTCCAGGCCACTTGGTAGGTGTAAAAATAGAATAGTCCAGAGAATGCTGTGCACTGTGGTGGTTTGAACAATCCCTGCAGCTCCCAGCAGGGCATGGAGAGTTTAAATCCCACCTTATCCATCTTGAATCAGTGGGTACCAGCATTGCTCACTGAAGGCTGCCTGGCTTGAGTGGAATTAATTTACCTCAGTCCATTTATCATCAGTATCTCCATCACAAATACCAGCCTTTTCCAAGGGTAGGCATAACCAGGAGCTGTTTCCAAGTCAAATTCACTGGGAGGTTCCTTTGTGAGTCTCAGTGTTGTCCTTTCTCATTCTTTACTTGTCCTAAACTTTCATTGAGAAACTTGTATTGAAGCTGTTGGTGTTCTCCTGATTTTCTGTTGAATAACACTGGAGAAAAGAAAACATCATTAGTATTGAGATGCCAGTGCTGATAAGCATAATTTAAACTCAGCATGCTCCAAAACCAGATTCATGGAGTCACAGAATTGTTCAAGCTGGAAAAGCCTTTGAGATTGACTCCAACTGATCCTAAGCACAGCCAAGGCTACCACTGACCTATGTCCTCAAGTGCTATATCTACACCTTTTTTGAACAGTTCCAGGGATGGGAACTCCACCACTGCCCTGGGCAGCCTCTTCCAGGGATTGACAACCCTTTCCATGAAATAACCAAACTGAACCTCCCCTGGCACAGCTTGAGGCCATTCCCTCTCATCCTGTCCCTGCTCCCTGGTGTGGGAGGTAAAACAGTGTGCTGTGGATTAAATTATCATAAGAAGTCTGATAACCAAGATGCCTTGGCAAGAGCAAACAGAGCTTTGAAGATTGCCAGATTGAAGATTGGATCAAGTCTGGTGACCGGGAACAAAGATGGGTTTAAGTAAAAATGTTGCAAAATGTATAAGTTTTTTTGTATGGTGTTTCACCCAATCAATGTAGTAATAGCCTTCCTAGAATGGTATATAAGCACATGTAGCTCACAGTAAAATCAGATTCTGATTATCAACAGTAGTCCCCATCTCTCTCTCAATCGCTGATATCTGGGAGCAGAGCCCGACCCCTTCTGGCTGCCCCCTCCTGTCAGGGAGTTGTGTTGGTGAGACCCATCCTGCAGCCAAGCTTGTGTCACTTTAAAGGGTCTATATTTTGGGGAGGCTCCTTAGATAAGGCTCCTGAACACCTTTGTGTACTTCAAGCAGTAAATCAGAGTGCAGAGAGCTTCTGTCTGGCTGCATTGCCCTGATCATCTCTGTGAGGTGACTTTTGGGGCAGTTAATGATATGCACATGTCATTAGCAAGCCAATAATTGGGTATTCAGGCCATGCCAGCAAGATGCTGGTTGTGAACAAAGAACTGGAAGCTCTGCCTCAGGTCACTGCCAGTTTGGACACTTGGCTCTTCCTTCTACTGGGGCTGGAACCACTGCTGGTGAAGCCACTCTGTTTTGGGGACACCATCACTGCAGTTCCAGGTGCTCTCATCCTTTCCTGGGGCTGTTACTCATTTTTTCTGTGCTGAATTTGGGAATGAAATTGTGCTTCTGGGGAATCAACAGTGACACTCTCTGTGTGCCTTGACTGTGGCTTGGACTCTGCAGGATTTTTTGGGAAGCCTATGGTCACAGCTGATGGAGACAGCTCTGAACACAGGGTTGCACAAACTGCTGAGGTCTAGGGATGTCAGAGGAATAAGGCTTCTATGGGGAGGTAACACCAGTTCATGCTATTCTCAGCTGTTTCTCAAAAAAACAAGTTGCAGATAGGCTTCAGTTTTGTGCAGCTCAAGCTGATGGCTTATTGACATTGCCTGGTGTTCCCAGTGCAGTCAGTGCTCCTTGTCTCACCTGGACTTTTCTGCCTCAGTGCTTCTCTGAAAACTCCTTTAGACCGCTTTTTTATGCTCAATTTCTCAAGTCTTCAAACAGATTGGCAGCCCAAGAGCTCCTCTTTATTGATACTCATGCTTGGCCTCCCTGGAAAGCTGCAGGGTTTCTGGCTGTAGCAAGAGTATCTTTAAACCTGTCCCTTGGGGGAATAGTCTCCAAAAGTGCCAATTTGGTGGGCAGGATTAACAATAATCTTGGAGTTTTAGAATTGTTAAGGCTGGAAAAGACATTTGATTAAAGTCACTGAGTTCAACCATCAGCCCAGCACCACCAGAATATCAAAGTGTGTGGCTACAGTAGCTGCAGCATTAGTGGTTATTTAACTTTTCTGCTATTTAAAATAACAACCTTTAAAATTCTCTTTTGTTGCTATTCTGGTTTAAACCTGGAATTTGGTGGTGAAGCAGAGCTCTACAGTCTCTGAGAGGAGGGGCAGGTTGTATGGTTACTGGGATGTCTCAGGAGCTCCCCTAGGATCAGTGCCCTGGCACTGGGGTTGTTAACAGTGCAGGGGCTATTCTCAAATCTGGTTTTAATTTCAGCTTCTACAAACACAAGTCTATATGGAGACGCTGGAAATGTGTCTGGAAATTCCACACCTCCAATCCTGGTGGCAGTTTTGGGGCACCATAAGACAAAAAAGGACACTGGGGGGCTGGAGCATGTCCAGGGAAGGGAACGGAGCTGGGAAGGGGCTGGAGCCCCAGGAGGGGCTGAGGGAGCTGGAAAGGGGCTCAGCCTGGAGAAAAGGAGGCTCAAGGGGACCCTTCTGGCTCTGCACAACTCCCTGCCAGGAGGGGACAGCCAGGGGGGTTCTGGGCTGTGCTGCCAGGGAGCAGGGACAGGAGGAGAGGGAATGGCCTCAGGCTGGACCAGGGGAGGTTTTGGTTGGATACTGGGAAAATTTCTTCATGGAAAAGGTGATCAGGCATTGGCAGGGGCTGCCCAGGGCTGTGATAGAGTCCCCATCCCTGGAGGGGTTTAAAAACCATGTGGATGTGGCACTTGGGCACCCAGGTCAGTGGTGGCCTCAGCAGTGCTGGGGATCAGCTGGATTCGATGATCTCAGAGGGCTTTTCCAGCTTGAACAATTCTGTGACTCCATGAAATCTGGTTTTGGAGCATGCTGAGTTTAAATTATGCTTATCAGCACTGGTATCTCAATGCTGCTGAAATCCTCCAGATTTCCAAAATCTTTTGGGCAAAAACTTCCCATGGGTAGAAAAAAGTGATGTGTTTTTTCCAAAACCAAACCACTGGAAACAAAAACTGGCTTTTCCAGTTGCTATGTGCCATTTCTCAAGAACATGTTTTATTCCCCAAAATAAAATTTGTGGTGGATTATTTTGGGTGGCTGTTTTGTAAGTCCTGACACAGGAAGCCATGTGGCTGCCCCAGCTGTGACTGATGATCTTCTCTGGGAATTCTCTGGACATGCATCTCCTCATTGTTTCTTTTCTTTCTTTCCTCCTCCTCTGTAACTCCTTTTGTCTGACTCTTCCTTCCATCTCTCCCGTCTCCTATCCAGGCTGACAGGTTTCACCTCTGCTAAGTTATAATGTCACCACTGTGACTGATTGGACACATTCAGCACAAATCTGTCAGTCCTGTCCCATTCCTCCTCTCATGTAAGGAGCTAAAAAATACAGAAAAGAAACCCCTCAAAAAACAGTTTGTTCAGGGTGCAATGGCTTAAAGCTGGTTTGGTTTCTTTTTAACACTTAAAAATCTAAAAATTGCTCAGCTTGATTGAAAAAAAAATAAAATCAGCTGCAATTAGACATCTAAGAGCTTTCAAAGCTGGGGCCTTTGTGTCTCTGCATTTCAGTTCTTCCCTTTACAAACTGCAGTTCTCTGACAGCAAGAACGGGAGCTGCGTAATTATCCCCCTGAAGAGCTGGGGCTGGGGGGATTGGAAGCATGGAATAATCTACTTTAGAATTTACTCCAGGAGCTGTCGTTTCTGAGAGGCTTTAATTACACTGTAATTGCACAGATAGATGATCTCCTGTCTGTGCAGGCACTTCCCATTTCTGCTTTTGCAAAGGATTTCAGCCTTTTTATATCAAATACAGGCACATTGACTGCCCTTTGTGCTGGACCTGAAGTCACAGATTTGAGGGGTTTTGCATTTTTGAGTGGCAGAGCTGTGCCTGAGAGCCTGGCCTGTACTGGGGGGTTCTGTGGCAGCACTGAGGAACAGCTGAGAACTGGCTGCTGTAGTGTCAGCAGTGAACGAGTGATGCTGCTTGGAATTCATGCTCCTATTGACATGTCCAGAGAAGCTGTGGCTACCCCATCCGTGGAAGTGTCCAGGGCCAGTTTGGAGCCACCTGGGATTGTGGAAGGTGTTCCTGCCCACGGCAGGGTGTGGCTCTGGGTGGTCTTCACAGTCCCTTCCAACCCAAACCATTCTGTGGTTCATTAATTTAGAGGCTCTGTTCCCAAGGTGTTGCAGTTCTGTGGATTGAATGTGGAATATTTGTGATATCAACCCCCTCAAGGGATTTAGATGATTTATATTCATCCTGCCACCAGGTGCAGCACAGGGCAGGTCTGGCCTGGCCTGGCACCATCTGGTGTTGGTGACCCCACTCCTGACACAGAAAAGTTTGTACCTCATGGTGTGGATGGGGGAGTGGCCCAGGGTGAAGACCAGCAGGAGGGGAAGGGGGAAAGTGCTGCCCATTCACCTTCCCAGCTCTGGCTCTTTCCCAGTATCCAAGTCCAGATGTAAGTCAGAGTTCTCTGTATATCCCACATTTCCCTAAGCAGCTCATTCCCAGTCAAATGGGAGCCAGGCTTTAGCAGATCAGGGCACACACAGCAAGTTCTGAGAGCTGCCAGGAAACTCGAGAGAATAAAGAGCCTTGGAAACTTTTTCACCTTCCGTGCAGAGAGGGTTTCCAGAGGATTTCTAGGAGAAAGCCAAAAAAGCAAATATGGAAATACCTTATATCACTTAAAATTGTACCAACTTACTATGTGTCACCTTTCTCTCCTTAAGGAAAGAACAAGTGTCATTGGGATGGGCTGAGTTGAAAAAAATGATCTCTACAACTCCCAGACAGGAGGGTACAGCCAGGTGGAGGTCGGGCTCTGCTCCCAAGGAATAAGTGACAGGAGGAGGAAACAGCCTCAGATTTTGCCAGGAGAGGTTTAGATTAGATATCAGGAAAACTTTTTTTACTGAAAGGGTTGTCCGGCCCTGGCACAGTTGTCCAGGGCAGTGGTGGAGTCACCATCCCTGAGAGTATTCAAAAATGTTTGGATGTGGGACTTAAGTTTTGTGCTGAACTGATGGTGGTGCTGGGTCAGCAGTTAAATTTGATGATCTTATAGGTCTTTTCAAACCTTAATGATTCTGTGAGTCTGTGGATTGCTGTGGCAGAGGAAAGTGCTTAGTGGTGGTGACTGTGGAGATGACCTTGCACAGAATGGAGCTGTCACTCAGTCGCTGGTGTCCCATCATGGAATCATCATGGAATGGTTTGGGTTGGAAGGGACCTCAAAACTCATCTCAGAATCATGGAATATCCTGGAAGGGACCCCCAAGGATCATTGATCCACCTCCTGGCCCTGCACAGACACCCCAACAATCCCACGCTGTGCATCCCAGAAAGTGTTGTCCAAAGGTTCCTGGAGCTCCTTGGGCCCTGACCATTCCTTGGGGAGCTGTTGCAGTGCCTGATCATCTCATTGCACCCCCTGTCATGGGCAGAGACACCTTCCACTGTCCCAGGTTGCTCCAAGCCCCTTCAAGCTGGCCTTGGGGCAGCCGTGTCCGTGGTGCTCCCCTCACCTGAGCCCCCTGCTCTGAGAAGGGCCGGATGAGGAGAGCGCTGCTCAGCTGGGAGCTGGGCAGTGCTTCCCTGTGTGCAGGGAGAGGAGCCAGACAGGGCTGGGAATGAGCAGGTCCTGATGCACTTGGGGAGCTCTGGAGTCGCTGGGAGGAGGGAGATGGTGCAGGAAAGGATGCTGTCCA
The DNA here is from genome assembly GCA_018697195.1 of Certhia americana. NCBI lineage: Eukaryota > Metazoa > Chordata > Aves > Passeriformes > Certhiidae > Certhia > Certhia americana. Next base: position 209,355 of record JAGMWU010000033.1, read on the forward strand.
CATATCCTCCTCTTTCTTCTGCACTCCTCACACCCATACCTGCTCCTGGGCTGCTGCTGGGAGGGTGGGCAGTGCCAGGATGCTGCCAGCTCCTTGTGGGTGCTTGGCTCAGCTTTTGCTTTAAGACAGCCCTGGAGAAATCAGCAGCCTGGTGCTGCTGATCCCATCCTTAGGAAAACAGGGAAACCTTCCAGCCCAACAGCTCCCCTGGAAGATCCAGTGGCTTGTGGCAGCTGTCAGGATGGGAGGCTATGCTCTCCAAGGCCTCCCTTTCTTGGCCTGTTCATGGCTCACACTCATCCCTGGGTTGGTTCATGGTGCTGCAAAGCTTCAGGTTGTCTTAGAACTAGCCAGGACAGCCACGGATAATCCTGTGCCCTCAGCATTACTGGAAGGAAATGGCAATTTGGGGCCTTTCATATCATTCTGAGATTGGATAAGTGACCTCAAATCATAGAAATAAGTCTGAAGAGACAAATCATAGAAAATAGGGCTGAGGGGGACCTTGGGCGTGCACCTAATTCACCTCCTGTTTGAGGACACCTCTGCCTGTATCTTCCTTTTTCAGGCTTTTCTCCCCACTGATGGATGTTCCCTCTTTCCCACAGGCATTCTCTTCCCGCTCCTTGTTTTCATGAGGCTTAATTTGAATTTTTATACTGTGGTTAAAGCCATGACTTCTTTGTCCGAAAGCTGAATGTTTGCATTTCCTCATATCGATCCTTTAAATATACAAAATCTCCCACCAGGGGGGTTCTCTGCCTCCTTGGTCCTTCTAGGCTAAACCCACAATTCCTCTGAGTCACATTTGATGGATTTTGGATCTTTCTTATTCTTTCTTGCCCTTATTCACTTGAACTGCAGTGCCCTGGCTGCATGAGATGCTCAGAGAACTAGAATGTGTTGGGATTTTTGTCTTGCAATTTTCCTGTTCTGTGCCCTTTCCTAGAAAAACACGGAAACATGGATTTGCCTCATATCAGCTGGAGCTCCTGGATCTCTTTGGCACCAGGGTCAAATAAGTTTTTCATTCTTTTAACCAAATATTTCTGCTAAATTTAGAGTTGCATTTATTCTCACTAAATTAATCCTTTTTTTTTCCCCCAGACCATTCCTCCCCTTTGTTACCCCTGTGGGTTCTTGAGGCCTTCCAGGAGTGCTGGAACAGACAGGTTCCTCTGGAGAATTCCTGGGCTTTCCCTTTTGAGATGCCTCAGGTTCCTCAGGGCAGTGTTAAAGGTGGTTTCCCAGCTGTTTGCTTCATCTGGTCCAGATTGCTGGAAGCTCATTGCTGCTTATCAATTGTGGTTATCAAAGGTGACATTTTTTCATGTTGAGATGTCACCTAGGCTGGTTTTTTCCCTTTATCCCCATGTCAGAACTGCCTTTGGAATGCTGCAGTTTGTGTGTCCTCTGAAGGTCTCTGGCCATACTGGGACCTTCTGAGCTCACTGGAGTTCTCTCTGATGCTGAGGCTGGGTGTGCTCTGCCAGCCTGCAGGATCTGCCACTCGTTTTGCAAGGGATACTTAAAAAGTTTTAACTATAAATGTTAGAACAATACAGTTTGAAAAGCTACAGTGGGCTTTAGATGACACTGTGCCAGGGAAGGGTCAGGTTGGATTTTAGGGAAAGGTTCTTCTTGGCCCAGAGCGTGCTGCGCACTGTCTCAGGGAATGGTCCCAGCCCTGAGGCTCACGAAGCTCCAGGAGTGTTTGGACACCACTCCAGGGATGCACAGGGTCTGTTGGGCTGTCTGTGCAGGAGTTGGACTGGATGATCCTTGGGGTCTAACTCAGAATGTTTTGTGATTCTCTGATTATTAATTGCTTTTCCACACACCAACAAAATTGGAAGTGGGATAGGAAAGGTCACCATGAAGAGGAAGAAATGAATGAACTCCAAAAGCCAGTGGGATGAAAGTACTTAAGTTTAAAGGCTTTGTAGCCACCCCTCACAGGCTGGTGCTGGTTACAGATCATATTGGCCTAAACAAAAACTACCTTTAATCTCATAAAAATGAAAGTAAATGTCAGAGTGCTCCAACAGACCCGTGTGGGGATTATCTCAGGGTGCAGGAGGGTTGGCAGAGTCAGCCCCAGCAGCACAGGGCAGGACCTCTGCAGGGTGGAATAAAGCCACCTGTCCCCAGTCCAGCTTCCCTGCCCCCTGCAAGTCCCAGATGGTGCAGAAAGAGGAACCCACCTGCTGGTGGCCTGTGTTTGTTCTGAGGAAGGGGTGGGTTGGAAACAGCTGAGGCTCCATCATTTCCATCACTCAGCTGTGTTGGAATTGTGAGTGTTTGACTTGGCTCAGCACAGATAAAAGTGATGGAGTGACCAGGCTGCTTTTGGAGGTGATGCAGGCAAAGCCATATCCAACAGAACAGTGAATTCCATGAATTTCATTTTTCTGAGGACTGATGTTGTTTTCCTCACAGTAAGGGAGGAGGGGGATGTGGTGCCGGGCAGGAGCACAGCAAAGGCCAGTGGAGCTCCAGTGGGGAACATGTGGGCTCCCTTACAGGAGTAAGGGGTCATGGCAGGGTGTGAAGGAGGGGAACACTGAATCACAGAATCAGCCAGGGTGGAAAAGACATTTGAGATCATTGAGTCCAACCTATGACCTAACACCACCTTATCACCCAGACCATGGCACTGAGTGCCACATCCAGGCTTTCCTTAAACACTGTTATTGTCACTTCTGATTTAACCTTCTGATTCCTGCTGAGCAGCCAAACCTCGTGGGCTGGGCTCACAGCTGATGCAGGATAGAGTTGTGTCTGCACAGTGTTCTGCTGGGGTGACACTGCTGTGATGTGTCCCCAGGAGCCCTACTACGTGCGCTGCATCAAGCCCAACGACAAGAAGTCCCCGCAGCTCTTCGACGAGGAGCGCTGCCGGCACCAGGTCGAGTACCTGGGGCTGCTGGAGAACGTGCGGGTGCGCCGGGCCGGCTTCGCCTACCGCCAGACCTACGAGAAGTTCCTGCACAGGTGAGAGGCTGCCAGGCACTGCCCAGCTCCTCGGGGTGTGCTTGGTTTAAATCAGCTCCTGGATGAGCTGAAATGGATCCCACAGGACCATGGATGCTCTGGTTCACCTGTGCCAAGGTGGCTACTCCGGTTCAGTTGTGCTGAGTTGCTTGTGCTGCTCAGGCTCAACTGCTTGTCTGCTGAAACTCGCTGGCTGTGTTACTCTGCAGCAGGAACCTGTAATGAGGAGCTTCCCCTGAGTATCACCCTAAAACCTGAGCTAATTAACTGGTGTTTTCTCTCTGAGTTGTCTAATTGTTGCAGCAAGACAGTGGTGTGTCTGGGGGAGCACGTGGTAGTGCATGGTGACATTATGTGGGAAAAACCCCTGTTTAAAACTGGAAGTCTGAGAAGGGGGATGGTATCATGACCCCATTAAATGTGCTTTTGATTCTTCTTGCCCTCCTAATTCCTACCAGACGTGTGACAAATAACATGTTTTAGATTGAAATTTGTCTTAAGGCTTCACTAAATTAATGTGAGCCCTGCAAGTTCAACTTACTCTGATGGAACAGTGAATGGAGTTTTTGTTCTGTTATTGAATCAGGTGAGAAAAGGGCTGTGAGAATAAAAAAAATTAAACTATCCAAGCAGGTGGTATGTCTTGAGTTAGAAACAAAGTGCTGGTGAAAGATCTTTTGCTGTTCACTGTGGAGATTTGCGTGCATATGTCATAATGCCCAAGGTGGAATGAAAGGCTCTGGCTTCCTATATCCAGTCTGCAGCACTGGGGATCCTGTACCATTCTGCAATGAATGGAGTGTACTTTCACTTCACATGTGTAATTCGTTACAATTTATTCTTAAGATTTGTGTAATCACTATTAATATAAACAGCTGCTTTGTTTTTAATGAATGTTTGATGAGCTCCTGTGAGCTCCAGCCTCACAGTGTTTGCAGCCAGGAAACCAAATCAGCACATGGCAACTACTTCAGCTTTTGGGCTGCTGGAACAGGAGTCCTGCCCAGCCCTGGCATGGGTTTTGACATCCAAAGTGAGGGATCAGAGACTGTTTGTGTGTGTGGTGTTGCTCCAAGCCTGATCTGCAATGGCTTTCCTAAATTAAAAAAAGGAGAAAAATAACTTCTAAATAAAATAATAAATACAGATAATAAAACCAGAAAAATAACTTCTCTTTTCTGTAGGAGAAGAGTTTGTTGATATTTAGCCCTAAATCCTGTAAGGTAGTTGATATCTCCTCTCTCTCAGTAGGGAATGAAGTGAAGCACAGTTAAGACCATTATAAATGTCCTTCTCAAGCTTTCCTTGGATAAAGAAAACCTTCCTTTGAGCTCTGTGCAAACCACGCTGCCCTTTCCAATTTGAAGTATTTTCTATTGGACCAGGAGTTGTCCCTTCCTGTGGTCACAGCATCATCCAGTTGGGTTACACACATGGCACTTACACATACGGAGTGCATTCTCTTGGTTTAATATATAAATTACCATAAAAAAAACCCCCCTGGTTGGATGTGAGTGTAATCCAATCCTTTTCATGTAGAGGCATCCATATGCCTATTCCAGGCCATGTCGAACATAGCATGGAATCAACATGGAGAGCTGTGAACAGCAGGCTGGGAGGAGACAGTGAGGCCCAGCTGCAGCTGACACCCAATATTGTTCATTAAAACTTCATTTAGTGGCTTGCAGAAGTCTTGGTTCTTAGGAGAGCTGGACTGGGAAATGTTAACTCCAGGAGCAGCCTCATCCCTGTTGGGTGCTTCCATAGGGAGGACCAGAGGGGAAGGAGAAACAGAGGTGTTTGGAAGTGGGTGTTCCATGTCTGTGTGACCTTGGAAGCTGTGGGGATCCGCAGGCAAGAGAGGGGCAGGGCTGTGGTGTCAGGGAGCAGATTTATTCCAGCCTCTACCTGGCTATAATTAGCAACAAGCCAGGATTGTGAATGGCTGTGGTATTCAGGCCACATGCCCTGTGCTGCAGGGAAGGAGTTGGTGGCATTGTGTGACATGTGGGGGGACAATGGACAATGGGAACAGCTATACAGCTGGGATATTCCACCTGCTGTGGCTGGGAGGGAGGGGGGGCCATCAGCACTGGGGTGTCTTTAATGCCTGTGTAAAGGAGCAGGAGGGTTTAACATCTGAGGCAGGTTTTCAATGCTGTGACATCCCTTCTCTCCTGAGCTCCTTGGTGGGGCAGGCCAGGCTCATAGCCTGGATCCCAGCCTGATCCATAGCCTGGATCCCAGCCTGATCCACAGCCTGGATCCCAGTCTGATCCATAGCCTGGATCCCAGCCTGATCCACAGCCTGGATCCCAGCCTGATCCACAGCCTGGATCCCAGCCTGATCCATAGCCTGGATCCCAGCCTGATCCATAGCCTGGATCCCAGCCTGATCCACAGCCTGGATCCCAGCCTGATCCATAGCCTGGATCCCAGCCTGATCCATAGCCTGGATCCCAGCCTGATTTGCAGCATTGTTCCGAGCCTGTTTAACAGCCTTTTTCCCAGCTCGGGGTGTTGTACTGCCACTGTTTTGCTCTTTTATATTTTATTATTCCTAACATAACTGTCTCGAGGTGAGAGATTTTTCCCAGTGAGTGAATTATTACAGGAACATTTTCCTGATGAGAACAGGGAAGAGAATCTAGGATTGATGTCCTGTGTGTCCGTGTGTGTGAGAGCAGGAATGCTTTTGCCAGCACGTGCTAACTCTTCTCCTGGAGTCTGAAGGGAGGGGTTTTTCATGTTTATTTATTAGTGAGATCCCTGCAGCCCCCGGGGATGGTGTTCCCTGATTCGGCGCAGTGTGCGCCTCCATTTCCCCCTCCTTCCACAGCGTATTCCAAAGGCTAGTTTGATGAACGAACGTGGCGCTGGGATGTGTTTCCATTCAGGCTCTTTGAGGCTGTTCCGAGCCTCCTGCGGTGCCGCCGCTCCCGGGAAAAGGGTGATTGTGAGGCCGTTTAAGTGTAACTGAGAGCTGAGAGTGTCTGAAGCTTTGAGATTGATGCCTGCCTTGGCTGAGGACTTTGAAGTGCAAAGTGGCTGAGTTCGCTGAGTGCTTGTTTTATTTAGAACGCGAATGCGAGTTCCATTCCAGGGAAAACGTCTATTACAGCTCTTATTATGTCCATAAATCTTATGCAGAAAATTCATTGTTGCTTTTTGCAAACGCCTGTTCCTCTAATCAGCATTTCCTGGGCCAGTAAATCTTACAGAGCTCGGGCTGATCCCGGTACTTCGGGTTTGATTTGTAGGTGTCTTAGTTTCAGACTGCATTTCTCCGTAGTGGAAATTGGAGTTTGGGAGGTGAGGATGGGAGGGATGGCTGACCCACAGTTACAGGAGGTGTTTGCACAGACTGGGGCAGCCAAAGCTCTGCTGCAGGGAAGTGACAGAGTTTGTTAGAAATGACTTTCCAAAAGTGATGTATGAGAAAAAATTATTTGCAGAATTTTTAAATTCAGGTTTCCTGATAAAGCAATTGGTTGCAGGCTTCTCATGCATAATGTGAACAAAACAAAGTTTTCCTTCCTTAAAAAAAAAACCCAAGCCAAACCAACCAAACAAAACCCAAGCAAACAAATAAAAGTTAAAATTGTATACTGAAGGTGGGAAAAATGGAACAGACAAATCTGCAGGAAGCCAGTCCTGTATTTGTCCCCTTGTATCAATTCAGTGCAGATTGATTGAGCTCTTCTCAATATTATTTTGCAGCATCTCACAAAATTATGCATCCCCTTAAGTCATTTTCCTTGTATTTTGAGGATTATGACTACAGAAGACATCTTCAGACTCTTTCATCTATATTCAGTTTTATTACAATTTAGTTGATAATTTTTTCTAAAACCAACTGAAGTTTGGCCTTCTTGAGCACCTTGGTGGTAAATTCACATTTGTAAATTGTACCTTTTAATTTCAGATACAAGATGATCTCTGAATTCACTTGGCCCAACCATGATCTCCCCTCAGACAAGGATGCTGTGAGGAAGCTCATCGAGTGCCATGGCTTCCAGCACGACGTGGCCTACGGCAAGACCAAGCTCTTCATCCGCACGCCGCGGACTCTGTTCACCCTGGAGGAGCTGCACGCCAAGATGCTCGTCAGGATCGTCCTCTTCCTGCAGAAGGTAAAGCTTCCACTGCCTCAGAAACTCAGTTTAAACCACCCTTGCTCTCCTTTCTGGCTCTGTTGCTGCACAGATTCCAGACTTCTGTAGTTTGGTCACTGCTGGATATTTTCAGGGCTCTTTCCGTGGTGCTCTCTGTAGCCTTGGTGTAGTGTGAGCTGTAGCATCTAAGAAGTTGTTCACCACTGTTTAAGAACTTTCTGTTTTCTCAGTGGAAGGAAGATGTCTGGGAGCTTGGGAGACTTCTATGGCTGAAATATGGAATCACAGAATTGCAGGCTGGTTTGGATCATGAGGGACCTTAAAAGCCAGTCCCATCATGCCCTGGTACAGGATGCCCAGAGGAGCTGTGGCTGCCCTATCCCTGGAAGTGTCTAAGGCCAGGCTGGACGGGGTCAAGTGGAGAGGTCAAGTGGAAGGTATCCCTCCCCATAGCAGGGAATGGGACTGAGGAAGTTTTCAGGTTCCATTTAACACAAACCACCCCATGATTCTCTGGTGTTAGTACTTGCTGAAAACTGTGTCTGTATGAGCAAGATCTGTCTGGCAAAGAGCAGAAATGGCAGGGCTGGAAAAGTGGGTTAGTTCAAGACTTTTAGAAACATATTTCTTAAAATGCGTATCTTAAAATGCGTATGTGAAATATTTGGAACCTGGGAAAAAACAGAACCTCTGAACCCATTCCTGTCCCTCACAAATAGAAGCTGCTGACACATGAGTGTAAAGATTTGACAAAGCAAAAGCTCTGCAGGGAGCATAGCTTTGCACAAACTCTCCAGACCTGGTGGACTGAATGGGGTAGAGCCTGAAGGAGAAGTTGCTCCTGGGAGCTCTGAGTTCTGTGGAACACTCACATTTGTGGTGTCTGCAGTGCATTGGGTGTGATTCCCTTCCTGGAAACCCAAAACCAGTTTGACCAGTATGGAGCAGAAAGCATTGAGTCTAGGTTTGGTCTCTTGGTATTTATGGTGCTGAATGGATTCTCTTTAGTAGGGAATTCTGCAGCTCTTGTGCACAGTGAATTTTTCTGGAAAGGCCAAGCTCAGGCTGTGGAGGATGCAGGCCCTGCCTTTCTCTGAGCTTTGTGGTTCAGAGTTTTGGTCCCTGTTTCTGAGTATGTCCTGCTGCTCAGCTTCCTTGAACTATTCAACATCTTCTCCTACCTTCCTTCCCTGGAAATGGGAGCACTTTTTTTAAAATCTGGTTTATTCTCTTGGGCTGGCCTGGGGCTAATCTGTGGGGCCTCCATGTCCTCTGGGAGGTGTTCCTGGATCCTCATGCTCACCAGGGGTTCTAGGGAGGAATTTCCTGCCTGGAGCAGCTTGGATGCTTTCAGGGAGGTCACAGGGCCACAGCTCTAACCCAGAGTAATGGGGTGAGCTAATGAGCTCCTTGTGGAATAAAGCAGGGGGGACTGCTTTCTTCCAGGTGACTCCAGCCTTCATATTGAGGGGTGACTTTTTTGGAAATTGCAAGGTGCAGCTACTGGAGAATCATTTCAGAGCTCTGGGCCGTGTTACTGTGGGAGCAAATCATGGCTCACTGAGCTCCAACCTCCTCCTTCAGATAAATCCAGTGAGAGGCACAATTTTAACAGCAACTTGTCAGTTTTGTGAGTTTGCTGCGAGCTCCAGAATTGAGTTGTCTGGGCTGGGATCTGGAGCAGGCTCAGCATCAAAGACAGCAGGGAAAAGGATTTTTTCCCCTGGAAGGTAAATACCTGCTTAGGTGTAATGGATCAACCCCTTTGCCCCACAAAGGGTTTTGCTGCAGTGAGTTTGTGTGGCATCAGGTGTAGAATAATAACGTGCTTCTGAGGGTTTCGTTGTTCCCACAGTCAGCAAAAGTGATAGAAATTAAAATGCTGGTGCATGTTGTCCTGTGGCTGTCCAAATTTCCCTGCCCTGTGTTCTGTTCTTCCTGAGGTGGGGAGAGACCAACATGAGTTTACCTGAGGACTGAAGCAGGACATGGAGGTATCTTCTTGTTATTTTTCTGTGAGAAATCTTCAGGGAGTTCTAACTTATGTCATAAAGGATTTGTGGGGAAAAGACAGACTCCTTCTCAAATGCTCTAGGTACTGAGGACTCTGGAGAAATCTGGATGTCCTCCTGGAGCTCCTTTCCTGTAGCTGAACCCTCTCTGCTTTCACTCCCTGGAGGTTCTTCAACCAGGCTCTCAAATGCTGGCAAGGGGATGCAGAGAAGCTTTTCAGAGTCCTGGAACTTGCCACTAAACCAAGAAACACTCAATGAATCATTAAATGCTTATTAAACAGCCCATCTGTTAAAGAGCAGGTGTTGAGCTGGTATGGATTAGAGACCTTGTACAGTGTTAAATCTACCTGGCAAAAGCTTGACTTTGTCTCCATTTTCAGTGTTTCTCTTGTTTCCTGTTAACTCTGCTCCCAGCCCTGGCTGGGATCCCTCCCATACTCTGTTGCTGGCAGATGGGGCCAGTGGAGTTGGGCAGTGCTGGAAAAGGTACAGTCAACATTCAAAAATCAAACCAGAGGAGGGATCTGATGAGGCCTTCTCTGAGCTCTGAAAGCATCAAGGCAATTTTGCCTGTCGTTTCTGTTCTCAACTTGCTTTCAATTGTTCATTAACAACTCACAGGGAAATTTAATTCTTGATTTTTTTTTCCTTCTGTAGTTTTGCCTGTGAGCATCAAAGGCTGAGGGAGGCAAACTGTGAGCACATTTAGAAGGATTTAATTTTCTTTTAAATAACTGAGCCTTCTGTTGCATTGGAGTTCCTCAAATATGAATTTAGGAAAAGGGAAAGACAGAGGAGATGAAATGTGGTGTTGTGACAATGGGCACTTACGTGACACAAGCTGAGGCAGATGTGAGGAGCAGCCTTAGAGCAGCTGATCCCAGCCTGGGGCCCAGGGGTGTTTTCCTCTGCACAGGAATGAGTGTAAGTGAAAGAATTCACATTTAGCAGCATTTTTTCTAATTATGTGTATTCTGTGGCTTATTGCTCTCCTGCAAATCATGAGGCTTTCCAGGAGGGATTCAGTAATTATCTGGAGAGCTTCATCATCCAGTGACCCTTAACCCTCCAAACAGTGCTGCTGCCTTTGTGTAATGGTGCTTACAAGTTTGGTTAAATTGAATTAAAACTAACTTCTAGTTTAAACAGATAATTTTACTTTCTTTTGTTGTACTTTTCTGGGATGTCTTCACCTTTTGATTTATTTTTCACGCTGCTTTTTTTTTTCCTGTGGTAAAATGTCAGTGAGATTCCAGGCTGTAATTTTCCTTCTGCCCCAACGCAGTCAGTGAGCAGATGTGATGTGATTTAACTGTGGCAACTTGCTGGCTCCAGGAGAATTCAGCAAGTGAGAGCTGTGTCCAGTGTCACAAACCCCATATGGCAGTAGGGACATCACACCAAAGGGTCACTCCAGAAGCCCCAGCTGAGGTTGTTTCATGTAGTGCTTTAGGGTTTATTTGTTGTACCTGTGCTCCTGCCAGCTCTGTGATTCTCACTCTGAATTCAAATGGAGCAGCTCTAATGTTAATCATGCAAAAAAAAAAAAAAAAAAAAAAAAAGCTGCCATGAAGCTCTGCCCTTGGAAAAGCTGCCACAGGCTCATTAGCTGTGCAGAGCAGAGCTTTGTTCGGGGAAGAAAGCCCGGGCAGCCGGCACGTGCGGGCTGCGCAGATGATGGCTCCTGTCACTATAATTTACTGCACTATTTCGGTGTCATTTTATCAGGCCGGCACAGCTGCGTATGGAAATCGCTCCCGAAATCTTCCTGCCTGGCACGGAGGCAGCAGGAATGTCCTTGAGTGCAACCCAGCCCCTCCTGGGACACAGCCCAGCAGCAGGGGGAGCCCGGGGGGCAGTGGGGCTGAGAGGGGCAGTGCCGGCCCTGGGACGTGCCCTGGGCAATCCCAAGGTGTCCTTGGGCATCCCAGCGTGTCCGTGGAGCCCGGATGGGCTCTGCAGAGGCTCGAGAGCTGCCATCACCATGGCAACATTCCCCAACCCGCGGGGACAGCAGCACAGAGCCATGGCTGACATGTCGTCATTCCAAGTCATCATTCTGTGTTTCACCTTCCCTCTCCCGCCCCGTGAGCCCTGGGAGCTCAGGACACAGGGAAGCCTCAGCCATACAGGGAAGCTCCTCCATGGACACAGGAGGTGTTTCCTGACAAGTTATGGAGGGTCAGAAGCAATCCAGTGGGAATTTGGGCCAGTGACCCAGATAAAACGGATACAGTGGATTTGCCTCTGTACTCCAGGCTTTTTCCTTCCTGAGGCAATGTTTGTGCATGCCAGCTATCAATGGGAACAGGTCTATAATAACACATGGATTTGTATCCTGGCCCCAGGCTTTGATCTGGAGAGGCTCTGGCAGGGAGGAGCTGTGACAGGAGATGCTGTGGCTCCTTCCCAAGGAGCAGGGGCTGGGAGCTGCCAGGACCAGGTGGAGGGAAGGAGGAAGAGCTGGCTCTGGTCCCCTGCGCTAACACTGACTGATCCCACGGCTCCTCCTGTGCTGCTCCCCTTCCCTGGGCCAGGAGCATCCCTGTCTGCTTCCAGTGAAGGCATTGAGGCAAAAAGTCCATCCTGCCCACCCCAGAAAATGTCAAAGCATTTTAAAAACACTTTACCTCTTACCAAAAAAACGAAAGAAAAGGGGGAATTTTCTGCCACTTTAGCCCCACAACAGCCCAGCTGCCTTCAGAGAAGTGATCATGCTTTCAAGAACTGGGGACTTGCCTGTAGGGGAAAAGCAGGAGAGCTGGATCCTGCCCTTTCAGTAGCAGGTGCCTGGAGACACCTGGATACCTTCTTGATGTCCTTCTGCTCCAGGAAATGCTGTGGAAGCACTCTGTAAGAAGTGTAAATAATGTGTTATTGCTGAGCAAGAGAGGAGAGAGGGTGCTGCGTGTGTGCACCCCTGTGTAAAATACGGTCCAGCAGAGTATGGAGAGCAGGGAAACAGCCTGTTCCAGGGTCTGGTGTCCCAGCTTGGGCACCTGGAGCTTCACAGCTGTTGGAGTCACTTTAAAGCTTGGCTTATTATTTCCAATACAGGTGGAGAAAAACAAAACACAAAGAAAACCCCAGACTCTTCCCTGAGCCTGCTGCCACCATGGGAAAGAATATTTGTTCTCTGATGAGTTGGTTAAACCAACCTTTGGTGGCTCTGATCTTGTAAATCATTCCAGATTCTATCTCTGCCTATCACAGTTAGAGAGGATTTTTTCCATGCTCATCCACATGTACCTCAGGCAAATTGGGAAGAGCAAATTCAGCCATTGCTGCTGATGCTTCCACATTGTTATCATGGCAGGGAATGAGCTTTTGTTGTGCCTGAGCTTTCTATCTTTTCAAAGGCTCTGGTTCTGCTGCACCTCAAGGGGTCTTTAAGCCTGATTTGAACTGTGACAGAGCTGCCAGTGTGGTGTAAAAAAGGGCAAAAAGCACAATTACGGGCCAGTGATCTGAACTTGGGAAAGATCTGGATTCCAGGGGATAGCAAAAATAGCAGGGTCACGTGAGGGGACCTGTAACAAGATCACTTCTGTGTGGATCTTCATTCCCAATGGGACACTTAGGGATAAATCACAGTCGCTGGGAGGGAGTTTGTCACTTGGGCTCATTATGAGGCTTTGTGGGAAAAATAAGTGTACAGTGCTTGATCTGTGTTTGCTGAAGTGTCCCGGGGGGTTGGGCTGCATGATCTCCAGAGGGCCCTCCCAACCCCAGCTGTTCTGTAATTCTGGGGGTTTCATTTCTTTTTCCCCACGACTCAAGCTGCTGTCCCCAGCAGCAGACTGTGTCTTAGTGGTGTCTGAGTAACATTTCCCAGGTTATTGCATGGCTGCTTTCCCTGAGTTTGCTTTGTTCTGGATAAGCTCTCCCCAGAGCAGGTCAGTTACAGCTCCAGACATGGAATGAATTCTCAACTGCTTCACTCAGGGATGTTTTCACTCAGGAGATGTAGGGTTTGGTTTTTTCCCTCAATAGATGTAGGGGGTTTTCCCTCAACAGGTGTAGGGTTTGTTTTTCTCACTCAATAGATGTTTGGTTTGGGTTTTTTCCTCAATAGGTAGATGATTTTTCCCTCAATAGATATAGGGTTTTCCCCTCAAAATATGTGTGGTTTTTCCCTAAATACATGTAGGGGGTTTCCCTCAGTGGGTGAGGGCTTTTCCCTCAGTACATGCAGGTTTTAGGCTGCTGCAGCTGCAGTCAGATGGAAGGTCCATGGATATCATGGTAGTGTCTCCAAGAGTGACAACCAGGCAGTGCCTTGAGAACAGCAGGACCAGGGTGCAACCATCTCTCCTGAACACTTTCTCTGTCCCACTGGATATTTGGATTCAGGATGACATGAGCTGGGAATGGCTTTTTCCATTCAACAACACCCTCTGGATTTCTCTTTTCCATGACATTGCAGATGTCTCACCAGGTTTTAGGTTTTGCAGCTGCCTTTGGCAAGCTCAGCTGAACACTGCAGGGAGGGGCCTGGCTGTGTTTGGGTCCCTGCAGGCACCAGCCTCATGTGACATCTGCACAGTCCTGCACCAACATGGCAGGATTTCACTCAGGACTGGAAGCTGTGAAGGAGAGGGGAGCTGGACAGGGATTTCCAGCTTCATTCCCACTGTGAAGTTGGAAAGGAACTTTTTGAAAGAGCAGGGAGTGACAGGACAAGAGAGAATGGATTTGAGCTGAAAGAGAGAAGAATTATACTGGACATTAGAAATTCCTCCCTGTGAGGGTGGGAACACACCCTGGCACAGGGTGCCCAGAGCAGCTGGGGCTGCTTCTGGATCCCTGGGAGCGTCCAAGGTCAGGTTGGATGGGGCTTGGGGCAACCTGGCATAGTAGAAGGTGTCTCTGCCCATGGCAGGGGGTGGGACTGAGTGTCCCTTCTAACATAAACCATTCTGTGATTCCATGTCCCTGTGGACATCTGTCACATCCCTTCTCAGTCCTCTCTTCCCATGAGAAGTGTTTTAGATAACGTTTCTCCAGGTTTGGAGGTTGTTCTGTGCTTCTGGTTGTCTCTGCAACCTTTACCAACACTAAACACTGAAGGTGAGGAAATCACCTGTAGTTCAATACCTTCATCATTAAAAACTCTCCCTTGAATTTTCAGGGGATGAGAGAATGTTCCTGCCTCCTTTTGATGGCAGCAGTTTTGTTCTGGTGATTGGAAACTTCTCTGCTTCCCTGACACTGAAGCTTTGGCAGTTCCCATAATCTGTTGATGCAAAGTTGTCTTCTCCTTCCGCTGGCAGGGAGGAGCTGTGACAGGAGATGCTGTGGCTCCTTCCCAAGGAGCAGGGGCTGGGAGCTGCCAGGACCAGGTGGAGGGAAGGAGGAAGAGCTGGCTCTGTCCCCTGCGCTAACACTGACTGATCCCACGGCTCCTCCTGTGCTGCTCCCCTTCCCTGGGCCAGGAGCATCCCTGTCTGCTTCCAGTGAAGGCATTGAGGCAAAAAATCCACCACATTTTCCTTCCCTGGAAGGGGAAGTGGTCACAGCCCCAAGGCTGCCAAAGCTCCAGTAGCATTTGGACAATGCTCTCAGGGATGCACAGGGGATGGGATTGTTGGTATGTCTTTGCAGGATTGGATGATCCCTGTGGACTCCTTCAGGAGATTCCGTGATTCCTGGTGTGCCAGAGGCAGGAAATCCTGCAGGGTGCAGCCAGGATTAGTGAGGTGGCCTGTCAGGCCCATGGGACACCACAAAGGGCACCCGTGGACCAGCAGCTCCATGTGGGGGGATGGTTGGGAGCTTTCCCAGGGCTGGGAATCTCATCCCTGTCCCAGAGCATAAGGGATATTTATTGCAGCTGTGGCTGAGCTGCAGAAGGAGCTGCAGGGGGAACCTGGAGCTGAGGTGTGGCTGCATCCCACCCTGGGACCTGCTGAAGCATGGTTCTTCTAGTGATTTTTGTGTTCATTGTTGAACACAGTCTTGTTAGTGCCAGCTAATTAATCTCGGAGCGGCACCCTTCTCTCTGTCCAGCCTGTGGAATATTGTTGCTATTAAGTGAAGCAATAGAATGAACATTGTTCAGCTGACTTATGTGAAAAGAGAGAACCGCTCTCAGCAAATGCAGCAGCTCTTCCCCCTCGCTGCTTGCTGAGGTGATCTTGGAGAACAGGGAGCCCTTGCTTTAAACCCTTTGCTTCAAACCTTTATGGGATCCACATTTACTCAAACTGGGAAAAGGCAGATCACAAACTGGGGCTGTGAGTGAGGTCTGAGGCACTCCATCACACCCCTGCTCTGCGAGGAGGTGATCCTTTGGAGCAGTCAGGACTGGGATCACTGAGGATGGGAGCGTTTCTCTGAGGACCCGTGGCCACCGTGTGTGCAACTCCTCTGCGCTGGCACATAAATATTTAATAACCCTGCCTGTGTGAGAGCCATCAGAGCTGAGCAGGGAGCTTCATGCCTGCCTGAATTATGGGGTTTGTTTGATTCTCGCCAGTTGGGCTGCCTGGAGGGCAAACCATGGGCTGGGACACATGGAATATTGATCATGGAGCAGTCCGGGCTGGGCCGAAGGAGGGTGGTGGGAGGAGGTGTTTGTGGTGCAGCCGGAATGGAGGAGTTTTCCAAGGTTTGTTTCTTTGCAGAACTACTCCAAAATACAACTCTGGGGTTTAATTTAGCCAAGCTGGGTTTGTTTGCTGAGTCCTGGCCATTCGTTTGCTCACTCATGTGTTTGGATTGGGAGCTGTGTAGGTTTTCTTCTGCGCTCTCAGGGATTGCAGCATCTAGGTCAAATCTAGATTATCCCTTTTTCCATGGGAGATGTACAGGCAAGGCGATTGCTGCATCCTGAGCCCACCCTGGATGCTCTGCTGGCTTTTCCTGTGCTCTGCAAGGGTCCATTTAATTGTTTTCCTTTCTTTCTTCCCTTTTTTTTCCTCATTTTTTAAATGGTACATTCAAAGCATGGAACAGCCTGCAGACAAGGCTGTAATGCGTAGATTGGTATGGAAGATTTATATTCTGCTGAGGTGGAGGGTGTGATCTGGGTAAGGTTTCTTCAATCTTAGAAACTCTGTTGAAAGCTCAGTGTGATATTTAAACTGATTCTAAAGGTGTGTTCAGATCTCCCTTGACATTCATCTGAATTTTAATTTATTAAATTTTAATCAAAAAACATGTGAATTAAACATTCTTTAGAAAAAAAAAGTCAGTGCTTCCCTTAAGCTGGGATGTGTCTCTTGCTTTGGCTGAAAGCTGTTTGTGCAAGTCTCTGTTTTAGAAGCTGCCAAAGCAGCTGCTGCACTGGGAGTGGTGGCATCAGCCCTCGGGACACTACTGGGATCACTGAACCCAGGGCTGTGCAGGAGGAGTTCCCTTGCTCTGGAGCTTTTCACGTCCCCAGGGATCATTTCCACCTCTGGGGTGGCCTGAACTGAGGGAATAAAAAGGACTGGAGGAAAGCTGTGGCTGCCCCACCCCTGAGAGTGTCCAAGGTCGGGTTGGACACGGCTCAGAACAGCCTGGGATAGTGGAAGCTGCCCATGACAGGAGTGGGGCTGGATGGGCTTTAAGGTCCCTTAAACCATTCCATTTGGTAGATGTTTCTATGAAACATCCCATTTAAAAGGCTGTAGAATTGGTAGAGGTCTCTGGAGTGTGAAGAAAGAACAGCAAGGAGCTCCCTCACTGGGAGTAGCTGTAGAAATAAATAATCTCTGTTGTGGTCAGGGGTTTAAGCTGTGCTCAGACTTTGTTTTTCCAGCCTCTTCCTTTCCTCTCTATCCCTCTCTTAGCCCTTTAGTCCTGATTTCAATTGCCCTCCTAATTTTTCCTCCCCTGAATTTTAGGAGGACAAAGTCTAGAGAAGGCAAAGGTATTGAAAGAGGTGAGGAGAGATCATGGGTGGGGGCTGGAAGGGGGAATGTTGTTTGGTTTATGGTGCTCTTTAGGGGTTTTTTAAGCCAAAAAACTCCTTTTCTTTCCATTTTCAATATAATCATCTTTACATCTCTGCTCTTTTGTTCTGTGGTTTGTTCGTGGGCCCTTCAGTGCCTACTCACACGGAGGAATCAGCACATGCTGCTGGTTATTCCCCTCCCCTGCCATGTCTCCATCCATTCCATGTCCTGTCCCTCTGCTCTTGCTTGGGCCCTGGGCTGGGCTCTGATCGATGGCACAATCGACTGCCTTGGAGTCTGCTCCAGAGGGGTCACTTGGAAAACTGTCATCAAACTGGTTTTTTGGGAGCCATGGCATCCTCCACCCCCTCCCTCATGCCCCACACACATTTCTACCTCTTCTTCCCTCTGGAATGCTGCCAGACCCTTCTGGCCTCCTCTGCCTGTGATGCTTGGCTGGCAGTTAGTGGCTCCATGTCTGCTGGTTGGGATTTGGGATCTGGGGAGGCAGATGGCTCTGGAACTAGAGCTGAAGCCGTTCCAGCAATGTCACTCTGATTTCAGACTCCTTCTGCCCTGCGGCTGATTTTTCCTGAAAGATAAAGGGACTTTGCCTCTTGGAGGCTCCTGCTCCTCTTGTCAGCTTGGGTGGAAGCTGGCTCGGGATTCGGGAGCTGTCAGGACAATCTCAGGAGGTCAGGTGGGGACAGGGTGATCTTCAGTCTCATTCCCATGGGAAATCAGGTTAACCAGCAGGGAAAGTCACAGGAGCGGTGAAAGGGAAGTATGGATTTATTCTTGCCTGTGGGAGGGGTGACACAGGGCTCTGCTATCCCAGGCTGGTTTACTCTGGTTGTAAGGACTCTCTAAATGCTAGTTCTGAAGCTCCCTGCTGGCTGGGATGTGGCTAGATTGAAGTGGGAATTACGAGGTGCCTGTGGGTGTCAGGTCTCAGAAGGATGATCTGCTGGATCCCTTTAGAAATGGGCATGAGAATCCCTTGGATCTTACCTTGGGTGCAGAGGCATGAAGGAGAGAAGCAGAACCCTGGATGCACAAATCCTTCGGTTGGAGTTTGGCCCTCCTTGGTCCCCAGCACACAACAAAGCAGTACCTTTGCAACAGGAGAATCTGTTACAGACCATTTAAAACTTCCCTCTGGAAATTTGATGTGTTTAATTCCATTTTACAGGGCTCAATGTTCTTGAGTTATGAACTGGAGGTGGGGGAGAAGTGAAAAGGTGCATTGGGCAGAGCTCTCCCAATATTCAAACCTGAGGAAGGTGTGAGTTGGCAGGAACACTCCACCATCCTGGAACTGCTTGTTCTGGAAATGCACTGGCACCGGCTGCCCAAAGAAGCTGTGGCTGCCCCTGGATCCCTGAAAGTCTCCAAGACCAGGCTGGGTGAGGCTCAAAGCCACATGGGATAGTGGAAGATTGCGCAAGGCAGAGAGTTGGAACTGGATGATTTTTAAGGTCCCTCCAATCCAAACCATCCTGTGATTCCAAGATTCTGTGATCCTGGTTTGTCTGCTCTATGTCCTGCTGCTCACACAATGAACCTACCCAACAGGGAGTTTCCTGCTTTGCCATCGCCTCTTGTCCCCACGATTAGCCATTCCGTGTTTCTGGAAGGTTCCATGGGTCCATCAGGCCAGGTGACTGTGGCAGCTCAGCATTACTGAGGGGCTGCTTTGAGCTGCAATGAGCCCTGCAGTGGAAAAGAAAACCACCAAGCCAGGAAAACAGTTAATTTAAAAAATATTTGTCCCCCATTCCCTGGGAGAAGTTTGTCCTTCCTTTTGACTGTTTCCTCACCTTTGAGATGCTACCATGGTGACATGGAAGGTCCTCACTGGCAGGGGGTTCTCCAGTTATGACAACTTGATTGAGAACATGCTTTTCATTAATAGTTTGCTGTGTGTGTAGCCAGGGGCATGCCTGGGCTGGATAATTGGATTTGGGAGGCCAGTGTTTGCACAATTGTGACTCCTCTTGCTGTGAAGCGAATTTCTGCAGCGATGCAGCTGATACAACATTGGGGCAATCTGTTCCAGCCTTTGTTCCAGGGATGTCTGACTGGTGGAAAAAGTAACCACAGCAAGAGACTTCCCTCAACAGCATGTCTGCTTCCAGCCCAAGGAAGTAAAATCAAGATCTTGTTCTGTGTCTCAAATGGTCCAGGGAATAGCTGACAGAAGTGAAGCTCTGCAAATTCTTGAGCAGCTTACATGGATTTATTGTGTGTGCTCTTTTCTTGAGATCCTCTGTAATGCCCAAGAACTGTTTCACTGTGGCCTGGAGCCCTTTGTTCCTCATTTCTATTCTTGCTAAATTCAAAAATGAGAAGTTTGCAATAGGGTTTTGCCCAGTCGATTTTGTTTGTTGTCCATACATCCCTTACAAGTACATTTTATGCCTCTTCAGTCTATGCTTAACTATCTCAAACAATCCAAAACTTCTTTGCTTTTCTTTTAAAAAATTTCCCCAGTACTCTTTGAATGCTCAGTTTTTGGATCCTAGCTGGTGATTCTGTCAAATTCAGTTTCAGAACCTGCTCTGCCCTCAGACAGGGAAATGTCAGCTCTAATCCAGCCTTACACACTTTGTGTGAAATCCAAGCCTTGTGCAATTCTGGTTTAGCCAGGAAGCTTTGAGCCTTGTGCTTCCCAGCAGCTCTAAGTGCCTCTGCATGGCTGCATGCACCAGATCTGATCTAGAACCACAGTGGTAACCAAGTGTGGTAGCAGAGACTGCTGAGCACAGCACGTGTGCAGAGGGTGCTGCCTTCTCTCTGTCTAATGGCCTCAAGGAATAAATAAGGAACGTGTTGATTATTATTTTATCTGTACACAGGGATAAGATTCTCAGTCCCAGCTCCCTGGGTTTGGTTGGTGTGCTCAGTCTAGCACTGCTGGTTTCTGCTGTGGTTTTTGTCCCTCCTGTTCTCACCTTTCCCTTCACTGTCCCATGTTCTGCCTTGCTTCCCCAGCTCTTCCCTCAGCCAATGAAATGCTATTTATTCCCACACCCTTCCTGGGAGAGTAGACCTGGCAGGGGCTGGGGCTGGCACAGAGCTCAAAGCCTTCAGTCACCTTAGGTGTGTTGGTTGTTCTCAGATCCCAGAATGGTTCATGTTGGAAGGGACAGTAAAAACCACCCAGTCCCATCCCTTGCTGTGGGCAGGACACCTTCCACTAGAAGGGATGTTCAGCCTGGAGAAGGGGAGGTTCCAGGAAGACCTCAGAGCCCCTTGCAGAGCCTAAAGGGGCTCCAGAAGAGCTGGAAAGGGACTGGGGACAAGGGATGGAGGGACAGGACACAGGGAATGGCTTCCACTGCCAGAGAGCAGGGTTGGATGAGATATTGGGAAGGAATTGCTCCCTGGGAGGGTGGGGAGGCCCTGGTACAGAATGCCCAGAGCAGCTGTGGCTGTCCCTGGATCCCTGGAAGTGTCCAAGGTCAGGTTGGACAGGGCTTGGAGCAGCCTGGGACAGTGGAAGGTGTCCTTGGCCATGGCAGAGGGTGTGGAACTGGAGGATCTTTCAGGTCTTTCCAACCCAAATCATTCTATAATGCTGTGATTCTATGTGGGCAGGATCGTGCAGGGTCTGGTGGTTCTGGTGTGTGAGAGCAGAAATGGACTCCACTGATGAGTTTGATGCTCTATAAAGTGCTGGGTGCTAAAGCAACTGCCCAGGCTCTGCCAGAGCTCCATGGGTTCTGCCTGTAGGGAATGGGAGACATCCCCCACAGGAACAGCAAGGCTGAAGGAGAACAAGGAGAGTAAACTCTGACAGAGGTTAAAAGAAGAGAGTTCTCTGTTTTTTGAAGGGTTTGGGACCCAAAATCTCTGTGTGTCTCTTTAAGCTTGGGTTATCTGTAGAGAGGAGCAGCCCCTCACAGCTCTGCACTAGTTGCTGCATGAGCTTTTCTCGGCTGCATGGCAGGATTGTCAGTGAAGCTGTCAGGAGAACCTCTGACATCAGCTTCACAAAGCAACTGTCGTGTTGAAAACTGCCTTGGGTAATTAATTAATCCTTCTGTAAATAGAAGGCTTGATGTGCACCAGCAGTGCTGTGGGATCTTTCTCAGAGGGAAATAAAGTCTATGACAGGACCATGGTGAGCAGGGAGGCTCTTGGCAGGTGCAGGAGGCTCGTTATCCTTCCAGTTAAATTCTGCAAGGAAAAAAATACCGTCTCCTGTTTGGGGGATTGTGTTGGGAGGTGAGTACAGGTGGGGAGGGATCCCTGGGGAAGGTGCTCTGGAATACCCATTCCTCTGGTTACAGGATGGAAGCAGCACCTGCCTCCTTCCTCCTGCCTGGGGCTTCTCCTTGGGAGGTGGTGCTGTGCACTGTCACTGTCACTGTCACTGTCATGTCAGCACTGGAGCAGCCTTCTAGCACCACTTCCCAGAGTGTCCCCTGGCAGGAGAAGCCCAGGAGCTGCTGTGAGTTCTGTTTGTAGTGCTCTCCAGTCATAAACACAACTCACTCCAGTGACACTGGAGAAGCTGGGCCCATGCCAGAAGTTTGGGGAATATCCTTTGGTTTGCATATTTGGGGTTTTTTTCCACACACGACCAGAATAGCTAATATTTCCCAGGCTATTTTCAAGGCAATCTTATTTTTTAATCAGAGGTAAAATGGTTTCTCAATAATTGT
This sequence comes from Certhia americana, assembly GCA_018697195.1. Lineage (NCBI taxonomy): Eukaryota > Metazoa > Chordata > Aves > Passeriformes > Certhiidae > Certhia > Certhia americana. The sequence goes on from JAGMWU010000033.1 coordinate 231,032, forward strand.
TCTCAATTAGCACAAAATCATGGAATGGTTTGGGTTGGAAGGGGCCTTAAGGCCCATCCAGATCCACCCTCTGCCATGGGCAGGGACACTTCCACTATCCCAGGTTGCTCCAAACCCTGTCCAGTCTGGCCTTGTACACTTCCAGGGATCCAGGGGCAGCCACAGCTGCTCTGGGCACCCTATGCCAGGACCTCCCCACCCTCCCAGGGAGCAATTCCTTCCCAATATCCTATCCAACCCTGCCTTGTGGCATTCACTGTGTCCTGTCCTTCCATCCCTTGTCCCCAGCCACTTTCCAGCTCTTCTGGAGCCCCTTTAGGCTCTGCAAGGGGCTCTGAGGTCTCCCTAGAGCCTTCTCCTCTCCAGATGAACACCTTCAGCTCTCCCAACTTGGCTTCAGAGCAGAGGGGAGCCAGAGCAAACATTTGATCATTTTTGTGGCCTCCTCTTGAGTTTGCTCTAACTGGTCCATGCCTTTCTCATATGGGAATCTCAGTCATAAACACAGTTTTTCAGTCATGTTCTACCTGAATTTGATTGGCACTGGGAAGTCCCTTCCCTTGAAATAAAATCATAAATCTGTGTAGTACAGACAGAGTCTGGAAGGCAAACAATTCTGCTGCTGTCCCCGCTGATGCCCCTGCTGTGTGTCCCCGGTGCAGGTGTGGAGGGGCACCCTGGCCCGGCTGCGCTACCGGCGGACGCGGGCGGCGCTGACCATCGTGCGGCACTACCGGCGCCACAAGGTCCGTGCCTACCTGCGCGAGGTCGTGCGGCGCTTCCGCGACGTGCGGCTGCTGCCCGACCGCGGCCGCAGCATCCCCTGGCCCGCCCCGCCCAAGGTGCTGCACCACTTCGAGGAGGCTCTGCAGGACATCTACCACAGGTACGGCCCCACGGCACAACCACTGCTTGTCCCAGGGACATCTGGCTGAGGGACGCGATTTGGGTGTCGCTGGCTTCGTGCCCTTGACCAAGAGGATAATTCTGATCCAAAGATTTACTGTAGAATCACGGAATCCCGGGATGGTTTGGATCTTAAAGCCCATCCAGTTCCACCCCATGCCCTGGGAAGGGCACCTTCCACCAGACCAGGTTGTTCCATTATGATAAACCTTGTGTCTCCTTCTTTGGCCCCTTTCTGGTTGGTTTTGAAAAGAAAGAGCAACTGCTCATGGATGAGGGGGAGGAGAAAAAAGAATCTTCATGATTTCTTCAAGACTTCTCATAGTAAGCCAGTGTTTTTCTGCAGTAAAATGAAAAATGTTCCCCTTGTCACCCATGTTCTGCAGAACAGGTGCTTGTACCTTCATTAAACCTCCCAGTATCTAAAGGCGGGTGATTTTTTTCTCTGGGAAGCTGTAGGCAAAGTCGTTACAATTCCAGTTTGAGAAATGATGACTTCTGAAAGTGGCTGTTCAAGAGAAATGTTGGCTGGAGGGGCTTTCAGAGACCTCCTGTCCAGCCATCAGCTTGCAGGGTGGTTCCAGCAGCTCTAGATCAAGTCAGCTTTATTATTTTCTCCAGCTGTCTCTTTCAGGAGAGACATCCATCCACCCACAGCCTGTCTGGGGAGAGAGTCCTGCTTTCAGAATTAGCTCAGTTATCAGAACTACAGAATTTTAGCTGCTAAAAAGCCTTTTTATAGCATTAATCCTGGAGTTCTGGTGCTGCTGCTGAAGGCCGGGGTGTGGTATGGAGCAATGGATGGGCTGCCCTGCCCTGTTCCATGGTGCAGTTGGAGCTGAGGGGCCAAATTCAGCTGTTAGATGAGACTGGTGCTGTAAATGAGCCAAAAAATGAGCTTGCAAACACTTTATTGCAAACACATGCACCAGCGGTTGACTTGTGGGTTTGGGATGGGGAGTGTGGCACCCAGAACTGTCAGGGTTGGAGATGAGACGTGACTTTAAAACATCAATTGACCTTTGCAGCTTTAGGAATGCCCAGGCAGGACTCTGAGGGTGTCCTTGTGGTGCTGCTCTGGCAGCAAGAGTCCTTCCTGGGTGAGGTCCAGGCTGTGGGGCTGAGCTAGGCCTTGCTTTGGTGGCAGGTGGAGAGCAGCCGAGCTCATCCGGAGCGTGCCCCCAGAAGTGCTACCTCAGCTGAGGGCCAAGGTCGCTGCCATGGAGCTGCTGAAGGGCCACAGGGCTGACATTGGCCTCCAGAGAGCCTGGCAGGGGAACTACATCGCACTGGTGAGTGAAGGAGACCTGAGCTCAGCGGGCTGAAAGGGGAAATTGGGGAAAATGAGCATTGCTTTCTTGGGAGAAGTACTTGGAAACTTCCTGTTTATGTGGGTTCAAAACATTGACTTCCACTGCACTAGGAGTGATTTTTGTGAATCCTGAGCAGCACCAGCAGCATTAAAGCAGTGCCATCAGCTGGCTCTGCAAATGGGCAGAGGGCAGACTTCACTGGGAGACTAAAATGCTGAATAGAATGGAAAACAGCAGAAACTGAACAGGAATAAAGAAATTCTTTCTAGGCAGGTTTGATTGCTTCCCTTTACTCCATCCTTCCTTGGAGTATTTTGGTGTGTCAAGGTTTGTTTTCCCAAAGCACAGAGGGGTGGAGGGAGCCATTTCCCAGCCGTGCCACTGCCAGCCCCTCTTCCTTCAGCCCAAGGAGAGTCCTGAGCCTGTCTCTGCTCTTCCAGAAACCAGACAGCCCCCAGAGCTCAGCCTCCTTCACCCCTGTGGTCAACGAGCTGAAGCGCAAGGACAAGTATATGAACATCCTCTTCTCCTGCCACGTGCGCAAGGTAACAGGGCTGTGGGGTCTGAGTGTCCAGTGGAACCAGGAGGTGACCCTGGGAATGCTTGGACAGCAGTTCAGAGCTGTTTCAAGGAGCTGCATCAGGGATTTTTGGGTGGAACAAGGTTGGGTGGCTGCTGGAGCCTCATTGTGTCAGACGCACAAATAAATTGTAGAGTCCCTGCCCATGCAGAGTGTTGGAACTGAATGGTCTTTCAGGATCCCTCAATCCAAACCTTTCCATGATTTCATGATAAAATCACTTCATTCTGCATAACAGGTTTGGGTCTGACAGTTTTTGTAGCATAATTGGGTTTTTTGTTAATTTGGTTGGGAGTTTTAAACAACTGATATAAAAAGCCAGACTTGATTAATTGTTGTGGGTAGCTCCTAATGATGCTGGTTTGAAATATCTGTCAGGGAAGGATATTTTGAATTTTACAAAGCCAACAGACAAACCCAATTTTAGTGGTATGCCAGTGCTGTGGATGTTCAGGTGTTTTTAAGAAGCTGTATATTATTTTTATTTGCAAATATTGCAGTTGGTCCCCACATGCACAGTTATTCCTTATGATTGTGCAGATATTACTACCTACACAATTCATTCTGCGGCACAAAATCTTACTTTATAATAAAACTTTTCAAGTGGTAGTGAGTTGTATTGTTTATTCAAAAGTGATTTGTTTTTATAAAAATAGATATCTTTAATTACTTTCCAAGCAAAAATATTTTGGTGGAGTTTGGTGTTGCTGTGACCATGTTCTCTGTGAGGATGGGGTTCACAGGGTTAAAGGAGGAGCAGGAGAGTCTGAATCCAGACTTCCTCTTTACAACCTCACAGCACATGGGCTGAACCTCCCTGAGGGATAGAGAAATGCAGAGAAATTCCCCCTGGCTTTCTTCAGGTTAGGATGAAAACAAAATAATTCCTCTTCTAACTCATGTAATGAGCTGCTTCCAGTTGCGATTTCTGGCTAAACTGGGATAACTGTAGAAAGCACAATATTCAGTTGTTAGAGATGTGATGGATGATGGGAACTGTTGGTTTGGATGGGAATGGAATGATGGTGAAGGGAATCACTAGAGGTCTGCGTGTGATGGACAGTGTGGGAGTTTTATCTTGTTCACTGTTATGCAGCTCTCCAGCCTTTAAGTCCTTGTGTTTCTCTTGCTCCTCGGTCAGCTCCCAAGGACAATCTCCTGGACAAGCACAGGGCAAAGCAGATTCCTGAAGCACAGATCCACACTTTATCCTGTTCCTTAACTACCAGGACAGAGCTTCTGCCTTCAAACAAGTGTCAGAGCAGCATTTGTTGGTTTTGGTGTATGGAGGAATCACTGCGCATTCCAACAGGCCATGTTTCTGTACTGTGACTGTGCTGGAGAAATCCAGTTTTCGTGGGGTTTGTTGCACTGAGATGCCAGCACTTCAATAGTAGAAGCAGAATGGGGATGGAATAGGTGTTAGCCACCATAAAGTAAATTTCTCCTGAGCCTGAAAGGCTTTCAGTGCTCTCAGAGGCGAAGCTTTAGCTGACTGAGGATGTATTAAAAAGGCAGCTCAGCTGAAATCACAAATATTGCAGGGTTATAGACTTGCAGCCTTGTGGGTTTTAAATTGTCTTGTAACTTCTTTTAACTTCTGAAAGGTTAAATTGTTACTTTCTTCTCACTCAGAGGTAGGACTTGATCCCCTGCTGGCCTGCTCAGTTAGGGATTCCTGGCATGGCTTGGGAGCCATCAGCAAGGAAGCCCCATCCCTGGCAGTGTCCAAGACCAGGCTGGACAGGGCTTGAAGCACCCTGGGGCAGTGGAAGGTGTCCCTGCCCATGGCAGGATAATGGATGGTCTCTAAGGTCCCTCCAAACACAAACCACTTCATGATTCCATGGTCTCAGCACTGCTGAGGACAAGACTGCAGCACTGTGCCATCCTCAAGGATGTGTAAGCCTGGTGACTTCAGAGCATCTCCATGTCACAAATGCAAATAATCCCATCCAAACCCACACTGGGGTCTTGCCCCTCCCTGAAGAGCCATTTGTCTTCCTGCTTGTACAGACAGGAAATGTCCGAGTGAGCCTGACGTGAGCAGAGCAGGGAGCACAAACAGTGCTGAAATTTGAAGCTTAACAGGACAAGGATTTGACATTTGAGGATTTAGCATTTCCCTTTCCAAGCAAGGCGCTTCCTCAGGTCATCTGTTCTGGCTTAAACACTGGATCTGCAGACTAAGCAGAGTGAGAGATGTTGGACAAGGGGAGTGACTCCGTGCTCCACCTGCAGGAGCACAGGCTGGGACCAGCCTCAGCCTCCCTTTGCCCTTCACAGGAAACAATTTCCATCCTAAGCTGTTTAAAAATGAGGTGTTTCTCTTGACAGAAACACAAGGTTTGGCATCCTGCCTCTTAACCCAGAGTAAGGGCAGTCCCTGGGTGACCCTCAGTGCTAGGGCAGGGGGAATCCTTCCTTATTGCAGCATTCATCCCTTTGAATTTTTAACAAATAAATCATCAGGTTTCTTCTCTTTAGCCTAGACTTCCCCATGTCTTACCAAACCTTATTGGCTCAGGGTAGCACTTGATGTGCAGCCTGGCCCCTTGCTCAGGGCAGATTTGTCACATCTCTCATGTTAAACCTTGTGGGTTTGCAGGCTGTTTGTTCTCTGCTGAAAATTGGTTCATGTGAAGCTTTAACAGGGGCCTGAAGAGTGAATTATAGAAATGAAATTGTAATTATCAGGTGATTTCATTGCTTCTCTTTAATACTCTTGAACAAAGCAGCAATTCACAAAAAAAAGGCTGCTCAAGTTCATCTGTGGTGTGTTTTCATGATTCAGCTTATTTGAGGATTCTTGAGCAAAAACTGCTGCTTGAGCTCTTCCCAGAGGCAGGAAGGTGTTAGTGGGAAGGTGTTAAAGGGCACTTTGGTGAGCTGGGCTGAATATTTTATTTCTGAAGCAGCATCAACCTTCCTTTGTGGCTTCCTTCAGGTACTGAATCACCAAACTATGTGTGAAGTAGTTGTTGATTGTCAACACCAATGTCAGGAGTCAGCCCTTAGAAATGTTCAGTCTAAATGCACTTTTTTCTTTGCTCAGAAAGCAACATTAAAAGCATAAATACTGGGCAGCTTGAATAGACACAGGTTGAGCCCAGATCTCACCTATTTAAACACGTTGATTTAAACACTGATAACTGACATTGATCTGGTGAATTCTTCAGGAAGAATCTAGAAGATTCTAGATCAGGAAGAACTTCCTGGAAAGGGTGGTCAGGCATTAGAAGGGGCTGCCCAGGGGGGTGTTGGAGTCCCCATCCATGCCCAAGGAACACCTGAATGTGGCACTCAGTGCTCTGGGCTGGTGACAAGGTGGGGATTGGGCACAGATTTGACTCGATGGGCTGGGAGGGCCTTTCCAACCTCAATAATTTTATGTTTCTAAGTCTAAGAAGTAAATTTATTCCAGGAACTGCCCTCCAAGTTTTGAGCTGCTGATAAAGTTTTCTTTGACTGTGTGGGGGCCTGATTTCAGCAGCTTGAGCTGAATAATAATGGGGGACTCTGTTTGGAGCAGTTTTTACAAAAATTCTGTGAAGAGGCTTTGAAGCCTCACTGAGGGGAGGGGAATGGACTGTGTGGTTGCTTCCCTGCAGTAGGTACAGGTAGAAGCAGGTCATTCCTGCCTATGGAAAAATCCATCTTTTCTGAGCATTGTGGTGCTCTTCACTTTTTTAAAGGAAATTTTTAAGATTTTTGCCTTAGGAGAAACCAAATGCATATTTCATGTAAATCTCCAGTTTTGTTGGATCACCTAGGAAACAACTCTCTCTCTTTATTTTCTTTAGAATAAGGCTTTTCTTCCCACTTTTTCCTTGTCATTTGTGGCACCAAGCTCCCTTGAGAGGATCATCTCTTCCAAAGGCTGGTGCCCTGCGGTGTCTAGAGGCCACTGACAGAGACCTGAAAAACTTCCTTGAAGATTTTTCAGCTCTAGGCCAGACTTCATTTCCCCCATGAGCTTGTCAGGAAGCTAAATTAGGACTGGTTCACATTTGGATCAACAAGATAAAAATACAGAATGCCCAGAAGGTGCAGAGAACACAAGGCGGGGAAGGGCTGTTCTCTGGGAGGGAATGAGCTGGAGCTGAGAACAGGAGGCCTGGCCTTACTCCTACAAGCCCAATAGTGGTGTTTGCACTGGTGGTATTTCCTCCTGTGCCTGCTCCCCACTGGGACAGTTTTTACTTTAACCCAGAGCAGGTATTATTTGCATAAAATCACTGTAGGTGCACAAGTTACCTGTGGCAGCAGGACCAGGGCAGTGACTGTCCCCTGAGCTGGCGCTGCTGGGGCACCTCCAGTCCTGGGATCAGTTCTGGGCACCACGTGATGAAAAAGGACACTGGGGGGCTGGAGCATGTCCAGGGAAGGGTACAGAGCTGGGAAGGGGCTGGAGCCCAGGAGTGGCTGAGGGAGCTGGAAAGGAGCTCAGCCTGGAGAAAAGGAGGCTCAGGGGGGATCTGAGCTCTGCACAACTCCCTGCCAGGAGGGGACAGCCAGGGGGGTTCTGGGCTCTGCTGCCAGGGAGCAAGGACAGGAGGAGAGGGAATGGCCTCAGGCTGGGCCAGGGGAGGTTTAGACTGGATATTAGGGAAAATTTGTTCACAGAGAGTGGTCAGGCATTGGCATAGCTGCTCCATAGGGCAGTGGTGAAGTTCCCATCCCTGGAGGAATTTAAAAGGCATGTGGGATCTGGGGACAGGGGTCAGTGGAACCTTGGCAGTGCTGGGGGAACTGTTGGACTTGGTGATCTCAGAGGGCTTTTCCAGCCTTTCTGACTCTGTAAAAGCTGAGTGTGCTTCCCATCTCTGCTTCCTAGGCAGCAGCCACAGGGACCTCCTGCTCTGGGGTGGTTCTGGTGTCAGCACCAGAAATCTCCCTTTGTCACCGGGGGCTCGGGGCTGGGGGTGGGCATGGACAGCAGCCAGGCAGGGTCATGGCAGTGTACACGGAGTGTTCACTGTGTCAGACTCTTCAAACAAATCACAGTAAATCAATGCCCCCAGCATTGATCTGAGCTCTGAGGGCAGTTTCAGCCCCAGGGACTGGACTTTGGTTCAGTTCCCAGAACCTGGAGCATGGAGAGCCCAGAGCTTACCCAGATCCTGCTCTGCTCCAGCACCTGACATGTGGCACCAGGCACTCCTAACCTACTTTCTCAGGGCCATTCAGTGTTTCGTAGCCTTTAGGCTTTTTTCTCCCATGCATCTGCTTCCTGAAATAATCCTGGTTATTCAGCATCTCTTCCTGTGAGACTTCCCAGGCTCTCAATCATGTTCTTCACCTTCTCTGAACCAGGGAATCTCCTTCGCAGTCACCATCCTGGTCCTTCACAGGCTGTTCCAGGTGAGCCCATGGCTCTCTGGATGTTATCCCCATGTTATTCCTTGCCTGTGTCAACATTCTGCTTTTTCTGAGCTGCTTCACGTCTTTGTGCCAAGATATCTCCAGAGCTGTCTGAAATCATCCTCGGTTGCTTTTTCTGAGTCAGTGCCGTTAATGTAAAGCTGTCACAGAGCTCCCCAATTTGCATTTTTTGCCTTTATCTGCTCTGAACTTTGTCACTCTGCTGCCTTCTGACTGAGGATATTTAAGTTCTCCTGTTGTCTCCTGATTTCACCCTGGAAAATCCTATTTATGTTCATCCTCCTCGTCATGTCTTACCCTTCTCTCCTCTTCTCAGTTGATTAATAAATATCTCAGCGACTGTGATGCACCGATGACTCTGGTTTTGCCTCAGTGAAAAACAATTTCTACTTTGTGTCCTACTTTCTTATGCACTTCCAATAAAACTTTACATCCTGCCTGGTGAGTGTTTAGTGCTGAGGAGCATCCAACAGCTTGGTGAGGTGGAGCTGCTGGAGCTCTTCCAGGCTAGGAGAACTGGAGGTGCTCACCTGGAGAGGAGAAGGCTCCAGGGAGACCTCAGAGCCCCTTCCAGGGCCTAAAGGGGCTGCAGGAGAGCTGGAGAGGGACTGGGGACAAGGGATGGAGGGACAGAACCCAGGACAAGGATAGCCCAAAGCCTCAGGTCTGGATTGTGCCCAGCCCCTGGTGCAGTCTGGCTCTGCAGGGAAGGGATTTTCCATGGAACCTTTGGGGTGCCAAAAGCTCATGGATAATGTGGGGACAACAGCCTGGGATTTGGCTCCACTTGGACATTGGCTGGGAGAAGCATCTGGCCTTAGTTTGAGTGAAGCCTTGGAATTTCCCAGTGTACCAGAGTTCTGCTGGATGACTGGGAATGTTGCTCCTCTGTCTCTGTTTGTAAAATGGCATTACAGGGACCACATTCCCTTTTCACTGGTCCAAGATTCAAGGAGAAAACCTGTTTAGCAGCTGTGTGGTTTGGGATATTTTTGTGAGTTTGGAGTATTTATTAGTTTATGGTGTTTGTTTTACAAGTTTGGGGCATTTTTGTGTGAGTTTGGAACTTAGCACTGCACAGTTTCCTGTGTTCCTGCAGTGATCAGTGGGACTGACAAGGTGTTTCTCTGCAGGTGAATCGCTTTAACAAAGTGGAGGACAGGGCCATTTTCATCACTGACAGGCACCTGTACAAGATGGACCCCATGAAGCAGTACAAGGTGATGAAGACTATCCCCCTCTACAATGTGAGTACAGCACTGGGGATCCTGATCTGAGGCTCTTTCAGGGCAGTGGCTGCATTTTCATTTCCATAAAATGGAAGAAGTCCTTGGGTTGCAGTTTCTAATGTATTTAATGTCTTTATAACAGTTATAATGCAGTTATTGCAACACCAAAGCATCAGGGTGGGAGTGTTGGGGTGTCCTGGACAGGACCAGGAGTTGGACTGGATGATCCTGGTGGATACCTTCCAACTCAGGATATTCCATGGTTCTATCATTCTATGATCATATTAGCTTTTAATTTTGGTGTAAAAAATAAAAGCTTAACCCCAAACTGCCTCTTACACTTCTCTGCTCCCTTCCTGTTTCAGTTTTCTTTGCTGTGTGCAGGATCCTGGCCCCGGAAGGCATTTCACAGCAGCTTATGGCACTATTCCCATGTCTCTCAGGGTTTGTTTGATCCTTCAGGTTGTGCTTGAATTTACTTATTTTTATTTTCTTATATTTGTTCATGTTTAATGTAAATTTTACCAAAGCTAAACTCAGAACTACGGTGAGATCTGGCCTTGAGGGTAGCAGGGTGGAGCTGCCAGGCAGTGGATTATCAGGGATGGAAGGGGGTGGGCAGCACCTCAGCTTTGCTCCCCAGCATCCTGGAGCAGGGATTCAGCTGCCTGCTCATCTCCCTCAGCCCGAGGTGACAGTGCTGTGGTTATCTGAAACCTCCAGAGCCTGCCTAGCTGCTGGGAAATGCCCTGCATGGATTTATTGGGATGTTTGCATTTGGAGAAATGACAAACCTGGCATTTCTGTATTGCTGGGAGGGCAGGAATTGGATTAGGGTGAGGGTGAAATCTCATCTGCAGATGTGGAAGGGATGATTAGCTCTGACTACATCCATAATGTTGGGTTTAGAGTCTCCTCCTGCCCTCCTTGCTGGGCATCAGCCTCAGCCGGGCACCCAGCACAGCGTATCCATGGAGTAGCTACTCCCAGTAGGATTCCTGGCTGCAGCAGCCAGTGTCTCCATGGCAGTGCCTCTTGTTTTGAAAGGAAGCTGCCCCGAGCAGCTGTGGGAGCTTTTCCTGGCTGCTGTTCTGTCCCAGCATCCGTGTCTCTGTGCTCAGAGGGGCTGGCAGCACATCCTGCTGTGTGCCCAGGGGCTGTGTACCCATGCAAACCAGGGTGCAAACACCCCCAGCCTGTGCAAAGCAGGGTGCAAACATCCCCAGCCTGGTGAAAATGAGGGTGCAAACACCCCCGGCCTCCCAGCACAGCTCAGACACCCACACACTCACAGCCTTTTAGCAGAGGGGTTTTCCACACCTGATTTTCAAGGTGTTCCCAGACAGGTGTTTTTTGGTGACATGGACAAGGTGGGATTTTGTCCATTTCTCACTGTTGGTTTCTCCACCCTTACCTTAACCAGAGTGTCCAGGTTACTGAAATTGACTGACTGCAGGACTGAGAGATAAGTCTGTGTTTATCACAGATGTAGAGCAATGTCTGTTTTACCTGTGTGCCTGATGAATGTAAAGGTGCAGATTGTACATTTATAACAGCACAAGATCCTTTGTTGGTCACCAGAACATTTCCCTCTGAAATCCTTAATGCCTTAAAAATTAGAGGTGAGCAAGTCAGGTACAATTTCAGGTTACTCATAGAACATCTATTACTAAGAAATGTCAGTAATTGTTGATTTTCACCAATAAAAGGTGAGTCTAAAATAGAATATCCATTCCTACAGAGAGCCCTAGGGCAGGTTCTGTGGTGGTCCTGTGTTGGCTGTTTTGGCTGTATTTTGGCTCAATGTTGGTTGTATTTTTGGCTCAGTG